>MU968363.1:32702663-33235993 GCA_034641835.2 Pinus albicaulis | reverse complement strand
TCTGGGACAATATTGAGATTCAACAAGATGATGAGCTTAGTAAAAAGAGTTGCCTTCACTAAGTGGGCCCGCGGCCTATTTTTGGCACAAAGTCTATTTTTAGACATGTCGATCATATTCTATGAGTTGCAGGATGCTATTTGTGGATGGTTGGTCAAGTTGGAAAAATAGATGGACTTCTATTTTTAGACATTTTGGGCGGAATCTATTTTTAGATTGCCAGTCTAAAAATAGATATGTCGAATATTATTAGCTCTTAATAATATTTGGACTCTAAACATTATCTTATTCTCTTGGAGCACTTCAGTTAAGTGCACAGATGTGGCACAAGAGCTGACAGAAGGAATTACGCTATTCCTGAGGGTTTACTAGAGCTATTGCATGGATGACTTCAGTTAGAACTCATGTGACAAAGTTTGGTGGAGTTACAGAAGTAGTTGGTGGAGTTGTGTTCAGTTTAACTCAGTTAGACATAGTTGAGCTAGTTGTATCTAGTCTAACTGATTGATACACTAGTGAGAGTGGTGTGAATTAATTAATAATTAATTCACTAAATATTAACTCATTAATCAACTGAAGAATACATCAGTTAACTACAGTGCATGGACAATTCAGTAGAGACCAATGGAGAGGTAGGTGAAAGAGAAAGTGTGACTATCAGTTGTGACTATAGTGTTGCATTGTTTTTCACCACACATTGATTGGAGATGCAAATGAGGATTGCACAGTGCAAGCCAGGTGGATTCGAGTTCATTCAGAGCCATTCTTCAGTAGGGATTGCGCAGTAGAGGCAGGCTAGCAGGTGGCAGAGATCGGTGCATGGATTTTCTAGATCGGACCTGATTAGTGTGTAGCGATTGTATTGTACTGAGAGCTTGACATGTTCAGCTTTGTATGAGAATTGTTACATGATCTATATGACATATATTATATATAGATAGTTGGGGTTTTTAGCTTCAGGCTTTCCCGTAAAAACAACTATGTTAATGTGTGTGAATTTGTATGGTTTCATGTGTGCATTACAATTGATTTAATTTCCGCATGAATAGATTCTGTATTGTGCATGAAGTTAAAATAGTGTGTGATCAGGAGAATATTGGACATATAAAATATTATTTATATAATTTCTACATGGTATTAGAGCGATATTGATTAGAGAAGATTGCAATTATTGAAGCGGTTGAGTTTTGTGCTGGTGGAATTCGAATTTGCTGCAGTGTTTTCTTGGTGTCAAAGTTGAGCATTCATTGAAATGTCTTTCAATGGATTGTGATTGGAGTATGCCCTTGAGAGCAGATCAAATTATATTGAATGGAAGGATAGGATGGAGGTGGTGCTGGATGATAATTGGTTGAAGGAGTTCATAGATGCAGAAATTCCGAAACCTGCTTCTAGCTTTGCAGCCGCACTTGACGCATGGCAAAAGAAGACAGCAAAATGTTGAAGAATTCTATTGGAAGGTTTGAAGGATC
Organism: Pinus albicaulis; assembly: GCA_034641835.2. Lineage (NCBI taxonomy): Eukaryota > Viridiplantae > Streptophyta > Pinopsida > Pinales > Pinaceae > Pinus > Pinus albicaulis. The sequence continues at coordinate 33,234,521 of MU968363.1, read as the reverse complement.
ACATAGTGTCCAGCCTTCATGGTAAAGCTTCTCCATTCTTGATGTGAAAAGCTTTTATAGACTTGTTCCAAAGCAGAAGCGACCAGAGGAAGTTGGCGCTTAAAGACAAACTCAGGAAAATAAAAATGGAGAAAGGCGACAGTATATCCAAGTACCTCATGAAGTTTGTCCAGTGCAGGGATGAGCTGGGAAGTGTGGGGGTTACTGTAGATGAAGAAGACTTGGTGAGCTTGGCTCTCCTTGGGCTTCCGAAGAGTTGGCACAATTACGAAGACTCTGTCAATGGTCGGGAGAAACTGCCAGGATGGGAGAGACTTTGGTCAGATCTTGTGCAGGAGGAGATAAGGCGAGGTACCAGGGATGGATCTTCATCGAAGAATGAAGATGAGGAAAATTACGCTTTGGCTGCCAAAGCAAGGAAAGGGAAGGGCAAGAAAAATCCTTCTCAATCTGGTGTGGAAGGCAAGAAGCAGGACATGTCCAAGGTGAAGTTCTTTCACTGTCACCAACATGGACATTACGCCACTAATTGTCCATAGAAGAAGAAAAATAAGCAGGCTGTTGGATCTATAGCTAGAGAGGCCTTAGCCTCGTAGTTTGAGCTAGATTTTTCGTTGATCGCATGCTTGGTTTCAAGTGTGATGGGATCAATGTGGTTTCTTGACAGTGGTGCGTCTTTCCATATGACCGAAGACAAATATTTTTTTACTGATCTGGATGAGAAGGATCTTGGAGTGCACATCGAGATGGGCGATGATGGTAGATATAGTGCGACTGGTATCGAGACCATTTCCTTTGAGAGGGAGTCTGGTAAACCTTTCATATTTAAGGATGTCATGCATGTTCCAGGATTGAAGAAGAATCTGATCTCAGTGGCTATGTTGGAAGACAAGGGCTATGATGTTGTTTTTAGTGAGGGAAAGGCTTTCCTCCGCAGTAAAACAACTGGTGAAACTCGGAGGATATGGGTTTGAGTTAAGAACCTTTATCAATTGTAGGTAGATGGCTATGTAGTAATGGCAGGCAAAGCAGAAGGAGTGGTGAGCCGGGATGAGGGTGAATTGTGGCACAGGAGATTGGGCCATCTTCACCATAGTGCTTTGAAAATTTTGCAGTAGATTTCTACCGGGCTTCCCAAGGGTACACTTGTGCAGTCAGATCAGTGCAAGGGATGTAATTTGGGAAAATTTGTGAAGAGCACTTTTCATGAGAAGGATAGTCGCGCCACGATGATCCTTGAGATAATTCACACAGACGTGTGTGGACCTTTCTCAGTAGCTTCGACAACAAAGCACAGGTATTATGTGATATTTGTTGATGACTTTTATCGTAAGTGCTGGATCTTCCTCATGGAGAAGAAGAGTGAGACATTCTCAAAGTTCTGTGAGTTTAAGGCACTGGTTGAGAAAGAGTCGGGGAAGCAGGTGAAGGCTCTAAGGAGCGATAATGGTGGTGAATTCATCTCTGGTGAATTCAAAGACTTTTGCAGCGCAGAAGGAATTCGAGGAGAGCTCATAGCGCCTCATAACCCACAGCAGAATGGGGTCGCAGAGTGAAAGAACAGAATGATCGTGGGTGCTGCACGGGCAATGTTGCATGATCAGGGCCTTCCCATACTCTTGTGGGCTGAAGCATGCAACATTGCAGTTTATGTGCAAAACCGTTGTCCTCATAGAGTACTTGGCATGAGTACACCTGAAGAGGCATTTTCTGGTAAGAAGCTTGATATTTCTCATTTGAAGAGTTTTGTCTCACCTGTTTACATTCATGTAACGAAGGATGCCAGGAAGAAGCTGGAGCCGACCGTAGAGGTTGGGATATTTGTGGGGTACACAGAAACACCCCACAACTATCGTGTGTATTTTCCAGATAGTCAGAAGACTGTTGTGTGACGGGATATCAAATTTCATGAGGAGAAAGCCATGAAGTTGTCGCTTGAGAGAGAGCTACACTTGCATGCAGATGAGGAGCTATTAGTTCCTAAAGATGAACCTCAGGATGTGGATCAGCCACAAGAGGAGGTTCATGGAGTGGAAGAAACCACTCATGCAGCACCAAACATCAGAGGGCGGAAGCGCACTACATAAGCTGAGCGACTGAATCTTGATGCAGCGCAAAATGTAGGAGCACCTACATCAGAGCACAGACAGAGACAATCACCTGACCGATATACTGGATACATGGCTCTGATGAGCAAGTGTATCGTGACAGAACCATATTCTTTCGAGGAAGCTGTGGAGGACCCTGCATGGGTAGATGCCATGGTGGAAGAGTATGATTCGATTGTCAGAAACAGTGAATGGGAGATTTTCCCAAGGCCAGAAGGGAAATCAGTGGTAGGTTCGAGATAGATCTACAAAGTGAAGCAAGTTGCTAACGGGAGCGTCGAGAAGTACAAGGCAAGATTTGTTGCTTGGGGCTTCTCACAGATCGAGGGGATCGACTATGAAGAAACCTTTTCACTTGTCATAAGGTATTCTTCCATGCGGACTAGCCTTGCTCTCTCAGCGCAGATGGGTTGGCACATTCATCAGATGGATGTGAAGAATGCGTTCCTCAACGGAGTCATTGAGGAGGAGGTGTACATAGAGCAGCCTGAAGGATTCAAAATCTTTAGCAGCGATTCACATGTGTGCAGGCTCAAAAGAGCACTGTATGGGCTGAAACAAGAACCTCGTGCTTGGTACACACGGATAGACAGTTATTTCATTGGACTTGGATTCACCAAGAGTGAGGAAGATCCGAACCTATACCAGATTGTGGTGGAGGGTAAGTTGCTGATCATTGTAATTTATGTAGATGATTTGATACTAACAGGTGATGAACTGTTGGTACACTCATGCAAGGCATATCTTGCAAAGGAGTTTGAGATGAAGGACTTGGGCCTCCTTCATTATTTCCTAGGATTGGAAGTTTGGCAGCAGAAGGATGGACTGTTGGTGTCTCAAGGCAAGTATGCCCGGGAGATACTGGAGAAGTTCAACATGCAAGGCTGCAAGACTATAGACACTCCTCTTCTTGGTGGTTGGAGGAAAGAGGATGCTACATCGGCAGAGGTAGTGGATGCCACTGTTTATCGACAATTGGTTGGTTCGTTCATGTATCTAGTCAATACATGACCAGACATATGCTATGCTGTTAACCAGCTTTCACAAGCTATGGTTAAGCCTACCAAGATCTTTTGGAAGGTGGTTAAGCATGTATTGAGGTATCTCAGAGGCACATCGGGATATGGATTGTGGTACAGACAGTCGGATGAGGTGAAGCTGCATGGCTTCACGGATGTAAATTGGGCAGGGAGCCTAATGGACAGAAAGAGCACATCTGGAGGGATTTTTAGTATCAGGTCTACAGTAGTTTCTTGGTACAACAGGAAACAGAGATCCGTGGCACTCAGTTCAGCGGAGGCTGAGTACATGGCAGCAAGTTTGGCTGCATGCGAGGCTATACGAATGAGGAAGATCCTAGTCGGGTTGTTCGGTTCACACTTAGATCCTACTGTGATATATTGTGAAAATCAGAGTTGCATTAAACTCTCGGTTAATCCGGTATTTCATGATAGATCTAAACACATTGACATCCGGTACCATCATATCAGAGATTGTGTGCAGTAGAAGATCATGTTGCTTTCTTACATTCCTACGGAGGATCAGGATGCTGATATTTTGACGAAGTCGCTCACCAGGAATACCACAGAGACAAGATCGGGGTGGCAGATAATCCCTATCTTGTTGAGAGGGAGTGTTGAGATTCAACAAGATGATGAGCTTAGTGAAAAGAGTCACCTTCACTAAGTGGGCCCGCAGGCTATTTTTGGCGCAAGTCTATTTTTAGACATGTCGATCATATTCGATGAGTTGCAGGATGCTATTTGTGGATGGTTGGTCAAGTTGGAAAAATATATGGACTTCTATTTTTAGACATATTGGGCGGAATCTATTTTTAGATTTCTAGTCTAAAAATAGATATGTCGAATATTATTAGCTCTTAATAATATTTGGACTCTAAACATTATCTTATTCTCTGGGAGCACTTCAGTTAAGTGCACAGATGTGGCACAGCAGCTGACAGAAGGAATTATGCTATTCCTAAGGGTTTAGTGGAGCTATTGCATGGAGGACTTCAGTTAGAACTCATGTGACAGAGTTTGGTGGAGTTGTAGAAGTAGTTGGTGGAGTTATGTTCAGTTTAACTCAGTTAGACACAGTTGAGCTAGTTGTATCTAGTCTAACTGATTGATACACTAGTGAGAGTGGTGTGAATTAATTAATAATTAATTCACTAAATATTAACTCATTAATCAACTGAAGAATACATCAGTTAACTACAGTGCATGGACAGTTCAGTGGAGTCCAGTGGAGAGGTAGGTGAAAGAGCAAGTGTGACTATCAGTTGTGACTATAGTGTTGCATTGTTTTGCACCACACATTGATTGGAGATGCTAATGAGGATTTCACAGTGAAAACCAAGTGGATTCGAGTTCATTCAGAGCCATTCTTCAGTAGGGATTGCACAGTAGAGGCAGGCTAGCAGGTGGCAGAGATCGGTGCATGGATTTGCTAGATCGGACCTGACTAGTGTGTAGCGATTGTATTGTACTGAGATCTTGACATGTTTAGCTTTGTATGAGGATTGTTACATTATCTCTATGACATATAATATATACATATAGTTGGGGTTTTTAGCATCAGGCTTTCCCGTAAAAACAACTATGTTAATGTGTGTGAATTTGTATGGTTTCATGTGTGCATTGCAATTGATTTAATTTCCGCATGTGATGATCAATGGTGGAATAGATTCTGTATTGTGCATGAAGTTAAAATAGTGTGTGATTAGGAGAATCTTGAACATATAACATATTAGTTATATAATTTCTACAAATAGATGGTCGAAAGATTAATTCGACTTAAAATCTATCAGGACTGTAATCTTCAGCAGGGAGGAGTTTGGATGCAACATTAGCTAACAAATCAACTGATGTATTTTGAATTCTAGGAATAGAAGAAATATTAAATGCTAAAAATTGAGTGGTAAGGTCTTGCACAAGGGTTTGATAATGTTTGAGATGACCTGAAAGACAATGGATGGTATTCCTTACTTGTCTTATGACAATTTCAGAATCACCATATACTTTCAAGTATTTGACATTTAACCCTATTTCTTTATAAAGCCCTTGGATCAAGGCTTCATATTCTGCAGTATTGTTTGTGCACTCAAATTCTAGTCTGCATGATAGCATAGTTTTCTCTCCATCTGGATCAATTAAATTACATCCTGCTCTTGTGCCATCACTAGGTTTTGATCCATCGAAATATAATGACCAAAATAAACACTTATCTACAAGTTTATCTACAGATGTATCAGAAATATTAACAATTCTAGAAGAATCAAATTGTGAAAAATTTTCAATTTGCGAAATAAAAGTATTTACAGAAAAGGGTGATTATGGTGCTGTGAAATTCCCAAGGAATGATTCAGCAGAATAACCTCCAAGGATATTGTTATTAAAAGCTACAGGTTCATTTGCTTGTTCAAATTCAGTTACAGAATGCATCATGTGTTTTTCTCGCTCAACTTTGATTTGGTTTGGTTTCCCTTTGTAGGGAAGCCACATATGTGAATAATTAGTTGCTATATAACCATTAAGTTTTGCAGACCAATCCCTACTTAAGACTAATCCATAAAATTCAGGAATATCTACAACCAAAATATCAATTCTTTGGACAATTCTAGGATCAGAAGCTAATCGAATAGTAACTGAATTGATTTCTCCCACAACTTGGACTTTAGAGTGATCCAATTAAACAATGTGAACTGCAGACTTTTGTGGTTCAATATTCAATTTTTCATAGACTGAAGTAGGCATTATATTAGAGGATGCTCCTGAATCTATCAAACAATTATGCAAATTCTTGTTGTAGATTTCATAAGTCAAAAGAAAAGGAGGTGTATGGGAATTTTATCTTTCTCCAATAAGAATAGTATCAGTGGCATCTACTTTATCTGGTGGCTTACCTGTTCCTTTAGCTGCTTTAGCAACCACACCACTTGGTAGAGGAGCAATAGGTGTTGCATTTAATTCTTTCAATAACAACTTCTGTTGATGTTTAAGTTTGCTGAGTTCATGTAAGGAAATGTTCGCTCTAGTCTTCTTCATGTCTTCAACAATATTATAATCCATAGGATCTGATACCACGAAAGTCTTAGATGTTGATGTAGGAGGATTAGAAGATGGTTGCTGATTTTGAGTGGGTAAGGGAGAAGCTTTCTTTATAGGGGATTTGTCTTTGGTAATTGAAGTTGTACTTTTCTTCTTAGGAACAGATTGAACATGATCTGCTGTAGATTTAGTCCTTGTACTTACAAGCATGGCTTCTTGTTCACTGTCCGAGTTAGGGAGAATGAAATCCCACATCCCATGTAATTCAACTATTTCCTCTTTTTCTTCCTCTTCATCTGATACCAGAGGAGTATCTTCTTCTTCTTCCTCTTCTGATTCTGCATTGGATATTGAATTAGGAGGTTTAGATTCGACTTGATTTCTCTTGAAATTTTTGAATGATCTTTTGGTAGAAGTCTCTGCCACTTGCTTTTTAATCTTAACCATCTCATTAGACATGGTTTTGAGAAATTTTTGTAAGCCTTCCATGTCATATGAATCTCTTGGTGTCTTCTTCTTTGAATCATCCTTAAAGCTAACTTTCTTGGATTTTCTTTCCTCAATAGCATTTTTCTTATCCAAAGCAACAATCCTTCTTTCAAATGAAATCACTTCTTTCATGTTTTCAGCCAAAGTAGGTTTAGCAGCTCTATCAACAAAAATTGCTATATTTGAAGGCAGGGCTGTTATATACCATTCACTTCGGACCTGCTCACTGGGCTTTGATGTTGTAGGGATTTTATTCAAGAGTTTATTGAATCAGGAATTAAAATCTTTAATGGGTTCTTTGGGTTCTATATTCAAATTAGAGAGATCATTGATTAGGGTAGCTATTGATCTATCATCTCCATATTTAGTTAAAAAATGCTCTTGGAAAATATCCCAACTTGTAATAGAACCTGAAGGTAATGAAAAATACCAGGATCCTGCTGCCCCTTGCAAAGTATAGGGGAATAACTTGACTACAACATCTTCATGCTCAACTCCATTTAAATTTACAACAAGCATAAAGTTATTGATATGTTCTTCCGCTTGTATACCAAGGTCAGGACTAAATTTTGGCAGCCATTTTTTAGGATGATTTGGTAAATCATGTAAAGGTGCAGCCATTGCAACGGCCCCTGGACTAGCCCATGGTCTCTGTGCCATTGTTGTGATAACTGTTGAAGGACTAGAAGAGACAGTTGGTGTTTGAACAGATGTTGTTTGAGCAGATGATATTGGAACAAATGATGTTTGGGCAGCTGATGTTTGAATAGCCGATGTTGAGACAGCTACACTTTTCAGAGTTGGGGTTTGGGAAACAGATGATTGAATTTGCGATGAAGAACTAATATCACTCTCTGATTCCGATGGGGTTTTTCTCGTTTTAACTCTACTAGGTAAAGGAAATTCCTTTGGAGGAATACCAAGTTTTTCACTTTGTGACCTAGTGAGGGGTCTAGAAGAAACAATTTGTGAAGTAACACTACCTTTAGATATTTCAGACTCTTCTAATGATAATGAGAACCCTTGGAGTTTATGAACTAAAGCTTTTATTTTAGGGGAATCAGGAGGTTGATTATCTGATTGATTTGAAACTTTAGTAGTGGATGTTTGAATACTCTTATCAATTTCTTCCCTAGGGATTTGAGATGTAGAAGAAATTGAAGAGGGTGATGAGGGTGAGTTTCTCTTAGAATGGCTTGTGGATTGAGATTTACTTGCCATTCATAGCTTAGGCCCTCCTTCTAGCACCAAAAATGTTGAAGCCTCAAACATCGCTGCTTCAAACATTGGGGGAAAACCACCTGGTCGGGACCTTAGGACAACTCCTTTTCCGTTTGGTGTGGTGGCTCCGACTGGATTTATAGGACCAGTTTCCTAATAACTAATGGGTTTGTGATGGAATGATTGTATGATTGGATGATGGAACTAAAATTATTGAAATAATCTATCTAATTTAATCTATAACTTAAAAATAATTCTAAAACTAACCCGGGTGTCAAATATGAATACAATTTTAAGATTGTTTCAATCAAATCAATAACCATGAAAATGTATTATAATTTAATTGAAATATGTAATATCAAATAATGATAAATCTGTTTAAGAAATTAAATAGAGTTATAATAACACATTGCATTCATCATTTTATATATCATTTGCACATACTATAAGAGATAATTATTTCTATACACTCAGAAATGATATGTATAAAGAAATATTTGTAAAGCAAGTATATATAAATGATAGCAAATTCAAAGCGAATATCTCATAACATAAGAAAAATAACAATAAATTGATAGAGATACCAGATTCATATCAATAATTTTCTTGATGCAATTCAATATTCAGATCCAGTGCTTCAATGTAAAACAACTCCAAGGTACAGAAATGCAATTCTTAGAGATAATTTGCCATAAACCACAGGATGTGATCCTTTATAAATATAGAGTAGTCGATGGAGTACAAAAATGTAACATCCAAGCTAAAATATTACAAATTCAGGACCCCTTTCTAAATGCATGAAAGGGGTTTAAATAGGAACTTAATAAAACAAAATAACTAAAACTATTGCTACAATCTATCATCGAAAATCTAGAAATAGACTTGTGATATTAAAATGAAACAAATTCATTGATTTTCCCCTGCATTCAATGTTCCAAGGTGGCAAATTTTGAGCATATCTTTGACCTCTGCTGGATGACTTAGCCTTGATTGTAACTGACCAGTGTACGTGGCATTAGAAAAATATGGAATGATGTAATTAATGGCATTGGAAAGGAACTTGTTTGCCATTTGTTGACTATGTGGCTTGATTAGAAATGTCCACATGATATCCCATGAAATTTCTTGAAGTTGGCTGATTTGCTGATTCTTATTGGCGAATTCTTGCTTCCACCTGGTATCAGTCTCTTTTACCCTTGGTAATTTTCTTGGAATATAATCTGAAATTAAATTGGTGGCATATAAACTGTCATTAACCAGCTGTGTTATATTATTCATCATAGTTTTGGCTCTTGATGTGGCTCTTTCTTCTTTGATCAATTGTTTTTCCCATTCAGCAAACAAAATTTCTTTGTGTCTTTCCTCAATCCTGGGAAGGTTTGCATTCGTTCCTTGCTCTCAGTCTTGCCATGAAAGAAATTCGGAAATTTTGTCATCTGCATCATCAAATTCGAGCCTGAGGCTGACTAATTCATCTATTAAAGATGATGTTATTTCACACAAGGGCTCAGTTTGTGCCATTTTCTGACAGAATTCATTCAACTGCTGAGACACTAGTTTATTTATTTCAAGAGCTTCAGTTTTGAATTGATCCAATTTAGGATAATCCCTAAATTTGTCTAATATTGCTTGGAATATTTTCTCTTGTTCAACTTTAGCAGTTTTCTCATTTTTCAATAGAGTTTGTAACTTTTCCACTTCTTGACTTAACTGCTGTTGCTTATTTAAATATTGTTGATCAATCTTTTTCTTTTCAATGCCAATTTGTTCTTCCAACTATTTAGATCTGAGCTTTTCATCTTGCAACTGCTGTTCCAACTGCATAATTTTTTGTTGATTTCCTATTGCTTGTTCCTCCTGTATATCTATCTGTAAGTATTTTTGTTTCATTATTTGGGCGACTTCAAAAGCTTTGTCTATAGTGGCTGCACTATAGGCACCTGCATATTGTGACAATTTGGTGAGATCCTCTGAAGGATTCACCTCAGTATTTTTCCAGACAATGTTCATCAATTCAACTTGTGATGTTGAAAGTGATTCTTGATCTGTTCTTCTTCTCTTCCTCTGCTTCCTGACAACATCCCTATGCTTAGGGCTATAAAATATATCTAGAGGAGCAATCTATTCTACTTTCAACACAATTTCTTCTATAGAAGGCTCAAGGATGATTTCCATATCTTGATCTTCCAGAATGTCAACTTGAGGATTATTTTGTAATCCTATTTGCTGAGAGAATTTTTCATATTGACTTAGAAAATGGGAAGAAACAATAATTTTAGTAGAATCCACCACATTCTTAGTGGACTTTTCTCTTTCAAGTTGATTATTTGGCTTATTACCAATATCTTCCTTTTCTATCTATACATTAGCCTTCCTGCCTGAATTTTATTTCTTTGTTTGAACTGTAGTTCCTTTCCCAATAGGTTCATCTGTTTTGCTGCCAGTATTCTCCTTTTGCACATCAGGCTTGCCACTTGTGCTTACATTTTCAGTTTGTACATTTCCCTTGCTGGCAGATGCTTCTTTTCCTGCTTTGTTAGCTGCATCTTCTTTTTTCTTCTGCTCTCTTTCTATATTCTCAGATTCTTGCAGACTAATTCTTAACTGGTCAAGTGGAGATTTCAGCAGTCTCTGACTTCTAAATAGCATGAATTTATTCATATCTTCAGTCTGAAACTTGGATTTAGCTAAGTTATAGACTTGGGAAAATTTATCAACAGAAACAAATAAATCATCAAACTCATCGGGTTCATGCTCGAACCGAGAAATTGAAACTGAAATTGTGAAATCAAATGCTACTTTTCTCGAGTCATACTGCCTGCCTGGAACTGTTGAGAGCTTAAGATCCCTTATTTTGATGACCTCCTTCTTAGCATGTATGAAGTTATTAAGAGTATAATGCCCATAGTGAAATGGAAAAGTAGGCCACATTAGTTTCTTGTTATTCTTGAGACACCTTGACATGCCTTCTACTGTTAACTGGTAGGATATTTCTTGTGCTAACAGTTTTTCTGGGACATACAGAGGTAAAATATGGGGCTCCACTATAGTCCCAAATACTCTAACATAGGTAAATTTCTCTTCTCCGAACCAGTCACCAATCTGGGATATATCAGTCTTAGCTTTTTCAGAAAGATGGGGAGGAAATTGGTCAAAAATGGTTTGATAGACAGGGATGAGAAAATCGTGACAAATTCTATAAACATGGTTTTTAAAATGCACCTTCCATAAGAGCCTATGGTAAATATGAATAGGAACGAGATCTTTGGGGGTCCATTTCCAACCAAGAATGGGAAATTTAGAGTTAAAACAAAGGGCATCTAAAATTTAGGCACAAAAGTAAAACAGGGTCGTGTTTCCTATGTCTTTATCCTTTCTATACTCAAGGATTCTATTGGCTATCTTATCTGAAAGGATAATTTCCCAGTCCATGATTTCATAATTCATAGTAGAATGGATTAAGGGTACCATTTGTATTGAAAATCTAGTTGAATTATCATTTCCAAATAGCCTGCACATCATTGCGGTGGCATAACAATATGGAGGTGAAAGGGAGTCCATGGAGTACATACTTGATGATTCAGTTTTATGCTTCTCTGGAACTTTTCTCCATTCTTTGATTGGTTTCGACTGAGTCTCATTACTTGCAGAAAAATCCTTAATGAAGGCCTTGTTGTAGAGTTTCTGCGGGTCTGGAAGGTGGTACATTGCCTTAATATCCTCTGCTCTGAAAGATCCAAATATGGTTCCAGCAGCTAAAACAATTGTCCTGTTTCGGATGGTGACATTGTCTATCACCTACCGAATTACATCATAATAAGGGAATATGTTTGCCCGAGCTGCAATTCTATGAAGGAATGAATTTGCAAGTGCTTTAAGAGGAGTCTTAGAATTAGAATCCGAGTCATCTTCATTAGGAACTGTCGCCTTCACCTCAGTTACCTTAGGGTTTTCTTTTTCAATCAAGTTATATACGTCTTCCCAAGACATTTTTCCAAGACCCTGGCATGAAGTATCCGTTACCATATTAATTTTAACTGGTTTTTCTTTGGTACTATGGGAATAGTAGTGAAATTTGCAGTGGCAACAACCTTTGCTTTCTTAGATCTCTTAGACATTTTTTCATCTGGTAATGTCTCACTGGCTCGGAAAAAAAAAGGATTAGTTGTTCTGTGGTTCTGCAAAGGAGAAACGTTTTCAGACGTGGTGAAAATGCAATGAGGAGAATAGCTATATGAAAATATTTATTCGTTATTTTCAATTTATTAACTTCATGTTAAGACTTTAATGCCCTCTATACGAGTCACACTCACGCATTCAAAATAGAATCAATCATCATTATTCGTTTGATTTTCTATTTAATAATAAACGTACAATCAGAGATCGGCACTTTTGGAATGAGAATAAAAACTTTATTTTTGAATTTTGCGATTGTGATGAATAAATAGCATATGCGCAGTATAAAACAATCATAAAGATTAAGTATTGATCGCATCGAGAATTTTCAACAAGGATAACAAATAACATATCATGATCTCCGCTAATTTCCGATTGCAATGATGGTATATCGCATCGGCTATTTTCAAAGAGAGTAAGTTGTAAATGATATTCGCCGATTTTGTGATTGCAATGATGGTGCGGTCCATCGCATCGGAGTTTTGTAGAATGAGTGAATATAATGTTTGTTTCTCTGAAATGCGATTGCGATGAATCGCATCACATCGGAGTTTTTCAAAACAAATGTGACAACTTAAAACCTTTGCGATTTGCGATTGGAATTTTTTCTATCGCATCGGATTTTTTTCAAAACAAATGTCAAAATTTAAGATATCTCTGATTTGCAATTGCGATTACTGTATCACATCGAACTTTGTTTAATATGAACACTTTATGTATTATGTTGATGTGATAAAAGTTGTTTATATCTCATCGGATTGGAAATTTTTAATATTACATTTGTTTATAAGAACTTGTGATTTATGAAACAATGAACTCTTTATTTGTTTTATTAAAAATGATCGGATTTCCTCTAAGTCTTTTATTCCTAAAGAGAAAGGGGACCTATTTCTAAATGAAATTTATTCTAAAATTTTGAAATGGGGAGGGTTGTTGTACCGTACAACAGGTGGCGATAGACCTCTCAACTGTGTTACAATGAGGCTTGAGGGCCTATTTATTATTGAGAAACAAATGGAAAAATTGAAACGTCCAAAAACCTAACTCTAGGCGATGAAGCGCCAAAAATGTGGGTCCCATTTGGGTAAATTGGTGTTTCAACTTCACGGGGATGTAACTTTGGCATCCGATCTCTGTTTGACGCGCTCAATATCTCGTTAGAAAGATATATCCGAGGAGTACAAATTTCGATGTGAGCAACATCATTCCATGGACCCATGCTGCTCCCGATTTTCCCAGAAAACGTCGTTTAGGGCCTCAAAACGGCTCCGAAAGTTCAGGACCCGAAAAACTGCTAAAAATAGTAAGTTGTGCTGTAACTTAAAAACTAAATGAACTGATGGTGGGGGTTCAAATGGAATAGGTGGGTGGCCACCAATATCCACCTGGATCATTAAGGCCCCAAAATGGCTCCGGGAGTGCAGAACCCTAAAACCTGCTAAAAATAGTAAGTGGTGCTAAATGTGAAAAGTTGCAAGAATTGATGGTGTGGGTCAAAATGGATTAGGTGGGTGGCCACCGATATCCACCTGGATCAAGGCCTGCTTCTTTCAATATTGTGTATTGTGCCAAAAAGTTTGTTATTGACAACTCCATGGTCTTGCACTTTTCCTCCAAATTGTTCATTATGTTCCTTTTATTTAGGACCTTTTTGATTTGCAGAATTGTTTTAGTCCTATCTTGGATTTTCGATTCTTCAAGCTCTTCTCTATTTTTTCTGTTAAAAAATGTAATAAGATTCAAGGCTTGAGATGGTTTGTTAACCAGTTCTTCTTTAGTTTTCTAAATTTCCACCTGTGCTGCTTTAAGTAGATCTCTTTGCTCGTAAATGATTTGAATTGAAGGCCACTGTAGATGTATGCCTTGGATTATGTTATTCCAAATATAGTTCTTGATGAAGGACACCTGTTCACTAAGATTGACCTGTTGCTGCAAAATATTTACCTGCTCTTGAAGTCTGTTTGCTCTTTGTTCATGTCCCTTAGAGGTAATCAATGCATTTCTATTTGATGTTTCAAGAGTTTGAATATTTGTTTTCAAATTGATTATCTCATTATTCTTGAGGAACATCTCCTCCATGGCCTTTACTATGTCAGCTTCTTTACTTGTTTGATGTACCTACGAGGTGGATGATCCTGTGGCAGAAGTGTCTATAGATTGCACTGACACTGCAGTTTCCAGTGGCACTTTTGGGTCTAAATGCTTTGCCAATGTGGAAGGGACAGTTGTGCCAAATATAGGAATAACAGTAGGAGTAGATTGCACATCTGCTTTTCTTAAGGCTTCATTTTCTTTCATAAGGGTCTCTATTTGATTCTCCATGTCTTTAACTTGAGCAGTCATTTTTAGCACTAGTTGTATCATCTCATCCTTTTCCATTTTCTCTTGTAGGATTTCCTTTGCTTGAGGATGTTCATTTGGTGGGAGTTTTAATTGCTTCCTCAAGGCAACAATGTCTTCATTCTTTTGTTTTATTAATACTTGAGTGACCTGAATGTTTGAAGGATCCACTCCAATTTGTAGCACCAGGTATTCTAAGGATTTGATCCTTAGATCTTTCGCATGTAGTGAAGCTTTATCTAACTTCATTTGATCCTGTAAGTTGAACACAGTGTTTTGCAATCTAGTTGCAATCACAATTTTGTTTACTACCTTAGAATAGAGCATTTCTAAAGTACTTCTATGAAACTCTATTTGATCAAGTTCATGTATGGTGTCTGTATCCACTTCAAGCTCTATTTTCCTATAATCTGCAACTGTCTTTGGGTCTGTAACCATTGGCTGGAGAAAAGACATAATAATTTTATTTGTTGAATAGTCAAAAGCTGTCAAAATTCTGTCTTTGTCTCCTGGTTTTTCTTTCAAAAATTGAGAATAAACTTTTCTTTTGATCTCTTCATTTCTTTCCTTAATTTGTTTTTATTTCTCCTGGATATCACTATCTTATCCCTCTGTTGTTTTTGAGGAGGGAACTTCTATATTTACCTATTTTTCAATCATTTCTTTACCCTGTTCCTATGTTAAAACCTGCTCTTTCTGAATTTCTGCTAGAGTCTCATTTACAATTATAGTGGCTTCATCATTGTCTACCTACTAATAATCTATATCATTTATTTCAATAGTCTTTTCTTTCTCAGCAACAGTCATTTTTGCCATTTTTTTGTAAATAATCTTGAATTTGTTTTCTGAAATGGTCTCTGCTAAATAGCCTTCTTCATTCCTAGTCCTTTTGTTTGAAGTTTCTACCTGTTGGTTGACCACTATAGACTGTGAATTATCCGTGTTTATCATCGTTGCTACATCAGAAGTAGGGTCAACCAATGTATTTTATACCCACTCTATTTGATTTTCAAATTTCTCAATTTGGGGTTTAGGCTCATGGATGAAAGGAGTCAATTTACATTTAAGCCTTATACTATTCAAAATGCCTTTAGGATCATAATTCCAGTAAAAAATTTCTTGGAACTTATACTCTGAAAATTTCTTTGCTATCCCCTTTAATGCATCCCTGTTATTTACTATGAATGGGCCAATTTGGTTCTTCAGCTTGAATTGGGTATTTTTCTTAGAATTCATGAAATTTACTGCATCTACATTTAACACATGCCTTAGATATTCCAATGCAAAAATTCTGATAGTTAGAAATTTGGGTAACTTATATGGGAGCAAATTTTCTCCAAATATCCTTAATTCTATATGTTCTTCATATAAGTACCAATCCCCTACTTAGATTTGTTAAGATAATTGCAATATCCTTTTCATCTCATCACTGACCCTGGGTTGTTCTGTTTTATAAAGTAAATTCATGGCTAGCCTTACAAACAAATCTGTGAAATCTTTTTAACTGAATTCATTTCCTGTCTTCCTGAGTAATGATGTCCAAAATATTACTAACAGAGGCTGGCCCTCTACATTCATATTTTGTAAAGCCACTAGAAACTGTTCTGCTTGGAAAAATAGAAAAAGATGGAATATATATGATGAATATCTAAACACTCCCTCAGTAGGCAATTTGGTTAACTGATAACGTATACTGTGTGCAATGAATCTAGCAAAATCAAATACCATCACAGGAGGTTGCCCAGGGACAATGTAGAAAGGAATCCTAGTATAGAGACATCAGTGAACTCATCATTAAAATATCCTAATATAAAGGATAGCATTGAAATTATTTTTATGGAAGATTCAGGAAAATTAGAGGTGGAATAGGGTGGATTCACTTTTGGGAAATCAACATGAGTAGGCATGAATTTTTGAAGAATCAAGAACCTCTTAGGGTAATACAAATCTAGGTACAACTGAGTCAAATATTCAATGGATAGGGGCACTACTCTTGGATTAAAACTCAAGTGAATAATTTCATTAATGGATTCTGCTGTGATGGAAAACACAATTTCTCTATCTTTTTTCATAATAGACCTCTAGTCAGGAACATAATGTAATTGACATAATCTGACCAGGTCTTGAGATGGATGAGTAATAGGTACAACATACTTGGGAAAATTAGACTCCCAAATAGGTATATCATTTTTATTTTTATCCAGAAATTTGTCATAACTCCAATTACAAATATCAAGCAAATTAAATTCTACTGCTGCATCAGTAATCTTGTAATCCAAATCTGTTAAAGGACTACTTTCTTTAGTAGAAACAAGTCGTTGAAGAGGTCTAACAACTTCAGTTGAATCATCTATTAAATCAGGAGTAGGCTTATTAATCTTTGATGATTCTGGCTTTGGAAGCTTGGCTGAGACAAATTTTGGGGCTTTTGGACCTCCAGACTTGGGTGTAACTTGCTTCTTTGTCATTTTTTGGGGATAAATAAACAAGATTAAACTATTTTCTTAGTTAATTTTGACACAGAGGGTATTTGAACAGATCTTGGTCAATTTTGGGAATCTGAGCAAGGGGTTTTGGAAAGAAAACACAGGTTTTCTGGGTGCACAGGACTGAACAAAAGGATTTTTAGATTTCTGTGTACTTTTTAATCCTTTTGGACCATGGAAATTGTCTTTTAATGACCATAATTACTTTAAAACAAAGTTAACATAAATGGAAAATTTTGAGAAAAAATTGCAAGGGTTTGCCTTGTTTTTTCAATGTTTGGGCATACTAAACTGGCAATTCAGGTCTCTGTAGCTTAATTGATATGTTTTAATAGTCAATTGGTGAAAGTTTCTGGTTAAATTTAGGAAAATACCTGATTTACATGTGTTCTAATAGTCGAGAAGTGTTCTTGGTGACTTCAGCTTTATATTGGATCTACTGGTTCAACTAAAAACGTCAAGAGTCCTTCAAATGCAATCACTGTGGTGAAATTCTGCTTCAACGGGGAAAATGGACTAGCAAAGGTTTAAATTTCGTTCGCAGAGTCTAGGCGTATTTCTTAATAGGCGAGGAGCAAAAATACATAAAATGGTGAAAAAATAAGGTTTAAATCTTCAATGTTTATCATTATGTGTATCATTTTTTGCAGGTCTCAATCAATGGCGGGAGGCGGAATTATCCTTGAATGCGAAAAAAACTGGTGGTTTTCATGTTGATTGGGGATGGTAAGTAGTTTTGAGAATTTGGAACACGATCGAATATAATTTAGACATGTAGAAATGGGCGGTTTAGGAAAACTACTTTTATCGCGTGGTTTTTGACAAACATCGTCCAATTACTTTCGGAGCACGATATGGAACACGCACCGTTAGATCTAGTTAGATGATGCGAACGGTCCAGATTAGCCTTTAAGCTGCAAGGAATTTGAAAGGTGGGACCCGAGGTTCATTGTAAGCCGTTGATCTGATAAGTGAAGATCTACAATCATAGTTAAATGCGACGGGAAATGGTGGGGCATGAGGCCTTATCATCGCATTGAATTAGGGTTGTTGGATTAGAAAGATTAGGGTGATCGGATGGTTGTAGATGAATGAGGGGGAGCTGGATTTATATATATAAAAGGAGTTTATATATAGCGTTGAATGTATGGGGGAGGGTTTTATTACACAAAGGTGTGATCACATTTTTTTTTTTGCTAAATTAGTCTAATTCTATTTATGAAAATATAGTGGTACAAAACTGCCCCAGTTCAGCTGAGCTAGCCTGAAACTGGGCTTGAAAAACAAGCAGAAGTCTGATACTGAGCTGCCCATGTAGGGAAACCAGCTCTATAATAGCCATCTCACCGCTCTTGTATAGGGAAACCGGTGTATCAGTAATAATTATTATGCAACAGTGATAGAAAGCTAGAACTACTAGTAACAACAAACAAGAAGCTGTAATATGTTGTATATAACCAGCATCGCTAACAAAATAGAGAGGTTTTAAGACCATACTGCGCCTGATCATTGCTGCTTCAGTTGGAGTGGGTAGGAGATGGTTGTTCCTCCACTATTGGGCAACTGAACTTTTCATTAGGATCCTCTGCTTCAGTGCTTCTGTTGGGGTCTTCTGCATCTTGTTCTGCTTCAGCTTTTACCTGCATCGAAGAGGGGCCAGAAGGGGTGTTGGCTAAGCCAACGGGTTCAGGAGGGCTCGCAAGGGGCGTAGAAGCAGAAGTGGGGCGAAGGTCAACAGTAGAGGGAGGAGGATTGAGCGAAACAGGAGCGGAAGCAGGCCATGCTGGAGTGCTGTGGATGGCATCCTCATGAAGGGTAATAGTGATGTAAGTTGTAATAGAAGGGAGATTAAAAACACTGTCAAACCTCAATTCCGCCCTCTGCGTGGTCTGGCGTATGGAATGACTTCTAGCTGGCTGAGAGGCGGGGGTGGAGAGACGAGAGGGGCCTTCAGGTGGCAAGGAGGTCAGGGGCCTACCATGCTCAGAAACAAAGGTGAAATCAGAGAAAGTTCTGCTGGAAGAGGGGTGTTCCCCAGCCGAGCCTCCTCGAGCGCTGCCTCTGCGGGCAGTCATACGTTGCCTAAGTCGAGGCATGGCGAAATCCCGAGGAGCTATGCCGAGTGTCTCGTGAGTCTGGAGAGGAGCGGCAATAGAATGAAAATCAGGACCAGGCTGAGACACAGCAGGATGTTGAGACGGAGCAACTGAATTGCCTGAAGCACCAGGGCAAAAAACGCTATTTGAGAAATGCGCTCCCTGAACAAATTCAATGCAGCTGTAAAGAGAACACCTTCTTCCTGTGGTTGTGCGAGCGCTTGGCTCGTCACAGTGGGCAGGGCATTCACCGTTTAAAGGGACCATACCAAGACGCAAAGAGACTGCAAGCTCTGCAAACCATTGAAGCTCTGCGACCATGATGCGTGAACCAGACGGAAGAATGAACATGTTATGCCGGCGCGAGAGGTAGTTAAAGCCATCCGCCTGCAAATTAAATGTTGTGTTAATTACGACGTGGGTGGCCATGTGGCCTCCACGCGCCAGGTACCTTGGGATATGGCCGGGAGTATCGGGCTCCATAACTCTAATTAACAACCGCATCCGGTGAATTTTGATCAGTTTGCACCTGTTTGATGCAGTTCTGTAATGTGTCCCTATCATGAATAATATGAAGGGGTCCATGGATAAGAGAGTCTGTGCTGTCGACTCCTAGATTGGCTAGGAGGTCCGCAATTTTATTACCTTCTCTTCTGGTGTGAACAAAGGATATGGCTTGATTGTTGTCCAACCATCTGCTGAGATTGTGGAGGCGAGAGGCCATTCGCCAGCTAGTGGCAACTTTGTTAGTACTGGCACCTTGAAGGAGTTGAGTAGCTATGGCGATGAGGATCTGTGAGTCTCCCTCTACTATGATAGGCGTAATATTGTACAGGTGAGAGAGGATAAGTCCTTTCCAGAGTCCTTCCAGCTCCGCCGAGTTATTGGTGTCCCAGCCTATCGAGCCATAATATATAGCAAGAGCATTGCCTTCAGAATTTCTAAGAATGCCTCCGAAGCCTGCTGGTCCTGGATTTCCTTTTGAAGCACCATCGAAATTTAGTTTGTAGATGCCTGTAGGAGGAGGAGTCCAGTGGATTGGGGTATCTAGCTTCTTTTGCTTAGAGGTGTTTGGTGTGACCTCGATCTTTAGTTGCCAATTGTGCCATACTGCTGCTTCCTGCGGTTGTTTGGGTAGATCTTCCTCTTGCCAAGGGTGCAGAGCAAGAGTTTCTTGGAGATTTTTACTGATATTGTCCCAAATGATGTCCCAGGGAGTGGTTTGATGTTTGAAGATCCTGTTGTTTCTCTCTTTCCAAAGAGTCCAGAATAGGAAGCCAGGGATTAACTGCCAGAGAAAGTTTAAAAGGGGGCTGTTGTAAGGACGCTGGGGCCAGAAGCGCATGATCGTGACAATGTCCCCTTTTGGTTTGCTGCGTTGAATTCTGAAGCATATTTTGTCCCATAGTTGATTGGCTAGATGGCAAGTCATCATAAGGTGCTGAGCTGTTTCTACCTCCTGTTTGCAATTCGGGCATTGAGATGGGCCTATGTATCCACGCTTGAGCAAGTTGTCCCAGGTAAGGATCCTTTTATGACTAAGAATCCAGAGAAAGGTGGAAATTTTAGGCCAAGTGCCTTGAGCCCAGAAAAATTGCCAAAGCCTGTCTTTTGGAAGTTGAATCGGATGCATTAGATTGAAGGCTTCCTTTGTGGTGAACATCCCTCTTGACGAGTATCCCCAACGAAGGACATCAGGTTCCTCCGAATATCGTATTTTCCTTCGTTGCAGTTCCTGTTGGAGGGCATCCTGAGTGTTGCTATTTGCATTGGGAAGAATAGTGGTGGGGTGTTGCCATTGCCTGAAATCACTGAGGGCATTGTGAGTCCAGCTCTGATTGACTTTGATTTCTGCCAATGGGTTTGGGCGGCTGTTGTCGAAGAGACCGAGAGTTTCAATAAGTTGCGGATGTTGCTGCCACGAGTCTGTCCATAATCTGGCTGTGTGCCCATTTCTGACTTCCCAGAAACTGTGCTGTTGTATGAGAGCAAAGTGCTGCTTGGCAGCATTCCAGATGAGTGAACCAACTTCCCCGGGGTGGAGCCTGATCAGGTCTTCAGGCGGTCTGTTATTAGCATATTTAGCTGTCCATATTTTAGCCCATGGTTTCCAAGGATTAGAGAGCCAGTTCCACCAAAGTCTTGCCCCCATGACCTCGTTGCTATGTGTGGGATTTCTGAGTCCCAAACCTCCAGCTGCTTTCGGGGAGCATACAATATTCCAATTAACCAGAGCCCATTTGCGTTTTTGGTCAGAGGAGCCCCAGAGGAATCGTCTTTGCAAATTTTTGATTTGATTAAGGACCCACTTTGGAGCAGCAAGCACAGAAAAGAGATACAAAGGCATAGATTGCAAGACTGCTTTGATGAGGATGAGTCTGCTGGAGATGTTGAGCGCTCGGTAAGTCCAAGAAGATAGCCGGGCTTCCAGCTTTTCTAACAAAAGATTCCAGGTGGAGTGCTTGATGGCATTTGCAATGAGGGGGGCACCAAGGTACTTGGAAGGGAGATGGGCGGAAGTAAAGTTCAGGATTCTGGTAATGCTGGTTTGAATAAGAGGAGGGGTATTAAAGAAGAAGAGCTGAGATTTAGTGAAGTTGACAGTCATACCAGAGGCTTTAGAGAAGAGATTAAGGATATGCTTGAAAGATCTTGCTTCATGGACTGAAGGGAACCCGAAGAGCATGTTGTCATCAACAAATTGCTGATGAGTGGTGAGGGAACCATGAAGAGAGAGACCGCGCAGACGATTAAGGAGGGCTGCATTGTGAATGAGTTTGCTAAGACCCTCTGACATGAGAACAAAGATGAAAGGAGAAAGGGGGTCGCCTTGCCTAATGCCTCTTGAAGGTTTGAAAGGCATGGAGGGAATGCCATTGACAAGAATGGAGAATAGGGGGGTTGTGATGAGAGACATGACCCATCTTATCCACATGCGATCAAAGCCAAAAGCTAAAAGGATGCTTTGAATATATTGCCAGCTAAGTTTATCAAAAGCTTTTGATAAATCAATTTTGAGGAGCATACCTGGCATTTTGGCCGTTTTGAGAGTATGAATAACTTCGTGCGTGAGGATGATGCCGTCCATGATTTGCCTTCCTTCAACGTAGCCCATTTTCTCTGGCGATATAAGGAGAGGGAGCAAAGGCTTTAATCTGTTGGCTATGACCTTGGATATGATTTTGTATATTACGTTGCAGAGGGCAATTGGCCTGAACTTTTCCGGTGTGCTGGGCTGCTTTTCTTTTGGAACCAGGGCTATGAATGTGGCATTTAATGAGGGGAGAAGCCAGTGAGCAGCTCTGGATTCTTCCACTAGCTACCAGACTTCTTCTTTAATTAGATCCCAAAAATTGTGGAAAAAATTGGAGGTGAAACCGTCAGGTCCGGGTGCCTTGCCATCCTTCATTTGATTTACTGCAGCTTCAACTTCTTGAGGTGTTACAGGGAGGAGTAGCATCCTGTTGTGTTCCTCTGTGACTAACTTGGGGATAAGCTGTGTGATTTGTTCTATAGCCGGCTGTCTGTCTACTGCATGGTCTTCCTGCTGAAGGCTTTGAAAATGGCCCCGAAGAACTTGTTCGATCTCCTCTTGTTGTTCCACTTTGTCTCCTTGTTGAGTGGTTATATGAGGGATGCGATTTTGCATTCTTCTTTGTATTGTTGATCTGTGGAAGAATTTTGTGTTCTTCTCCCCCTCCTTTAACTAGGTTATTCTGGATTTTTGCCGCCACAGGAGTTCTTCTTGCTTACGCCGGTCCTCTAGTTGCTTGTGTATGTCTTGTTCCTGCGTGGCGAGCTCTTCATTCCTTCCTTCACTTATGATTTTTTGCTGGATATCTTCCATTTTGCCTTCAAGGATCTTGATTTCTTGAAAGATGTTTCCAAAGACAGAGACATTCCAGTTCTTGATAACTGCTTTGAGATGCTTGAGTTTTTGTTGAAATTGATACATTTTCGAGCCAGGGGGTGGTGTAAAGCACTGCCAGGCTTGAGTGACCACGTCTCTGAATGAAGAGTGAGAGAGCCAGAAGGCTTCGAATTTGAATGGATTTTTGTACTGGGTGCTGACATTCTGCTAATGGAGCATAATGGGCCAATGATCCGATCCTGTCTGCGGAAGTATTGAAGCTGATATGTCCCCCCCTGTGTGGATGATGTTATCAGACATGAGGAAACGATCTAACTTTGAGGCGATATGCTGAGCACCTGTTCTCTTATTACTCCAAGTGAATGTACCGTTTGAGAAGGGTACGTCTATTAGCCAATTATTGGCTATGAAATCTCTGAAGTGAGCGCTGTCCTGGTCTGCCCTGGGTCTCCCTCCTGTTCTTTCCCCCATATTGGCGATCATGTTGAAATCCCCTGCAACTATCCATATGGGGTAGGTTCTACTTGAGTTGAGACTTGCCATGGTATGGAGAAGTGCTAATTTCCTGGCCTGTTCCTATGGGAAATAAACATTGGATAGATGCCCGTGAATGTTAGTTCCAATGGGGTGAAATGTTGCTTGTATGAGATGGTGCGCTGCATGAAAGTCGGAGAGTTCTATAGACAGAGTGTCCCAGACTATAGCAAGTCCTCCTGAAGAGCCGGATGCATCCACTGCTGCTGAGCTGCAACTAGGCCAAACCCTAGTCAGGATTGTTCCCAGAGTTTCACTGTTGCATTTTGTTTCTTGAAGAAAGAGTATATTGGGTCTTTCTTTCTGTATCATATTTTTGAGGATTGTATGCTTTCCAGGGCTGTTGAGCCCTCTAATGTTCCATGAGATTAACTTCATGTGGAACTGTTTGATAGAGGTTTAAAGAACCTTGTAAGCTTAGGGTATCGGCCTGAGTCGACCAATATTTTCCCTATGGTGATGGTACGCTGCCAGTCCGGCTTTCTTCCTCGTTTCCTTGATTCTTTTGTGATTTTGAGGCTGTCCCAATGGCTTCCAGGTTGTATGCCTAGCTTTCTTTTCTGATGAGCGTGGGAGAAGACCTTTTCCAATTTATCGATTTGATGCGGATTGATGGTGTCAAAATTCTGATTTATGCAGGCTTCCTCCAACTCTGATATGTCGAGTTCGCCCAGATCTGGGGTTTCGGAATCGTCTTCCATGAGAGTCTCTCGTCCTCCACTGGTCTGCGCTTTGGCAGAGGCATCAAGCTGGGTATTAGGGTTGTCGACTTCCATTGTGGCCGGATGCCAGGGTAGAAGCTTGATCTCGTTAGAGTTGCTGTCAGGGGTATTTGTAGATGGGAGTTTTTGATCTGGGATTTGCATGGGGTTGGATTTAGCTGAAGGCTTTGAGGGCGCCGAAGGATGAGAGGGGGCTGTGACCTGGCTAGGGTCGATTTCAGAGGTTGGATCAGGGTTGGAGAGGGCAGCAAAGCTATTACTGGTGGAAGGAACAGTGGAAGAAGGAGCGTGTTTCTTACCTGTTGAGGAAGTTTTCTTGCCATTCCGTCTTCTCTGGGGGACTTTGGAGAAGCCATCTTCTTCTGGTGCTGCCTCCGCCTCCTTTGCTTGAGCCTGTGCGGTTAAGGGGCAGTCTCTATAGAGATGTCCCAGTGCATGACATCTTCTGCATCTGAAAGGGACATGTTCATAGTCTAAAGGTTGAATCCATTCAAAATCATCATGGTAAATACTTACAGCATCCGGTAGAGGCTTGTCCAGATGCATTTGGATGCAGATGCGAGCATATGAAGTGTATCTGTGGAGCTTTGTTTCTTCTGCAATCTTGATGAATTCCCCCAGGCCTTTGCCAATTTCTTGGAGTGATTCCTCGTCCCAATACTCGAGGGGCAGCGAGTATAAGCGTATCCATACAGGTGCCCAGTTGAAGTTTTATTTGTCTGGGTTGAACCTTTCTACCCAGTTCCGGAGATATAACCCTGCTGAGTTGAAAAAATAAGGCCCTCCATCCATTATTCTGTTTCTGTCTTCAAGGCAGTTGAAGATCGCTGTGAAGAAGCCCTTTGGTCCCAGTTGTAACGTGACTTGCCCTTTGGGCTTCCATTTGGAAGCGACCCATCCATATAGGGCTTTCTCAGTCGGCCAGAAGCCAATAAAATTGCCGATGAGGGCGTGATCTCTCATGTACTGGATTCGAGCGTTTATCCGGTGGCTGGGGAGTTCGATCTGGGGTCTTTCTGTAGCAATGGGTTTGCAGGTCGAAGATTTGGGCGTCTCCGTCTCTTGCTGAGTTTTCTTGTTCGGCGTTGTAGGAAGCGGCGTTTGCTGGCTTTTGTCGGCGGATTCGTTGCTGTGCACCGAGCTGATGTGGGTGCCATCGTGCTTGGCAGGGGGGTCTGACCCTCCCCCCCCCGAGCTGGAAGCCATGGGAAGTGATCAGACCGCTTAGGCTGATCGTGGGCAGGCTAAGGCAGCAGATCAATGGTGTTTACTGGTTAGGGTTTCTGCAAAGTCTCCTCTGCATAATTCTTAATCCTTATCAGCAGCCGGCTAACAGGATAGTTAGAAAACAAGATCAAAGGTGTGATCACATTGACTTTTCCTTTGTTTTTTATTATATAGTTATTTCAAACCAATTAGGCTAAATAACTATAGGGGGATTGGGATATTTCATTATTGATAGTTTTTATGTCAAAGGGATATTTTCGAGTTTTAATTTAAACATTTGAGTAATAAATTTGACATAAAAAGCTTATAATAAGGGGTTTTTGGGATAATTAATAAAAAAGGAGTTATATTAATAGGACTAGGACTTTTTATAAGGATTTAATAAATAAGTTAGGTGTTAATATGACTAAAGGGAAAATGAATACTCAAAAGACATAAATATAACTAAGGCAAGTGAAAATTATAGCAAAGCTTCGTTATCATAACTTAATCATTTTTTCTTAGTATATAATGTCTTTTGAGGGTTTTTATGCTTCATGAGATGTAGGAAGTTAATCAAATGGGGTTTAAGCATCATTAAAAAAAATGGGGTCTTTACTTATGAATTTGTAGGGTGATGAATGCATGAGTGGTAGATGATGAAAATTTGGGATTAACATAGAAATTTAACACCTTCAACTAGCCGGTCATTAAGCCTTGGGTCCAGTCCCAACAGAAGTCAGAGAAATGCTTTGGGCCTCTTTGATTGATAGTTTAGAATTTCCAATATCTATAGGGAAAGGGAAATTAGTTATTGTAGCCTGGTGAAAGATATTTACAATGATTTTTCCCATCTTCTTCTACCTACCCAATATTTTAATCTATCATTTTTTCTTCCATTGATGTAGGTGCATTTGAGCTAACAACCTTTAAAACATTTTTCTTTTGAAAGCAGTAAAACTATCTAATTCTAACTTATTTCATCCAAGGACCCAGATTAAACTGTTGGGTTCCTTTTTACTCTATACCTATCTACTGAATTGTCAGGATTAAACTGTTTGACAATTCTTTATTCTCTATCTAAAACAAGTAAATTGAAACATGATAAGTCAATATTGAACAGTTCAACTCATCATGGATTATGGAATTTATTGACACTCTTCCATAATCAATTGAAAAAGTAAAAAGTAGTGGCATTTAGACTTGCACACTTTCATGTTTTATTCATATTTTTCTTTGGGGTATCTTATTTTTTCTAAGTCCTTTGATCTTTCTTTTAGGAATTTTACCCTATTTTTTCTTTTCTATTTTTTTATTTTTACAAATGTGGCAATACAACTTGTAGAAGGCAAAGTATGTACATATTTACAAGAATATCATTGGTCAATTCAGAATTATGAATCCTATATTTATAGGTCACTAACAGACTCCAAAAAGGAAAGATCCTAGGCCACATAATCTCTGAAGAAGGAATCAAAGTATATCCCAAAAGGATTGAAGGCATATTGAAAATCAGCCATCCTAGAAACCTCAAAGAATTGCAATCTTTCATTGGGAAGATCAACTTTTTGAGAAGGTTCATCCCTAACCTTGCTGAAATTTTAAGAAATATCACAAACATGCTAAAAAATGAAATAGGAGTTAAATGGACCTTAGAATCAAAATAGTCATTTGAACTGGTAAAACAAGCTCTCACTCAAGCACCAGTTCTTATCAGTCCTGATTTTACCAAGGATTTCTACATTTTTTCATTTGCATCTGAACACACCATTGCTGCAGTGTTGTTGTAAAAGAATAACATGGGCTAAGAACAACCAATATCCTTCTTCAGTAGAGCCTTAAGAGATGCTCCACTTAAATATAATATCATGGAGAAACAAGCCTTAGCCTTGATAAAAGCATTGAAATATTTCCGTGTCTACATTTTACACTCACATATCATTGCTTTTGCCCCACATACAATTTTCAAGGACATTCTAAATCAAGACCCTGATGGTAAAAGGGGAAAATGGATTGCTATTTTCTTAGAACATAATTTAGAAATTAGGCCTACCAAGCTGATTAAGAGACAAGGATTAGCAAAACTCATGGCAGAATCAAATTTCCAAGCATTAGACATGAATATGGTTGATGTTTTAGAAGAACAAGAATAATTCACAACCCCATACATTGAAGAAAATTTTCTGAATTCATCTTGGTATGCTAATATCATTTATGTGCTTCTTTATCTTAATAATTCTCCTTCTTTATCAAAGACTAAATCTAGATTCCTGAAACAGAAAGCTTTAAATTACTGCATTTTAGATGGAGTGTTATATTGGAAAAATGTTGTTGGCATATTTCTTAAATGTTTGCTTGAGAATGATGCAGGAGAAATCATGCATGAGCTGCATGAGGGAGAGTGTGGAGGCCACCTTTACTGGAAAGAAACCACAAACAAGATTCTTAGTGCTGGCTATTACTGGCCCACCCTTTTCTATGATACTAAAAAACTAGTCATGATTTTCCATAAGTGTCAAATTTTTGATGGAAAGAGAAAACTCCTACCTTTACCTTTGCATCCCATTAGTACTGAGGCTCCCTTTTAGCAATGGGGTTTAGACTTTATTGAAGAAATTCACCCAACCTCATCTGCCCAACATAAGTGGATCCTTACTGCCACAGATTACTTTACGAAGTGGATAGAATAAATCCCTTCTAGAAATGCCACTGACTCTGTCATTGTCAAATTCCTTGAGACCAACATATTGTCCTGATTTGGTTGTCCTAGAAAGATCATTATAGACAATGTTGCTGCCTTCAAATAAAAAATAATTATTGACTTCTTCTATAAATACCATATTACCTTAGGGCACTCCACAACTTACTACCCTCAGGGAAATGGACTTGCTGAATCCTCCAAAAAAAGCTTGATCAACATTATCAAAAAAATCCTAGAAAAAAATCAGAAATCATGGCATAGTAAGCTGGTTCATGCATTATGGGCTGATAGGCTAACCACGAAGAAATCAATAAATATGTCCCCCTATCAGCTAGTATATGGCATGAATTTAGTCTTCCTAACATCCTTGGGAGTCCCAGTCATGAAACTTCTCCAAGAAGTGCAATTAGAAGAAAATGACATGCAGAGAAGGCTGAATCAGACCATTCATTTACAGCAGACAAGAGAGGAAGTGTACAAAAGGACACAAGTAGTTCAAGAGAGGATTAAAAATATCTTTGACAAAAGGACTAAAGCTAATAATTTCCAAATTGGAGATGCAGTTTTGAAATGGGATTCTAGGAGGGAAGATAGAGGTAAACATGGAAAATTTGAGAATTTGTGGAAAGGACCTTATATCATTAGGGGTCATAATGTTTTATTTTTACAAGGGCTAAATGGAGAAGAATTATTTGGAGGTCCTGTCAATGGAAGGATGCTCAAACATTATTTATGTCAAGAGTCATAGCTTCAAAGCTTTCATTCTTTGTATATAAACATTGCATGAGAAAATCTTGAGAACAAAAATACAAAAAAAATGAAAGAAAAGAAAAAGCTGGCAAAATTCAAAAGAGGTATAGCCCCATACCCAAAAAACAGTACTACTGAAAGTGTATAAGCCTAAATGCCACTTCTGATTCAAAGTGACATCTTGTTTAGTCATCTAGTCTAATCATGGCTGAACATGCTTTAAATTTATGTTGATAAGTTAGTGAAGACAATGATTGTCAAGATTATTTCAAAAAATTGACTTATCAAGAAAGATAGATTGGGGCATATAAGATACTGGTTCCACATGCTCAAAACAGAACCAAAGAGGAAGATAAGGATGCATGACAAATGATAAATCACAACCTTATCTTTCTAAATTTACTTTTTTCAAAATAATGATTGTGCGCAACTATTCCAATGTCACAACCATGGTAAATCAAACTTTCTAATCCTGATTTGAACAATGATTTAAATTTCATGTCAAAAGTTTAGAGAAGCAAGACTTCCAAACAACTTAATATTGGAAATCATATAGTTCAGGTAGAGAATAAAGGAGTTCACTAGTTTAATCTGAACTCTTGGAAGAAATAAGGATAGAAGTAGATAGTTTATTTATGTTTTCAAAAATAAAATGTCAAAGAGTTTTCCAGTCCAAGTGCACTCAAAGAAGAAAAAATGTTAGGACAAGTAGGATTGGGTAGGTAGAAATGTTGTTACAAAGAATTATGTGTTGCAGATTGTTAATATTGTCACTTCAAAGAAATATCAACAAGTGAAAAAGAAGAAGATTTGCCCAATAGATAGGCACTGGTCTAAAAAAACTCAGAGATTTGATAAAATGAAAGTTCTAGACACCTCTAAAAGGGAGCTGCCCTCCCCAAGTGGAGCCAATGTTAGTCATCAGTAATTTTAGCTGATATCAAAAGATGACTAAACTATGATCCTAGATTTATAGAAACAACATTTGAGAAATATTGTGAGTTCTAGAAATCTCACTGCCTTCATTATCCTAAGCCTAACTGTTTCACTAAATTTCTCTATCTTTGCCTTCTCAAAGTTACCCCACTGCTCCAAGGAGACTCCATTTTCTAGACCTGCTAATTTCATTTTATCCCCCACATCCCACTCTCATTCACTCCCTATTTTCCTCTGAAAAACCCCTTTTTTCCCCGTTCCTAAAAACCTCATAAAAGAAGCCCCACTCCTCTTTTTCCTTTGTATATATTAAACAATGTAAAAATCCCTTTTACATTGTTTAAACCCAAAACTTTAGCCTTTCGGGTCTCCCTCTCTTACATAAAAACCTAGTTTTTATGTTAAAACCCACCCCTTTACAAAATACAGGCCTTAAGCCCTCTCTGCTTAAGCCCTAGCCCCCTTCGACCCCATATAACCTCACCCTCGACTTATTCTTATCCCCTCCCCATATTAACCATACTTCCACCCCTTCTGCTTTTTATACACCTCGCAAACCTTATGAAAAGGCCCCAAACCTTTGGAAATATTAAATTGCGGACCCCGCTCCCCACTCAGCCCTGCCATCCAACCGCAGCCCGAAACCTATCCCTGGGCTCCACCCTCCAAACCTGGCTTTCCCTCCTTCGACGTACGTCAACTATCAATCTCATTCCTCAAGATCCGAAGGCCCCGGGTGCATATCGCATAGAAAATTGTGATGGATTTTAAGTTTCGAAACCCTCACGAAATAATCAGTTTTCACTTTTCCACATGGCATGTGTTCTATGGTATCGCGTGCATTTGGCCCAAAACCACAAACCACCCTTTATCCGCACAATAAACCATTCGTGGTTTTTGAAAAGCCACTTTTCCCCTCTGTGCCATAATTCAAATTTCTCCGCCTCCATTGGAATTTCCGCCTAGTTCCGCCTTTGGAAACCCACCTCCTGCTCCATTTCTCCCTCTGTTAACACCTTTTGACCACCCAAAACCCCTAAAAATTCATTCAATCCCTCCTCGCATGGTTTTAAACCAATGGTTTGTATTTTTGCAGGTTTTAATGGCGGAGGAAGTCCATTATACCCTCCCACAGTCCAAGAAAAACAGATAAAACCTGGGTGACAATCCAATTGTTTGCATCCAGATTTTAAATGGATATTAGAGTTTCTGCCAGGGTTAATCAACGATGAAATATTATCATTAATGATCATTCAACCTTTCATCCACGAAGAAGACCTCATCCCTACACACAGAAAGCACAAAAAAATCAGAGAAACAACGAAAAAAGAAGCAGAAGAGTTAAAAGGGACTAATCCTAATTAGAAGACAAAAAAAAGGGTTAGCCAGTCAAAGCAGAAGTCAACGAAAGAAAAGATGACAGTGGAAATATTAACAAGATAAAGGAAAAGGACCAAAAGAAATAATCAGAAGATTAAAATAACAGAACATAGATCAAAACAAATTGAAGAAAAAGTGATAAAGAACAGACAGCAAAGCATAAAAACAGAGTTTAAGGCTTAAGACAAAGATTAAAGATAAAACAAAGGACAGATTAACCTAAGATAAATTCGAATGAATTAACTCATAGCAATTATTCCTCTCAAAGATATTTTTAGCCACCTAAGTGTTTTGTTTCCTTCAAGAAAGCATTAGGCAGTTATTGAGCCGAGTCAGAGATATTTTATCTGTCAAACAGTTATTGTAAAAGTTATGAATAACCCTTAAAGTCAACACATTCACCTATTTTTCCTTAGAAGTTTAGATATAAGTTATTAAAACAAAGAAGTAGCTACATATATTCCCGCCTTGAGCCTTGCATGGTCTTCAAGGTCAGGAATGCACTTTCTCTATAATAAATAATACTCAAACCCTATCTTAGGCTTCACCTCCTCATTTTCAGCATAAATACTACATATGAACTCATTATCTTGTGGGCATTTGATGACTCTTTGATGTAATACATAGTCTCTTGGAAGTTGAAAAGAAATTGAAGTCTTGGAGCTTGTGGATGTCTTGATTGGTTTGTTGATGTTGGATGCTAGATCACTAGATCCCTGAGCTTGGTTGTTGGTGAAGTGCTTCTAATTTGTTATTGTTATTTCCTATTTTCATTATGTTTCCACCTTTCTGTGTTGTAGTAGAATAAAAGTTTTAGGCTAAGAAATGTCTTTTGAAAGCACCTTAGTTATGTTTATTCTTCACTGCCTTAATGTTTTCTTCTGCTAGGACATTTCGGAGAATTCTTAATTGCTCTCTAGACCCCCTAAGCCTGTTTATTTCATAAATAGTTGAATACAGTTGGTTTCAAGCATGATTTATGGTTTTCCCTAATTACTTGCTGCCACTTAACCACTTTTTTTTGAAGTCTCTCTCTAAAGTACCATTCTTTAAAGCCTGCCAAAGAGGTTTTGTTCCGATCATACCCTTTGTACTTGCTTAACTAATTGTTTTAGAGATATTCACAACTACAATCAAGGATGTTTAGGAGTTCCCTCTTCTCTGATTGCACTTATATGTGTGTCTTAAGTGTTTTCTATCCTTGAAGGTGATATCAGTAGAAGTTAAATGAGTTTCTCACCTTCTATATTTCATTGTAAAAGTTTGTCTTGAATTATTACTTGCTGAAGTGTGGATTGTAGAATTTATGGTTTTCCATGTCTATTGATTGCCTCTTCATGATTTTGTTATATTTAATTCCCTTTGTTGAAAAGTACATATGATAAAGGATTCTTAATTTCCCTTTACCCTAATTTTCATTCTTACAATTGATGTCAATCTCATAAACCCCTTAAAACTTGAAGATCAACTGGCCAAGTTAGATTTGCCCTGTTATCTTCCTATAATTAGCAATATTGGCAAAGTCCAACTGCAGGGAGAACACTTATTTCAACCACTTTGGGATTCTAGGATCTAGCCCTCCTGAATCCGAAGAGGGATCTCTCCAATAAAGTGCAAAGATTGATTTATCTTTAAAGGCTTTTTGGTTATGATATTAGGCTAGTTATGAAGAGCAGGGGTTTTGTTTTGTTTTTTGGATGGTTGAGCATGATTATTATTTGGGTGGAAAGTTCTAAATGGAAAGAGTTTCAAAGGTGTGAAGTTGCAAGCAATCAGAACAAGATTTGGCTAAAAAGATAGATATAACGCTGGTTTTTTAGTCCACTGGGCTATGGAGTCATAATAGGGTTTAATTGAAACAACAAGGTTCAAGAGTGGTCCATGGGGCAAGTCATGTATGTCTAAGGATATCTTTAGGTTGATTTTATGGAATGAAATGATACAACAAGAAGAGGAAATAAACAAATGAAGAACAAAGAGCAGCCTAAGATCAGGTAAGTACTTTGAAACTATCCTGCTTTCGGCATACACTTAATAGAGACATAAAAGTAATCTAAGATCTGGTAAGTACTTCAAAACTATCTAGCTTTTGATGCACTTTCAATAGAAAAAAATTTAAACAAAAAGGGAAACTTTAAAAGCAACTGTTGGAGGAGAAACTAGAGGACAGGGCTCTCCATAAACTTCCCTAGCTCTGCTTTACTTAGTAAAATTTTAAGACAAACACATAAGATAACAGAGAATAGTCTAAGATCAGGTAAGGACTTTTAACCTAGCCTGCTTTCAACACACTCTTAGGGAAACTTTTAGATAGTTTTTTGGGATAAAACTAAAGGACAGGGCTCACCATTACTTCCTCAGTTCATCTCTACTTAACATAAACTGAAAATAACATTCAAGAACAACATTCATCCTGGACAGTAGGACGAGGGAACGCCAACATTCCTAAATGCTTAAATTGAATTAAATCATTCCTAAACAACACAATTTGGAAGAAAACATGTAGATAAAGCTTATCAGTCAGAGAAGGGTACTGATATACAGTAAATCCTAACTCTATGCTTGTTGTTCTTTATCAGAGAAGATGGAAAAAGTGAAAACAGAAATAAAATAACAATTTACAATAAGAAATAACATCACCGTCGACATAGACCAGGATCCCATAAATCAGCTTGTATTGATGCTTCAAACCAGTTACAGCTTTAAGTCCAATGTTTCAGTTCAGAAATCATCTTCACTTCTCAGCCTAACTTATTCTATCACAAACAGAGCTTCAAGAGCCTTTGAACACTATTTACAAGTAGAAGTTTCGAGCACAAGTATATTTCGAAGTTCCGCAATCAACATTTTCTCATATTCTACAGAAGTATTTATAGAAGGAATGAGGAGGTAGGATCTAATAAAAGATCTTCAAGGTTCAATTAATACAGATTTAAGACTTCTCGGCCTTTGAGGGGCTCGATGGAGAAGTTTACAGATATTTGTTTGTATTAATTGTTTTACATTTAAGAGTTAAGCTCGGTAAGAGCTTTTGTTGACTTTGGGCTACTAATAAATACGAAATTTTAATAACTCGGCAGAATATTTCTATTGAAAATTAAATATTACGAAACAATACAACACATAAAATATACGGAAAATACAAGCACACAAAAAATACCCTTGGAGAACACGATTATACATGGTTCACCTAGTTTGGGCTACGTCCACCCCGAACATCCAGTCCTTCCTTTATATTATCCAGCAAAAATGAAGAGACAAAACCTACAGCAGATCCACTGTAATATCCTCTGTTCTCTCTCACAGTCTCCCTCTCTGTTTCTCGCTCCGAGAATACACATACAATTCACATCCGCAATACAATGCCCTCATAAAAGTGAGGGGTTGCCTTCTAGGGCAAAAAACCCTAATTTAAACATAACTTCTACCGTCAGATCATTTGCCTAATGAACGGCCCAGATTGACTAGAAATTACTATACTTTTACAAGGAAAATTTACATTTGTTTTTAGCTTCGGGGGCGCTGCCCCCGAAAACCCCTGCCAGGGGGGGGGGCTCCGAAAAAGCACTGCCACCCCCCCCCTGGACCCCCCACGGTAGCGATTAATTACAGGAAGCGTTGCCGCCCCTTTTAAGGTACAGGGGTCCAATGCTGTGATACAAAGTAAACAAGATAATCAGGCTCCACACCCAACAATTTTGCAATAAGTTCTTCGGCTGAATTAACTATTCGGTTGTCGTGAGGAAGATATCCTCTGTTTTGGTCATTACTCAGCCTCTATTGAATGCTATGAAGCCACAGGTGGCATCTGGTAGCTGAGTGGAATCAATTTGCCTCTTATGTGGTAGTGGAGGCTCTTTGTCTGATATATATTATTGATTAATCCTTAACTGTGTTTAATTGAATGGATTAGGCTTTTGATTTCGATCTTAGCCGCAATCTATTGAAACTGCGTAAATTAGCTTCAATTCTTCATTTTTGGCTTGATTTAATTCTTCAACGCTGATACTCTTTGGCTTTGATTTACTTGTCTGTGTCTTGTTGATGTGCAGGTGCCACAAAGGGCTCATATGGCATCAATGCCCATGAAGCATTGACGAAACGTGACTTTGAACCCTTTGGAATGATCTTTTTGTATGCACAAAGGCGTGGGGGATCATCATCCCCAGCATTTGGTTTTTCCTTTGATATAATGGAAAAACCATATTAAACCTGCAAAAATACATAAAACAATTAATAAATCCTGCGTATTGGGTAAAACTGCTTAGGAGGTTTCAGGAGGAGCATGGCCGTTGGATGGTAGCATCCAATGGTGGAGATTACGTGCGAAGATCAAAAGGGAAGTGGTCGATGAACAAGCGGTGGAAAATTATATCAAAGCCGTTGATCTTGTAGAAATCAACGGTCGGGAGCGACCAGGTCAATACAAATGGTGAAGGGCCACTTTATGTGAAAAGAAAAGAAATACAAAGGAAAATATAGAAAATCCCTTTGGGAGGAGGAAATCTGTTAAGAATTGAAATTGGGGTTTCGGACATAACCTGGGCCATCGGATGAGATCGGCCCGGGCGATCAACAGTGGAGATCACTCATTGAAATCCTTTAGTGGAGGTGGAGGGCGATAGTGTATGGCCAGATTAGATCCAAGTCGTTGATCTGTAGAGATCAATGATGGGGAGCGTGGGCGATAACACAAAAAGTAAATGGGAAAAGTGGTTTCGGAGGAGAAAACCATGGGTTTCGTGCAGTGAAAGGGCGGGGAGGAGGTTTTTCCTTTTTGAATGCGATATGCGTTCCCGCCCGACACGTGGCGTTTCAAAATAGCTTATATCACGTAAATTCTGGGGATTAACGTTCGTGCTTAGAGTTACGGGATATGGAATCTCAGCCGTTAGATCTGGGGCCTCAAATCTAATGGTGGGGAGTGAGTGCGATACGGATATGATGTGTGGGTCATAGCAGGTGGGGCGGTTTTATTATGGACCGTCGGATCAAGGATTGGACGGCTGAGATTAAAAATAGAGGAAGCAGGACCCGTAGGGGTGATGCCTGTCGGGGTTAATATAGGCCGTCAGATGTAAAGGATTAACGGTCAGGATTGAATCTGGGGTTAAACGAAATAATATACAGGCGGAGAAAGGGTGAAGAAGGACCGTTGATCTGCAGAGATCAACGGTCGGGATTTGGCCTAAAACATTATGAAGCGGGTATATGATTTTTAATCCAAAGTCAGGAAATGCAATCTGGACCATCCGATCTGGACACGTGGACAATCCAGAAGTAATCAGAGGCATGCGATTGGTAGGGGAAGAACTTTGAATGGCGCCGATGCGATTAACTTTGGGCCGTCGATCTGCAGATTAGATCGACGACGGAGAACTCATCAGGGTTTGACCAATCGGGGGTGGCATAATATTAACGCACCCAATGAAAAAATGCCAATGTGATTTAGCACTGGCCATCGAATTGGCCCAATGATCAATGACGGAGAAGGGCTCCGACCAATGAACGAGCGGGACCCTTTATATTATATGAAAACACAAAATTAACAAAAATACAAAGGTTTAATTAAATTGGGTGGGTTTATATATATGAAATGGCACCCAGTTGCAGGGCCTGGGGTTTATATGGAAAAAAAAAGGCCCGGGCCTTATACATAGAAAGGGCCAATCAGGATCGGGACTTCGGATCGGGCTTTTCAATCTACCCATGTTCATTAAAAAACATTGTTCTGGCGGGTTTAGACCAAAACTTAGGAAAAGAGGGTTTTTTGAATTAACAAAGGGAAATACACATCGGAGATGGGTTTATACAGCATTTAGCGCTCGATTGCGGGCCCTCGGGTTTATGAAAGGGATCAAAGGATTGGAGTGTTATATACAAAGGGCAAATCGGCATCGAACTTTCAAATAACAAAAAGACTTGCGTTTGATGGAAAATCCCGATTGCAATAAGCGCTTTATGAGTCTAGCGCCTGGTTCTAGGGCGCGGACACATGTGGGGAAGTGGTTAGGATTTAGCCCAAAGGGGCTTAAGCCTATAGTAAAAAACGCTTATTTTTTATGAAAATTTTCAAATTTTTTGATGGATTTGGGGGTTTCGGTAAAGTTTAAAAATGAGTTCTAAAATTTGTAAATGGATTTTCATGAAGGGAAGAAGGAAAATCATGAAAAATAGAGGAATTTTATGGGGAAAATGAAGGTTATTTTTGAGTGGAGGAAAGGGGAAAATGGAGTTTTGCAACAGTATTTTCTCTATGAATATAGCAGAATTTCAGAGTTTGAAATGGAAACAGCAGTGAAGATTTAAACAAAGGGCATGATGACTTTATGAGGTTTCAAGAGATAACATTTTTTGCAATAAAAATTGTTCCTTGAAGGCTCCAAAAATGTTTTAGCCCCCTTTTGATATAACAAATTTTATAGGTGGTTAACAGTGGCTCCACTTGGGGATGGTGCCTTCTTGAAGGCATCAAGAACTTCAGACTTGCATTCTTTGGAGGTTGATTAGTGCCTCATACATTGGGCTGCTTTTCTTTACTTGGATGATCTTCTTTGGATCTGAAACATGTTAGCAACCATGAAAAACAATGGATCTTCCTCAACAAGCTTTCTACCTACCCAATCCTACTGATCTAACATTTTTTCTTCTTTAGAGTGCACTTGGATTGGCAAACTCTCTTACAACATTTTATTCTTTTGAAAGAAAAACATCTAATCTATTTCTACTCCTTATTTCTCCATGAAATCAGATTAAATAGTTGAGTTCATATGTTTCTCTACCTAATCTACTAATCTGTTAGGATTAGACAGTCTAACAGATTTTATTCACTAATTTCTAAAACAGAAATTTAAAAGCATACAAGTTAGGATTGAGCAGTCTAAATTGTTGCTGATCTTTGGCATAGAAAACAAGCTGCACATAGATATTATTTTACAGAAAATTAAATCAGAATGGAAGGCCTAAGATCTGAAATTTCAAAGCACGACCTTCATCTTTTTTCAGCTCTGTTTTTGCTTCTGTTTGAGCTATTTTTTCTTTGCTGAATGGTTCAGATTTTGAGCTGATTAGAACCTGTTTACTTCTGTTTTGACTCAGAAATTAAAAAAGATAGGAGTCATTCTTTATTTGAAAGCTTAGGTTCATATTTTGAGCATGTTTGAACCTTTAATTTCTATCCTAATCTACCTAACTGATAAGCCAAGATTAAACTGTTTGGAAAATCTAATTCACTAACTTATTAGCAGTAAATTTAAAACTAGTTAGTCAAGATTAGGCTGTTTGACTAATTAGTAGTGTGTTTTTAGGAGTGGCATTTGAGCTTGCACACTTTCAGAATTTATTTCTCTTTTTTGGTATGGGGTTGTACCTTTATTATTTTTACAATCTGCCCTCTTTTCTTTCTTCTATTTTTTTTCTATTTTTGATTTTTCTAACTTTGAATGCAATGATGGATGAAATATTTATAATGGAAAAAAGATAAAAAGGCTTAAAAACATGGCATGGATCAAGAAAAGTAATGTTTGAGCATGCTGCCATTGATAGGACCTCCAAATAGTTCAGCTCCATTCAACTCCTGTAAGAAATAGGCATTGTTACCAGCAGCTGAATGAATGAGATAAGGGTCAGGCCATAAGTTGTCAAATTTTCCATGCTTGCCCTTGTCTTCCCTCCTTGAGTCCCACTTTAACACTTTGTCCCCAACATTGAAATTGCTGGCATTTTTTCTTCTGTCAAAGAGCTTCTTAATGCTGTCTTGCTTTTGTAATGCTTTGTTATAAACCTCCTCTCTGGTTTGCTGAAGGTGAATGGTCTGATTTATTCTTCTGATCATGTCATTATCTTCAGTTTGCAACTCTTGAATCAAATTCATAACTGGTACACCAAGGCTGGTTGGAAAGATTGCATTAGTACCATACACAAGCTGGAAAGGTGACATTCCAATAGATTTCTTCAAAGTCAATCTATCGGCCCAAAGTGCATGAACTAGCTTTCAGTGCCAAGACTTCTTGTTGTCCTCCAACAGCTTCTTGATTATGTTCACCAAACTCTTGTTTAAGGACTTTGCTAGTCCATTACCTTGAGGGTAATAGGCCATGGAATGACCCAATGTGATTTGATACTTGTGACAGAATTCAACCATCTTCTTTGATCCAAATGCTACTGCATTTTCAGTGATGATCTTGGTAGGACAACCAAATCTAGAGAAAATAGTAGTCTCTATGAATTTTATAATGACAGAATCATTGGCTTGCCTACAAGGGATGGCT
Organism: Pinus albicaulis; assembly: GCA_034641835.2. Lineage (NCBI taxonomy): Eukaryota > Viridiplantae > Streptophyta > Pinopsida > Pinales > Pinaceae > Pinus > Pinus albicaulis. The sequence goes on along the minus strand of MU968363.1, from coordinate 33,195,183 downwards.
TCTATCCATTTGGTGAAGTAGTTTGTGGTAGTGAAAATCCATCTATGCTGGGCAGAGGATGGTGGATGGATTTCTCCTATGAAGTCAAGTCCCCACTATTGAAAAGGAGATTCAACAGTGATTGGATGCAGAGGTAAGGGTAGAAGCTTTCTTTTGCCTTCAAAAAGTTGGCATTTATGACAGGCAATGATCATTTTGTGTACATCAAGAAAGAGAGTGGGCCAATAGTAACTAGCCCTTAGGATTTTGTTGGTTGTTGTCTTCTAGTAGAGGTGGCCTCCACATTCTCCTTCATGGAACTCGTGCTTAACCTTATCTACATCAAACTCAGGCAAACATTTAAGCAATATCCCACTTGCATTTTTCCAATAAAGACATTTATCTTTAATGCAATAGTTTACAACTTTTAACTTCAAAAACCTTGCCTTTGTTTTTGATAAACCGGGAGGTGTATTCAAATCAAGCAAAACAAATAAAATATCATCATACCAAGAGGAATTCATAAAATGATCTTCAACAATGGGAGTTGAGAATTATTCTTGGTTATCTAAAGCATTAATCATATTAATATCAAGAACTTCAAAATTTGATTCAGCCATCAATCTAGCGAGACCTTGGCCTTTGATGAGTTTAGTGGGCTTGATCTCTAAATCATATTCAAGAATAACAACTATCCACTTACCTCTCTTACCATCTGGGTCCTGTGTTAGAATGTCTTTCACAACTGAATTTGGGACAAAGGAAATGATGTGTGAGTGAAGGATGTATACTCTGAAATCTTTTAAAGCTTTGACCAAAGCAAAAGCTTGCTTTTCCATAATGTTACACTTCAAAGGAGCATCTCTCAATGCCTTGCTAAAGAATGCAATAGGTTGCTCTTGTCCTTGTTGATTTTTCTGTAAAAGGACAACAACTATTGTATGTTCTGATGCAAATGAAAAAATATAAAAATCTTTTGAAAAATCAGGACTTATTAGAACTAGTGTTTTGGTTAACGCTTGTTTCACCAGCTCGAAGGAATTCTTTGCTTCCAAGGTCCATTTCACCCCTTGCTCCTTCTTCAGCATGTTTGTTATATTCCTAAGGAGCTCAGCCAAGTTGGGTATGAATCTTCTCAAGAAATTAATCTTTCCAATGAAAGATTATAACTCCTCGATGTTTCGAGGATGAGAGATTTGCAATATGGCCTCAATCCTCTTTAGATCTATCTTTATACCCTCCTCAGAAATAATGTGCCCATGGAGTTTACCTTCTTGGAGACCGAATAGTGTTTTCTTAGGGTTTAAAGATATCCCAAACTTTCTGCATTTCTCGAAAACTTTTCTCAAATGTTCTAAGTGCTCTTCATCTGTCTTTGAAAACACTGTGACAACATCAAGGTAAATGATGATGAAGTAGCCTAATTCTTCCGAGAATGCTATGTCCATGGCTCTCTAAAAATTTGCTCCAGCATTCATTAGACCAAAGGGCATTTTCACATACATTAAAGTGCCCCAAGGTGTAGTAAACGTTGTCTTTAGTTGATCATCAGGGTGAACTAAAATCTGATTATACCCTGAGTAGCCATCCAACAAAGAAATTCTTTTGGAACCAACTACCCTTTGTAAAATATGGTCCATCTTGGGTAAAGGGTAGTTGTCCTTGAGTGAAGCCTTGTTTAAGTCTCTAAAGTCTATACAAAGCCTAATCTCTCCTGTTTTCTTCCTAACTGACACCAGATTAGACACCCACTCAGAATATCTAATAGGGACAATAATACTAGCTTCGTACATTTTCTTAATCTCCTTCTCAATCAAAGGTAACTGAACAAGGTTTATTTTGCACAGCTTCTGTTTGAATGGCTTTTGGTTTTCCTTGAGATGGATTTTGTGTTGAATTATTTCAGTGTCATAGGATTTCAGATCTTTGTAACTCCACGCAAAAATATCAGAAAATTCTCTAAACAGCTCTATGTATTTGAGTTTAATGTGAGCTGGTAAAGTCTTAGAAAATTTAATCATTTTTGGTTTAAGTTCACTACCTATATTACACTCTTCAACTTCAGTCTCTACAGGCTCTAGTTTTGGCTTCTTAGCCACATCGTTAAAATCGAACAACTCTTCTAAAGAGACAGACCCTTTGGCAAACTTTCATCATTTGACTGCAGAGTTTCTAAGTCTTCTGTTTCTATCCCTGCAATCATTTCTGTTTTGTTTTTAGGTTTTCTTGACAACAGATTTATATCGACAAGCTCAGGAGACGGTTCTTCTTCTCCAAGAAAATTTTCTTCACTAGGACAGTGTGTTTCATAATCTGAATCCGAACTATGAAGTTCAAATTCATTTCTGAACTGCATGAAGTCTTCTATTTGTTTGTCTCCGTCGAAAACTCACCAATATTTGTTGTTATCAGGAATGACCGGTCTAAATTTAATCTGAGTTGAACATTATTTGGTTTCGTATGGCGTTAGACATGTTTTAGCTGCAAAAGCTAAGCTGTGGGCCTTGATATTTTTTCTCCTTGGAACAAAAATAAATTGGGACTCCTCAAAAGTTTTCAATAAATCCACGACATAATTTCGATAGGCTCTGAGTCTGGGATGATTAGCGTTATATTCCCTGTTGACTTGCCTAATGATTAATTCTGAATCCCCATGCACTCTAATTCTTTTAGCTCCTAATTTTTTCAACAAATCTAAGCCTAAGAGAAGGGATTCATAATCCGCTATGTTATTCAAACACTCAAAGTTTAATCTACAGGAAAGGCTTTCTGTGTGGTTATTTTCAGTGTTGCGTAACCAGACCCCTGCACCAACATTGCTCCTAGTGCAGGACCCGTCAAAGTTCATACTCCACAGAGGATTAGTCTCGTGTTCAACAGTTTGACTATCCTCTTCAACAAGTGTGCTTTTGGTTCTTTCTTGAATATCAACACTATGTTGAATCTGTTTTAATTCCTCTGGTTTTTTATTGTGTTGAGGAAGGTTTTCTTGACTCTCAAGGTTAAAAAGTGATGGACGCATGACTTGTAGCTCAAGACCCGTGTTTGGCTTGCTGTATCTTACGGTTTCAACCAACTGTTTTGACAGTTCTATGGTGTTTACCTCCTCCTCTCTATTGGCCATTAACTCTGTTAAAGTGACTTGTTCATTGAATGATTCATCGTTAAACAGGATAAAAGAATCGAGACCTGTATTTATAGAATACAGAGGAGAGTTTTGTGGTCTGTCTTGAATAGTCACCATGTATTGCATATGGGACTCCCTGTAAAGTCTTCTTGATTGATTAAACACAGGGATGGTCGCATAGGTCATGTCCATCTGCATAGTCCCTTGTAACTTAGCCCCCACGACCTAGATAACAACATTCCATACTTTGGGGGCACATCAGCCACAACAATATCCATGACCAAACATTTGGCTGAAATCTAGGCTAAGTTAACGCAGAGGTCTTTAATTAAACCTAAACATTTTACTTTGCTTGAGTCAAAGGAGTAAAGGTCTTTATAAGGTCTGGTGATTTCTAGACCCAGGCTCTCCATTACAGCTTTTGGCATTAAATTGTGAGAAGCCCCTGAGTCATGCATAGCGTTATTAAAATTCTTTTCATGAACGTTTAAACTTATATAAAAGGGAGGAACATGTCCTTCTTGATATCTACCTTCAATATTAGGACCAAAAATAAGCTCTGGCTGGTCATCATTAAGATTGACTATGTCATTATTATCCTCTATGTTTAAAGCCTTCAAAATTTGGGTCCTATATACATTTTGGGTAGGTAGTTCAGAGAGAGGAACAGAGATTTTAATTTTGGAAATTTCTTGCTCTAAACTGAAAGGAATTTGATTCTTTGAAGTGCTTGTCTCAGCCTTATTAACTGACACTCTATCAGCAAAATCTGTTTGCTGATTTGTTCTATTTACATTTGACAAAAAAAATTTAACAGGAGTACTAGCTGAAGTGTTAGTACTGCTAAGGTCTGCATTCTATTTTGCATTGTTTTGAGTGCCTTTTTCTTTACCTTTATTAGAATTAATAGCCACTGTTTTGTCTTTTTTCTTTACAATTTTGGGTTTATTTACAGTGCTGTTTTGTGAAGATTTGTCAGAGGTTTTGTTGTTGGGAGTTTGTTGATTGGTTTTACTTCTAAGGTCATATTCCCTTTGAGATTCAATGATGACATTCTCCATGTCTTGATAATAACTTTCATCTTTATTTCTTTTGTCATCATAAGGTGTGTATAGACCTTGTTTTCTATCACAATGAACCTCAAAGTCATCATTATCTACTCCCAGCATGTTGATATCATCTTCCTCTATTTGCTCATCGGTGTCTTCAACCTCACTCACATAGTTTTGATGAAAGGGAGGAGTGACCTATTGATCATATTCCCTTGGTCTATTTTGAGGTTGGTTCTTTCTAAAATTATGATTTTGGTTCTGATTTCTGTTTTGAGGAGCAGTTTGGTTTTGACTTGCTTGTGCTCTCTCAAGGATGCTCATTTTATTCATCATCTCCTCCACCATTATTTCCATTTTTGAGTTGGAAGTAGAAGGTGTGGATTCTTCTCTAAAGGATACTCTCTTCTCATTCTTCATTCTTTCTCTTTTCTCCATTAAGTTAACTTCCACAGCAAGAGCCCCTTTTTGCATATCTTCAAGGGTTAGAGGATCTCTTTCTCTCAGCTGATAGGCCATTTTAGGGTCTAACCCTTCAGGAAACTTGTTTAACTCTAAGCCTTGTGGAGGTTTTAAATCTGGGGGAAGGGCATTATACACACTATTAAGTCTAGTGCAGTAAGCGTGTACACTTTCTCCAGTGTTTCTGTGAAGATTTTTGTAATCAGAGAGTATTTGAAGAGGGTTTTTTCTCACTTCCCATTTGTTTAAGAATGTCTGATGGAAGGCTTGGATATCATTTATACTGTGGGGGGCTAAGCCTTTAAACCATTTTCTTACTTCTCCCCCCAGACTCTGAGCAAATAGTCTTAGTTTGATAGATTCATCATCAATTTCATTTCTGTCAAAGTAGTCATTCATTTTATCCACATGTTGTGATGCAGTTGTAGCATTACTAGCATCATATAATGGTATTTTGGACTGATAGTCCTGTGGAAGATTTACTATGGGAACATGAAGGACTAATGGAGCATACCATGCTGTCATGATATGTGGTGGGGGTGAATTTACAAGAGGGAAAGTGGGCTAGAGTGGAGTGGTTTGGACTGTGGATGTTTGGTGAACAGATGTGGATGGACTAGGAAAAGATTGCTGAGCTGATTTGGGATGAGAGACAACTAAATTGTGAAGGAAATGTAAATCAGGTGGTGTTGTTCCTCTATTACCAGGATATTCACTTGTTTCAAGAGATGAAAGTGAAGACTCAGAATCTAACTGATCTAAATCATCAAGAGACCTAGTTCTAAATGGATTTATTAGATCTACTTGTGATTGTTGTAGAGATCCAAGATTTTCAGGAACTGAATTAGCTCTCAAGGGTGATCTGAAAAAAGTTGAAAATTTTATCTTAGGAGACTTCCTAAGGATAATTTTTGGATTATCAACTATCTCAGGTGGGTTTGGGTCAGGATAGGCTCTAGTATGAATCTTTCTAGGAGCCACTATGCTGTGTTCTTCAGACCCTACTAAAAAAGAATAGTTTAACCAGATATGACAATCTTTGAGAGGTTAACTGATCTGTTTTTACCCAAATTTTAATCCTAAAAATCCTCTTATTGAGTTTAAATGATGATATGATGATAATGGTTCTTCCCAGTGGAGTATTAAGGTCTGTTTAGGATTGTGGAGTCGCCAAGTGGAAGTTTTTAGCTCTTTTTAGAGGTAAAAGGTTTTACGGTCCACCACCATGTTTATTAAATACCAATCTAAAATATTTTTGGGTTTTTCTGAGTTATTTTTCCATCCTATGGGTTCTAAGAGTGTCCTAAATCTATTTCAAAACTTAGCTACGGTTATGAGACAAAGACAGTCTACTCTTATGGCTAAGCTAGCTAGTACTTCAAGGTTAGATAAGGTCTTATGAGAATCCTAGGGTTTGCCTAGTTTGTCACTGATTCAAACAAGTTTTATCATGATTACCGTTACTTGATAGTGCTTGAAAAGGGCTGATTTTACTCACAAGGTTTTATGAAGTGTTTAAGGGAGCCTAAGATGAAATTTGACTCAGGATCCCTAGTGGAGTCGCCAGAAGATGTTAGCTCCCTATAATTAGCAAGATTGGCAAAGTCCAACTGCAGGGAGAACACTTATTTCAACCACTTTGGGATTCTAGGATCTAGCCCTCTTGAATCTGGAGAGGGATCTCTCCAATAAAGTGCAAATATTGATATATCTTTAAATGATTTTTGGTTATGATATTAGGCTAGTTATGAAGAGCAGGGGTTTTTTTTTGTTTTTTGGATGGTTGAGAATGATTATTATTTGGGTGGAAAGTTCTAAATGGAAAGAGTTTCAAAGGTGTGAAGTTGCAAGAAATCAGAACAAGCTTTGGCTAAAAAGATAGATAAAACGCTGGTTTTTTAGTCCATTGGGCTATGGAGTCATAATAGGGTTTAATTGAAACAACAAGGTTCAAGAGTGGTCCATGGGGCAAGTCATCTATGTCTAAGGATCTCTTTAGAGTTGATTTTATGGAATGAAATGATACAACAAGAAGGGGAAATAAACAAATGAAGAAAAAAGAGTAGCCTAAGATCAGGTAAGTACTTTGAAACTATCCTACTTTCAGCATACACTTAAGAGAGACATAAAAGTAATCTAATATCTGGTAAGTACTTCGAAACTAGCCAGTTTTTGATGCACTTTCAATAGAAAAACATTTTAAACACAAAGGGAAACTTTAAAAGCAACTATTGGAGGAGAAACTAGAGGACAAGGCTCTCCATAAACTTCTCTAACTCTGCTTTACTTAGTAAAATTTTAAGACAAAAACATAAGATAACAAAGAATATTCTAAGATTAGGTAAGGACTTTTAACCTAGCCTGCTTTCAACACACTCTTAGGGAAACTTTTAGATACTTTTTTGGGATAAAACTAAAGGACAGGGCTCACCATTACTTCCTCAGTTCATCTCTACTTAACATAAACTGAAAATAACATTCAAGAAAAACATTAAGCCTGGACAGTAGGACGAGGGAATGCCAACATTCCTAACTACTTAAATAGAATTAAATCATTCCTAAACAACAAAATTTGGAAGAAAACATGTAGATAAAATTTATCAGTCAGAGAAGGGTACTGATATATAGTAAATCCTAACTCTATGCTTGTTGTTCTTTATCAGAGAAGATGGACAAAGCGAAAACAAAAATAAAATAACAATTTACAATAAGAAATAACATCACCGTTGACATAGACTAGGATCCCATAAATCAACTTGTATTGATGCTTCAAACCAGTTACAGCTTTTAGTCCAATGTTTCAGTTCAAAAATCATCTTCACTTCTCAGACTAACTTATTAAACCACAAACAGAGCTTCAAGAGCTTTTGAACACTATTTACAAGTAGAAGTTTCGAGCTCAAGTATATTTCAAAGTTCTGCAACCAACATTTACAATGAACTCCTCAATGAGATTTTATAGAAGGATGAGGAGGTCGAAAGAGAAAAGATCTAAGGTTTCAATTAATACAGATTTAGTACTTCTCGGCCTTTGAGGGGCTCAATGAAGAAGTTTACAGATATTTGTCTGTATTAATTTTTTTACATTTAAGAGTTAAGCTCGGTGGGAGCTTTTGTTGACTTTAAGGCTCTGTGTCATCCCTGTAATAACTCAGTATATATTTTGCAATAATTTATTCGGCTGAATTAAGTGTTCGGTTGTTGTGAGGAAAATATCCTCTGTTTTGGTCATTACTTGGCCTCTATTGAATGCTGTGAAGCCACAGGTGGCATCTGGTAGCTGAGAGGAGTCAATTTTCCTCTTATGTGGCAATGGAAGTTCTCTGTCTCATAGATATTATTGATTTTTCCTTAACTTTGTTTAATTGAATTGATTATGCTTTTGATTTCGATCTTAGCCGTAATCTATTCAAACTGTGTAAATCAGCTTCAATTCTTCATTTCTAGCTTGATTTAATTCTTCAACGTTGATACTATTTGGCTTTGATTTACTTGTCTGTGTCTTGTTGATGTGCAGGTGCCGCAAAGGGCTCATATGGCATCAATGCCCATGAAGCATTGACGAAATGTGACTTTGAACCCCTTGGAATGATCTTTCATGTATGCAGAAAGGCATGGGGGATCGTCATCCCCAGCCTTTGGTTTTTCCTTTGATATAATGGAAAAACCATATAAAACCTGCAAAAATACATAAAACAATTAAGAAATCCTGCGTATTGGGTAAAAATGCTTAGGAGGTTTTGGGTAGGAGCATGGCTATTGGATGGCAGCATCCAACAATGGAGATTGCGTGCGAAGATCAAAAGGGAAGTGGTTGATGAACAAGCGGTGGAAAATTATATTAGGGTTGTTGATCTTGTAGAAATCAACGGTCGGGAGCGACCAGGTCAATACAAATGGAGAAGGGCCGCTTGATGTGAAAACAAAAGAAATATAAACGAAAATATCGAAAATCCCTTTGGGTAGAGGAAATATGTTAAGAATTGAAATTGGGGTTTCGGACATAACCTGGGCCATTGGATGAGATCGGCTCGGGCGATCAACGGTCGAGATCGCTCATTGAAATCCTTTGGTGGAGGTGGATGGCGATAGTGTATGGCCAGATTAGATCCAAGCCGTTGATCTGCAGAGATCAATGGCGGGGAGCGCATGTGATAACACACAAAGTAAATGGGAAAAGTGGTTTCGAAGGAGAAAACCAAGGGTTTCGCGTGGTGAAAGGGCGGGGAGGTGGTTTTTCCTTTTTCAACGCGATATGCGTTCCCGCCCGACACGTGGCATTTAAAAACAGCTTATATCGCGTAAATTCTGGGGATTAATGTTCGTGCTTAGAGTTACGTGATATGGAACGTTAGTCGTTAGATTTGGGGCCTCAAATCTAACGGTGGGGAGTGAGCGCAATACGGATATGATGCGTGGGTCATAGCAGGTGGGGCAGTTTTATTATGGACCGTTGGATCAAGGATTGGATGGCTGAGATTAAAAACAGAGGAAGGCAGGACACACAGGGGTAAGGCCTGTTGGGGTTAATATAGGCTGTCAGATGTAAAGGATTAACGGTCAGGATTGAATCTGGGGTTAAACGAAATAATATACAGGTGGAGAAAGGGTGAAGAAGGACCGTTGATCTACATAGATCAACGACTGGGATTTGGCCTAAAACATTATGAAGCGAGTATATGATTTTTAAACCAAAGTCGGGAAATGCAATCTGGACCGTCCGATCTGGACATGTGGATGGTCTAGATGCAATCGGAGGCATGCGATCGGTGGGGGAAGAACTTTGAATGGCGCAGATGCGATTAACTGTGGGTCGTCGATCTGCAGATCAGATCGACAGCGGAGAACTCATCGGGGGTTGACCAATCGAGGGTGGCATAATATTAACGCACCCAATGAAAAAATTTCAATGTGATTTAGCATTGGCCATCGGATTGGCCCAATGATCAATGGCGGAGAAGGGCTCCGACCAATGAACAAGTGGGACCCTTTATATTATATGAAAACCCAAAATTAACGAAAATACAAAGGTTTAATTACATTGGGTGGGTTTATATATATGAAATGTCACCCGGTTGCATGGCCTGGGGTTTATATGGAAAAAAAAGGCCCAAGGCTTATACATAGAAAGGGCCAATCAGGATCGGGACTTCGGATCGGGCTTTTCAATCTACCCATTTTCATTAAAAAAAATTGTTCTGGCGGGTTTAGACCAAAACTTAGGAAAAGAGGGTTTTTTGAATTAACAAATGGAAATACGCATCTGAGATGGGTTTTTACAGTGTTTAGCGGCCGATTGCGGACCCTCGGGTTTATGAAAGGGATCAAAGGACCGGAGTGTTATATACAAAGGGCCAATCAGCATCGAACTTTCAAATAACAAAAATACTTGCGTTTGATGGAAAATTCCGATTGCGATAAGTGCTTTATGAGTCTAGCGCCTGGTTCTAGGGCGCGGGCACATGTGGGGAAGTGGTTAGGATTTAGCCCAAAGGGGCTTAAGACTATAGTTAAAAACGCTTATTTTTTATGAAAATTTTCAAAGTTTTTGATGGATTTGGGGGTTTGAGTAAAGTTTAAAAATGAGTTCTAAACTTTGTAAAAGGATTTTCATGAAGGGAAGAAGGGAAATCATGAAAAATAGAGGAATTTGATGGGGAAAAATGAAGGTTAGTTTTGAGTGGAGGAAAGGGGAAAATGGAGTTTTGCAGCAGTATTTTCTCTATGAATATAGTGGAATTTCAGAGTTTGAAATGGAAACAGTAGTGAAGATTTAAACAAAGGGCATGATGTCTTTATGAGGCTTCAAGAGATAACATTTTTTGCAATAAAACTTGTTCCTTGAAGGCTCCAAAAATGTTTTAGCCACCTTTTGATATAACAAATTTTATAGGTGGCTAACATGCCCTATGATACTCCCCGATCCATTGATGAACTTATCACGACTTCCGTTTGAATGCATTTCCCAATGACTTAGAGATTTCCTCATTCTACCTATGCTTCTTGATCATTATACCCTGTTAGCCACCTATAATAATTTGTCAAAGCAAACAGGTGGCTAAATTTGTCATCAAGCCTTCAAGTGATAAATTCCATTGAAAATCTATCATTATTGAAGCCTTCATGTGTCTTCTATCCTTTAAAGAAATCTTCACTGCTGTTTCCATTAACAAACCCTGCTGTTTACCAAAGAAAAAAAATTGTTCATGAGGCCCCATTTTCCACCATTTCACTTCTCTTCTCACTCACAAAGACTTCCATTTTTCACCCTTATCCCCTCCACAAAAATCCCTCTACAAAACTTCATTTTAACCTCTAAATCATCCTAAACCCCTTTTTAAACCTTATATTTCCCTTTATTTGGTTTAAAAATCCTCCTTTTTACCTATCGAAACCCTTCATTTGGCCCTAAAATCCCCATTTTTGGCCTTAAAATCAACATTTTTCACTATGAAGGTGTTAAGACCCTCAGGGCTTATAGCTTTAGCCCCTTTCTCCACATATGACCTGGCGCCCAGGACCAGGCACTAAGCTTCATCACTCATCGCAATCGGAGTTTCTTTCCCTAACCGTTCCTTTACCTTTATAAAACTTCCGATGCGATAAGCGCCCTTTTCTTCTGCCTTTGGTCCTTTCGCTTTCCACAGAACCACGTTTTTGCCTTATGGTTGGCCCCTGCCATCGCAATCGCAGAATGTTTATTCCCTTTGTTTTTTCCCCTTCTCCTCCGATCCTCCGATCTAATCTCGATCGTGGAATCCACAAGAACCGACGACCGAGATTCAATCGTGCTCCACCCAAGCCCCTACCTTTTTTCTTCTTGCAAAACCCCGTTTTCCTTCGTATCTCTTCATTTTATCATCCTCCCCCGAGATTTGATCTCAACCATTCATTCCTCGAGATCAACGGTCATCGCGTGAAATATCATCACTCCTTGTCTCCACATGCCTCTATTTTTCATTAGCCCGAGATCAATCTTGATCGTTGATCAGATCCGATTCGACGGTTCACACTTAAATCGTCGTTCACCCCGCGGAAAAAATATTACGTCACTACCGGTCCCCACCATATGTTCCACCCACAAAAATTGCTGCCTATCGCGTGCAACCCGCGCCGTCCAATCTGACACTCCAGATCCAACGGTCACTATCCAATATCGCAAATTTTTTGCGCCCAAATTTTAACGTTTCAAAATTACGTGAAATGCACAGTTTTTATTTTCCACGTGTCAGTCACTATATGGAATTGCATTTTTTTGGGCAATACCGCCTCCCCCCCCATTTCGCCGCGCGGAAACCATTCCCAGTTTTCCGCCAAACCACCACCCTCCGCAACGTTGCCTTTTGCATTTTCTCCCAGCCGTCGATCTCCGAGATTAGACGATTCTGATTTAATCTCGCCCCTATCCATTTTCCATTCATCTGATCTCCAAAATGACTTCATCGACAAATCCCCACCATTGATTGTTCTAATCCAACGGCTCCTGTTCGCTGTCGCGTCCAAACCTCCATCTGCACCTGTTAGCTGCTCTGCCAGGATTTTCCCCCATTTTTTCGCTGCGCTGACATTTTCCCTCACTGCTCCTCCACCCTCACGAACCTCTGAACCAGTCATCCCCAATCCCACTAGTTTATATAACGTGTTTTCATTTTTTGTAGGTTTCAAAGGTGGTGATTTTATTCTGTCTCCACAGTCACAGTCATGGTGACATGTAGCGCAGAAAGTCATCATAGAGCCGAAGATCACAGAGGAAGAAATCCCTGAGAAGGTTTAAAACATGTTTTATTGAAGATTGGGTTATTAACCCTAACATAAACCCCCCGACATCTCTGTAACCTGTATATTCACACAAACAGGTCAACAAAATTTTAAAGTGTATCAGAAAGAGATTAAAGGATTAATGCATAATATTGAAGACTTAACGCGTATATCCAATGTTTAGAAAGATAAGGACACAGATGAAGACCTGAAGATGATCAATGAGGCTTAATGAAGCCTAAAGAACACATCAAGCCATATCAGTGATTTAATATCAGCAGAACGTTCTTTCTCCAAGAAAGGACTAGCCACACGACCTACTCCATTCTCCTCCAAGCATCCCGGCAGTTATTACATTGACAAAAATTCCCAAAGCTACTGGGACAATAGTTATGAAGGCATGGAAGGCCTGCAAGACAATCTTCACCTTACTTGTCTCAGAGTATAAACAGAGTACCAACAGCCAGATAGTACTTCAAAGAAACATACCTGAAGTTATTATTAGTTTGACAAAAACTTCTGAATCGACTAAAGGGTAATGAAAGTTAATGTGAAGATATTAAACAGAATGGGCTTTGAAGACATTTCTCCATCTGTTTTTAATGAATCATTTAAATCCTATCTACCACTACTATCACTCATTCTCCTATAAGAACCCCTGCAAAATACATTGAAAATGTTGGTTGGTTATTGAAAAAACACTGATTGTAAGCTGTTTTTACTGAGTTAGAGTTCTGTGAGTAGTAGTTGTAAATAGGCTGGGAGGTGATTTCTGGATGATATCAAGCTATTGGACAAGAATGTATGTGACTTGTTTTGCTCTGCTAATATGAAAAGCATGTTCATTGGATCCTAATCTAAATAAGTGGTGATGTATTCATTCTTTGTCATTTTTTCCCTCTGTTGTACATCATGTTTCATTTTCTCTGATAAGAAACAATAATTTTAGCTTAGGATATGCTACTGTAAGTACCCTAATGCTTCCTGCACATTCTTATCTTTATGTTTTCTGCTATTTGTGTATCTAAGAACAAATTCAACATAATTTAACCAGTATAGAAGTTGGTTTGTCCATGCTTACTGATGTATGAATTTAGAGTTTGTTTCTTGGATGTTCTTGTTTGGTTTCAGTTGAAAGAATTAGGAAACAGGGAAATTTAGAGTTATCCCTATCCCCTAGGTTCCTTTTCCAACAGTTAGCCTTTCTAAGATCCCTTTGGGTTGAATGTCAAAAGAAGATAAGGTTAAAAGTCTTTCTCTGATCTTAGACTTCACTTTGTGTCAAACTTAAATGTTTTCTATTGTCTGAAAGTAGTTAGGAGGACTGCTAGATTGTTGTCTTCGGAGTTAGCCTCATTAGGAGTTTAGAACATAGAGGTATAAGGCATGCCCTGTCCCTAGATTTACTCCGAAGTGGTCACCTTGGAAGGTTTTCCTTGTCATTCCCATTCATTTCCTTATTGTTTCATCCCATACTATAATCTTAAGACATCCTATGATATAGATGACTAGCCCTTTGAAAGCCTTGGATATTTGAATTGCAAGTAAACCCTTTTATGACCCCATTTCCCAATGGACTTGTGTTCTCTTTGAATTATCTCCCCATTGCCGAAAATCCTTCTCTACTCATTCCTTTACTTTACATTGAACCCTTCTTTCATGTTTCCCAACCAAAAAAACAAATCAAAAACCCTTGTGCTTTATAAATAGCCTAATGCCTTAAATCAAACTTCAAAAATAGACATTTCTTTACCTTTATAGAGAGATCCCTCTCTGGATCCAAGAGGGCTAGATCCTGAGATCCCAAAGTGGTTTGATGTTGTCTTGTCATTTGGTATTGCAAAATCTGCCAAATCACAGGAATCCCAACATAATGGTGACTCCACTAGGGAAAACCTTGAATAGACTGTTATTTTAGACATCTTTGAGAACTCAAAGAAGACCAATTAGCCTCGATTTGGTATAGATTGCTGATGGTGGACAACAGCCTACTTCAAAAACATTTTAAGCCCTCCACCTAGCGACTCCACAGTTCCTAAATGACGAAAAGACTCCACTGGTGATCAGTAGGCCTGCTGATTATCTCTGTTTTCAAAAGACTCCACTGGGAGACTAGATTCATCACAACATCATGCATACTAAAAGAAACACATAGGATTAAGCTTCTTTGTTTAAGGATAGTTTTCCTCTTAAATATTGTTATACCTGGTTAACTTTCTTCATTGAGTCTAAGAACTTAACATACTGGCTTCAAGAAAAATCCATATCAGAGCTTATCCTAATCCAAATCCTCCTGAAATAGTTGACAATCCAAAAAGAATTCTTTGGAAGTCTCTCAATCTAGGGATCCAACTATTGTCATACCCATTCATAGAGCTAACTCAGCACCTGAAAACCTTGCAGCTCTATCAGATACTCAATTTGACTTAGATTTACCAAGTGATTTACCAAGAACTAAGTCAGTCAATGGTTTAGATCAGATAGACTTTGAGCCTCCAAGTTCACCACCACAGAGTGGTAAACATATTGGTAACAGAGAAACCCCTCCATCCACAACTCCTGATATACATCTCATTCATAACTTGGGTCTCTCTCACCCTAAATCTGCTCAACAGTTTGTTGCTGGTCCAAGCATTTATGTCATCCACATACCTGCTGTCCAAGCCACTCATTCCCCCCCACAAAACACTATCATGGCAACATGGTATGCTCCCCTAGTGTTGCCACAGCCTCTGGTTCCTTTACCCAATGACTATCAGTCTAAGATTCCCCATTTCACTGGAAAAGAATCCACCATAGATCAACAACGTGTAGATAGGATGGAAGATGCTTTTGATTATATAGAAATAGAAGATGAGACCATTAAGATGAGAATCTTTTCTCAAAGTTTAGGAGGAGAAGTAAAAAAGTGGTTTAAAGGCTTAACTACTAATAGCATCAATGACCTTCCCTCTTTACATCAAGCTTTCATAAACAAATGGGAAATCAAAAGAAACCCTCTACAAATATTAGCAGAGTATAAAGGTCTTAAAAGAAATAAGGGAGAGAGTGTTCATGATTACTCCACCAGGTTTAACAGTGTCTATAATGCTCTTCCACCCCACATGAAACCTCCCCAAGGATTGGCCTTAGTGAAATATCCTGAAGGTTTTGATGCTGATATGGCCTATCAACTAAGGGAGAGAGACTATTCAACTCTAGAAGACATGCCGAAGGGAGCTGTAAGTGTAGAAGCAAACTTAATTGAAAAAAGAGCTAGGATGAGAGCTGAAAAGAAGGTAACCTATAGGGAAGACACCACAGCTTCTACGTCTGATTCCAAATTTTATAATCTAGCCAAAAACATGGAGAGGCTAGAAATAATGATGGAGAAAATGGTTGTCCAAGCCAATAATCAGAATAGAAATCAGTCTCAAAACCAGAACCAAAACTTTAGGAGAAACACTCCTCCCAATAGACAAAGGGATTCTAACCAACAAATCATACCTCCATTCCAAGAAAATTTCCTTGATGAGGATGAGGGAATAATAGAAGAATCAGAGGGAACTATTATAAACATGGTGGAAGTGGATAACCAAGATCACACCTTTTTCTCAGAAGACAACCGGACCTCATACACACATTGGGATGAGGAAGGGTTAGAATCTGAAGACTATAGGTTAGGATTAGAGAATTCCATCATGTAGGTCTGAGAACAATATGATCTCAGAAGTAAAAAGAACCCAGAAGCTCCCAAACCAAAAACCTCTGAAATGACCATTAAGAAAAGACCTGAAAAGACTCCTAAAGGGACTGTTGAAAGCAACAAAATAGCAGTTGAGAGTTCTGGAAAAAACAAGGACAAAGACATCCAAACCATTGATAAACCAAGACTAGAAACCAACAGCACTAGAATTACAACTAATGCTCCTAAAAAAAAAGTTTCAACCAACGTACATAATGAAAATCAACAAGCTGATTTTGCCAATAAAACAGTGACCAACAAAACAGAATTGAACCTTTCAAAGAGTCAGTGTCCTTTCAATTTGGAGAGTGAAATTTCTAAAATCAAAATTTCTGTCCCTCTCACTGAGTTGGCCACCTAGGATGTATATAAATGTCAAATTTTGAAAGCTCTAAACTTAGGAGAAAACAATGACTCTGTCAACTTAAATGATGATCAACCAACTCTCTTGTTTGGCCCAAAAATCGAAGGGAAATTTTAGGAAGGAGTAGTGCCTCCTTCCTATGTCAGTTTAAATATCCACGAAAAAATCCTACATAATGCTATGCATGACTCAGAGGCTTCACACAACCTCATGATAAAAGTGATCATGGAAAAATTAAGCCTAGAGATAACCAGACCATATAAGGATTTATATTATTTTGACTCTAGAAGAGTGAAGTGTTTGGGCCTGATCAAAGATCTCTATGTAAATTTGACCCAAATCCCAGCCAAGTGCATGGTAATGGATATTGTAGTGGCTGATGTACCTCCCAAGTATGGCATGTTGCTGTCAATATCATGGGGTGCCAAGCTGCAAGGTACAGTGCAAATGGACATGACATATGCCACTATCCCTGTTTTCAGCCAGCTTAGAAGACTATATAGGGAAGCACACATGAAATTTATGGTAAACAGCCCAGAGAAACCAAAAAATTCCCCTCTTTACTCTGTCCATACAGACCTAGACTCTTTTATCCTTTACAACGATGAGTTTACATATTGGGAAGAGCTAGAGAATAAAAATTCAAACAACAGAGTAGAGCCCACAAATCTAAACATAATGGTAGCTCTGGATATAGAGGAAAACAAAGGAGAAACATTTGAACAATCTACAGAATTAGAAAATCAGAACCAAGACTGTAGAGATCAGATTACCCATCAGCCTGCTGACCTCAGGAAACAAGATGACAATAAGGAGGAAACTGATAACAAATATGCGAACAATCCCTTATGGAGCATGAGCTTTGATGGGTCTTGCACTAAAAGGAATGCAGGAGCAGGGGTATGGTTGCACAATATTGAAAACAATTATGCTGAGAGTCATGCCTTCAAGCTAAATTTCAAATGCACAAACAACATAGCAGAATACGAAGCTCTCCTCTTAGGGCTGCATCTGTTGAAAAAACTAGGAGCTAAAAGGATAGTTGTCCATGGAGACTCAGAGCTAGTCATCAAACAAATAAATGGAGAGTACACTGCCAAACATCCTAGGTTAAGGTCATATAGAAATGATGCCATGGATCTGTTGAAAACATTTGTAGAATATGAGCTTGTGTTTTTCCCTAGAAGTCAAAACATACTTGAAAATGGATTGGCCTGTGCTGCTAGTTCATATCAGAGACCACTTAATGACAAACAGATCATTGTTCAAACCAAATACAGACCAGCAGTTCCAGACAATGAAAAATATTGGCAGGTTTTTGAGGGTGACAAATAGATAGAGGATTTCCTACTTTCCAGGAATGAGTTTGAATTACCTGATTCAAATTTTAAGCTCAGTGGAGACAGTTTAGATAAAGAACCCCTTGATGAAGAAAAATCATTCCCTACTGCAGAAATAAACATGATAACCAGAGAATTTGAAAACCAAACCGAGGAATACATGAACACAGATAAAGAAGACATAGAGGTACTACAGTCCAAAGACAAAAGCATACCCAGAGGACTAGCACCCCTTGAGGACCTCTTTGATTTTAATGATGTGGCAAAGAAGCCCACTATAGAACCCATTGAATCTGATGTTGAAGAATGCAATATAGGCAACAAAGACCAGCCCAAGATGATCAAATTATCTAAAAAATTACCAGCTCATATCAAATAGAAATACATTGATTTATTTAAAGAGTTTGTTGATGTTTTTGCTTGGAGCTATGAATATTTGAAGGCCTACGACATAGAGATCATCCAGCATAAGATCCCATTGAAAGAAAACCATAAACCCTTTAGGCAAAAGCTGTGCAGAATAAACTCTGTATAATTACCTCTGGTATAAAAAGAAATTAAGAAAATGTATGAGGCTAGAATCATAGTCCTTGTGAGGTTTTCAGACTGGGTATCTAACCTTGTGGCTGTAAGGAAAAAGATAGGAGAAATAAGGTTGTGCATTGATTTTAGAAACTTAAACAGAACCTCCTTAAAAGACAATTACCCTTTACCCAAGATGGAACACATCCTACAAAAGGTAGTTGGTTCTAAGAGGATTTCTCTGTTAGATGGCTTTTCAGGGTATAACCAGGTCTTAGTGCTCCCAGAAGATCAACTTAAAATATCCTTCACCACTCCTTGGAGCACTTTCATGTATGTGAAAATGCCTTTTGGATTAATGAATGCTGGTGCCACCTTTCAAAGAGCCATGGATATTGCATTCTCAGAAGAAGTAGGTCACTTCATTGTAATTTACCTTGATGACATTACAGTTTATTCCAAAACTAATGAAGAGCACCTTAAACATTTGAGAAATGTCTTTGAGAAATGCAGAAGGTTTGGGCTATCTTTAAATCCCAAAAAGACAGTGTTCGGTCTCCAAGAAGGTAAACTTCTTGGTCATATCATATTTGAAAAGGGGATTAAAATAGACCCAAAAAGGGTTGAGGGTATATTGCAAATCAGCCACCCTAGAAACATCAAGGAATTGCAGTCCTTCATTGGGAAGATTAACTTCTTAAGGAGATTTATACCCAACCTAGCAGAACTCCTTAGAAATATGACAAACATGCTAAAGAAAGAAGTAGGAGTTAAATGGACTCTAGAAGCCAAGAAATCTTTTGAACTGGTAAAACATGCACTCACCCGGGCACCAGTTCTCATCAGCCTTGATTTTACTAAGGATTTCCTCATCTTCTCATTTGCATCAGAACATACTGTGGCTACTGTCCTATTGCAGAAAAAACCAGAAGGACAAGAGCAGCCAATTGCATTTTTCAGCAAGGCATTAAGAGATGCACCTCTTAAATATAATATCATGGAAAAACAGGCCTATGCTTTGGTAAAGGCCTTGAAGGATTTCAGGGTTTATATCTTACATTCTCATATTATTGCCTTTGTGCCTAATATAGTGGTAAAAGAAATTTTGTCACAAGATCCAGATGAAAAAAGAGGTAAGTGGATTATTGTGATACTGGAATATGATTTTGAAATCAAGCCCACTAAACTCATCAAGGGTCAAGGCTTAGAAAAATTAATGGCTGAATCTAACTTACAAGCCCTTGACATTAATATGGTAGATGCATTAGACAAACAGGAAGGGTTACCAACTCCAATTGTCGATGATCATTTCCAAAACTCACCCTGGTATGCTGATATCTTGTATGTGCTTACCAATCTCAATTCCCCTCCCAATTTATCTAAGACAAAGGCAAGGTTCTTGAAGTTGAAAGCTAGAAATTATTGCATTTTAAATGAATGTTTATATTGGAAAAATTCCAATGGTTTATTACTTAAATGTTTGCTTGAAGTTGATGTAGACAGGATCAAGCATGAGTTTCATGAAGGTGAATGTGGAGGCCATCTCTACTGGAAAACCACTGCCAATAAAATCCTTAGAGTTGGCTATTACTGGCCTATACTATTCCAAGATGTCCACAAAATGATAGTTGCCTGCCACAAATGCTAAATATTTGAGGGCAAAAGAAAACTCCTTCCTCTACCTTTACAACCAATCATTGTTGAAGCTCCTTTTCAACAGTGGGGCCTAGACTTCATAGGGGAAATCCATCCTGCTTCATCTGCCCAACATAGATGGATACTCACAGCCACTGACTATTTCACCAAATGGATAGAGGCCATCCCTTCTAGGAATGCCACAAACTCAATTATCATAAAATTCCTTGAAGAACATATCCTATCTAGATTTGGCTGCCCTAGGAAAATTATCACTAACAATGTTGTTGCATTTGGTTCCAAAAACATGATTGATTTTTGCCACAGGTATCAGATTGCACTTGGTCATTCTACTGCTTATTATCCTCAAGGTAATGGGCTAGCAGAATCATCAAATAAGAGTTTGGTGACCATCATCAAGAAGTTGCTTGAAGATAATAAAAAATCATGGCATAATAAGTTGGTGCATGCTTTATGGGCAGACAGGTTGACAAAAAATAAATCCATTGGAATGTCTCCCTATCAGCTAGTTTATGGAGCAGATGCAGTATTCCCTACTAGTTTGGGAGTACTAGTGATAAAATTGGTCCAAGAAATACAATCAGAAGAAGATAGCATGGTAAGGAGGATCAATCAGACCATACATCTCCAGCAGACAAGAGAAGAAGTCTACAACAGAGCTCAAGTGCAAGAAAACATCAAAAAGTTGTTTGATAAGAGGACAAAGGTCTGTGATTTCAAAATTTGGGACAAGGTACTCAAATGGGACTCCAAGAGAGAGGATAAGGGTAAGCATGGCAAGTTTGACAATTTATGGCAAGGCCCTTACATCATTCAATCTGCGATTGGTCCCAATGCATTTTTTCTGCAAGAATTGGATGGTACAGATATGTTTGGGGGTCCTGTCAATGGCAGGATGCTCAAGCATTATTTCTGCTAAACCTCAGTTTAAGTTTTCACTTCCATTGTAAATATCATTGCTCTGTTTTGGTTTAAAAAAAAAAGAAAAAAAAAAGAAAAAAGGAAAGGTTCAGACAAGCTCAAATCTTGAACCAATGAAGTTCCAAAATAATGGCTCAAATCAGATCAAAACCTGAGCCAGAGAAAGTGAAAGGCCGGTTCTAACATGCTCAAAACTTGAACCAGCAAAGAAAAAGAAGACAACTCTAACAGGGTCAAAACCAGAGTTGGAATGAAGAGAGAAAGGTGACTCTAAAAAGCTCAAAATCTGAGTCACAAAAAGAAAGAAGGATGCTCCTAATTTTCAGAATTTCAAGCCTTCACAATTTTGTTTCAATTTCCTGCAAAGTTTCAGTTCATGTGCAGTTTGTCTTTCTGCCATGGACCCACAACAAATCAAACAGTCTAATCTTGGTTTGTCTGTATTTAAATTTCTGTTTTAGAATGTAGAGAATGAAATCTGCCAGATAGTTTAATCCTGACAGATATTAGTTTAGGTAGAGAAGCTATGAGTCCAATTGTTTAATCTGGTCTCATGGAGGAATAAGGGTAGAATTATATTAGTTTTTTCTATCAATAAAAAAATAATGATGAAGAAGGTTTGCAAGTCTAAATGCACCTTGGAGAAAAATGTTAGGACAGTAGGATGGGTAGGTAATTGTTTGGGAAAATGTTTCTTGCTGATATAATATCCATCATGTTTGTAGAAGTTGATCAAAGAAGAAAAATATGGTCAAGTTCCAGGCTTTGGCCTACTTCCAAAGATTATTTCTGAGATTCTTGACACCTTCAAGAAGATGCCATCCCCATGTGGAGCCACTGTTAGCCACCTATAATAATTTGTCAAAGAAAACAGGTGGCTAAATTTGTCATCAAGCCTTCAAGTGATAAATTCCCTTAAAAATATATCATTCTTGAAGCCTTCATGTGTCTTCTATCCTTTAAAGAAATCTTCACTGATGTTTCCATTAACAAACCCTGCTATTTACCAAAGAAAAAAAACTGTTCATGAGGCCCCATTTTCCACCATTTCACTTCTCTTCTCACTCATAAAGACTTCCATTTTTCACCCTTATCCCCTACACAAAAATCCCTCTACAAAAATTCATTTTAACCTCTAAATCATCCTAAACCCCTTTTTAAATCTTATATTTCCATTTATTTGGTTTAAAAATCCTCCTTTTTACCTATTGGTACCCTTCATTTGGCCCTAAAATCCCCATTTTTGGCCTTAAAATCAGCATTTTGCACTATGAAGGTGTTAATCCCCCGAGGGCTTATAGCTTTAGCCTCTTTCTCCACATATGACCCGCCGCCCAGGACTAGGTGCTAAGCCCCATCGCTCATCGCAATCAGAGTTTCTTTCCCTAGCCATTCCTTTACCTTTCTAAAAATTTCGATGCGATAAGCACCCTTTTCTTCTGCCTTCGGTCCTTTCGCTTTCCACAGAACCACGTTTTTGCCTTATGGTTGGCCCCCGCCATCGCAGTCATAGAATGTTGATTCCCTTTGTTTTTTCCCCTTCTCCTCCGATCCTTCGATCTAATCTCGACTGTCGAATCCACAAGACCCAACGGCCGAGATTCAATTGCACTCCGCCCAAGCCCCTACCTTTTTTCTTCTCGCAGAACCCCGTTTCCCTTCGTATCTCTTCATTTTCTCATCCTCCCCTGAGCTTTGATCTCAACTATTCATTCCTCAATATCAACGGTCATCGTGCAAAATATCATCACTCCTTGTCTCCACATGCCTCTATTTTTCATTAGCCCGAGATCAATCTTGATCATTGATCAGATCTGATCCAACGGTTCACACTTAAATCGACGTTCACCCCATGGAAAAAAGATTACGTCACTACCAGGCCCTGCCATATGTTCCGCCCGCACACATTGCTGCCTATCGCGTGCAACCCGCGCCATCCGATCTGACACTCTAGATCCAACGGTCGCTATCAAATATCGCAAAATTTTTGCGCCCAAAGTTTAACGTTTCAAAATTATGCGAAATGGGTGGTTTTTATTTTCCACGTGTCAGTCGCTGTATGGAATCGCGTTTTTTGGGCAATACCACCTCCCCCCCATTTCACTGCGCGAAAACCATTCCCAGTTTTTCGCCAAACCACCGCCCTTCGCAATGTTGCCTTTCATGTTTTCTCCCAGTCGTCTATCTCCGAGATCGGATGGTTCTGATTTAATCTCGCCCCCATCCATTTTCCATTCATCTGATCTCCAAAATGACTTCATCGACAAATCCCCACCGTTGATTGTTCTAATCCAACGGCTCCTGTTCATTGTCGCACCCAAACCTCCATCTGCACCTGTTAGCTGCTATGCCAGGATTTTTCCCCATTTTTCTGTTGTGCTCACATTTTCCCTCACTTTTCCTCCACCCTCACGAACCTCTGAAGTAGTCATCCCCAATCCCGCTGGTTTTTATAACGTGTTTTCATTTTTTGCAGGTTTCAAAGGTGGTGATTTCATTCTGTCTCCATAGTTATAGTCATGGTGACATGTAGCGTAGAAAGTCATCATAGAGCCGAAGATCACAGAGGAAGAAATCCCTGAGAAGGTTTAAAACATGTTTTATTGAAGATCGGGTTATTAACCCTAACATAAACCCCTCGGCATCTTTGTAACCTGTATATTCACACAAACAGGTCAGCAGAATTTTAAAGTGTATCAGAAAGAGATTAAAGGATTAATGCATAATATTGAAGACTTAACGCTTATATCCAATGTTTAGAAAGATAAGGACACAGATGAAGACCCGAAGATGATCAAGGAGGATTAATGAAGCCTAAAGCACACATCAAGCCATATCATTGATTTAATATTAGCAGAACATTCTTTCTCCAAGAAAGTACTAGCCACATGACCTACTCTATTCTCCTCCAAGCATCCTGTCAGTTATTACACTGACAAAAATTCCCAAAGCTACCGGGACAGTAGTTATGAAGGCATGGAAGGCCCGCAAGACAATATTCAACTTACTTGTCTCAGAGTATAAACAGAGTACCAACAGCCAGATAGTACTTCAAAGAAACATACCTGAAGTTATTGTCAATCTGACAAAAACTTCTAAATCGACTAAAGGGTAATGAAAGTTAATGTGCAGATATTAAATAGAATGGGCTTCGAAGAAATTTATCCCTCTGTTTTTAATGAATCATTTATATCCTATCTACCACTACTATCACTCATTCTTCTATAAGAACCCTTGAAAAATACATTGAAAATGTTGGTTGGTTATTGAAAAAACACTGATTGTAAGCTGTTTTTACTGAGTTAGAGTTCTGTGAGTAGTAGTTGTAAATAGGCTGGGAGGTGATTTCTGGATGATATCAAGCTATTGGAAAAGAATGTATGTGACTGTTTTTTCTCTACTAATATGACAAACATGTTCATTGGATCCTAATCTAAATCAATGGTGATGTATTCCTTCTTTGTAATTGTTTTCCCTCTCTTTTACATCATGTTTCATTTTCTCTGATAAGAAACAGTAATTTTTGCTTAGGATATACTGCTGCAAGTACCCTAATGCTTCCTGCACATTCTTATCTTTATGTTTTTTGCTGCTTGTGTATATAAGAAAAAATTCAACATAATTTAACCAGTATAGAAGTTGGTTTGTCCATGCTTACTGATGTATGAATTTAGAGTTTGTTTCTTGGATGTTCTTGTTTGGTTTCAACTGAAAGAATTAGGAAACAGGGAGATTTAGAGTTAGCCTTGTCCCCTAGGTTCCTTTTCCAATAGTTAGCGTTTCTAAGATCCCTTTGGGTTGAATGTCAAAAGCAGAGAAGGTTAAAAGTCTTTCTCTGATCTTAGACTTCACTCTGTGTCAAACTTAAATGTTTTCTATTGTCTGAAAGTAGTTAGGAGGACTGTTGGATTGTTGTCTTCGGAGTTAGCCTCATTAGGAGTTTAGATCATAGAGATATAAGGCATGCCCTGTCCCTAGATTTAATCCAAAGTGGTCACCTTGGAAGGTTTTCCTTATCATTCCCATTCATTTCCTTATTGTTTCATCCCATACTATCATCTTAAGAGATCCTCTGATATAGATGACTAGCCCTTTGAAAGCCTTGGATATTTGAATTGCAAGTAAACCCTTTTATGAACCCATTGCCCAATGGACTTGTGTTCTCTTTGAATTATCTCCCCATTGTCGAAAATCCTTCTCTACTCATTCCTTTACTTTACATTGAACCCTTCTTTCATGTTTCCCTACCAAACAAACAAATCAAAAACCCTTGTGCTCTATAACTAGCCTAATACCTCAAATCGAACTTCAAAAATAGACATTTCTTTACCTTTATAGAGAGATCCCTCTCTGGATCCAGGAGGGCTAGATCCTGAGATCCCAAAGTAGTTTGATGTTTTCTTGTCATTTGGTATTTCCAAATCTGCCAAATCATAGGAACCCCAACATACCCAACCAAAACAAACAACAAAACCTCATACTTAATAACTAGCCTAAAATCAACCCTTAGAAGCAAACAGGTTCATATCCTTTGCAAAAAAATAGAGAGATCCCTCTCTGAGTCAGGCTAGGTATTAGGGCTCCAGAGACTAGTTCCATGTTGCCTTGTCATTTGGTATACCAATCTGCCAAATCACGGGACACCAACACTCACCCACAAGGGTAAATTTGCATTGTTAGGTCAAGAAATCGAACGATCTGACTCCTAGAGCACCTCTACCCAATGGGTCCACATGCCACTGCTCTCTTCCAAAAAATGAAGAAATGAAGGCAGATCTAGGATTTTCTACAGAAAGGGCACATCCAAACAAGTTCCTCACCTTATGGGAGTCCAATTGTGCTCATACAAAAGAAGGATGGGACTTGGAGAATCTTCATTGATTATTAGACAATGAATAAAATCATTGTCAGGAAAAAGTATCCAATCCCATGGATTAATGACCTTCTTGACCAACTCAAGGGGGCCAAGTAGTTCAACAATATGTATTTGAAGTTTGGTTATCACCAGGTTCCAATAGAACCCACATATGTATGAATGACCGCCTTCAAGTCTAAGGAGGGCCTTTTTGAGTGGTTGGTCATGCCCTTCGAATTGAAAAATTCCCTGCAAGTGTTATGATGCTGATGGATGACATCATGCACCCTCTTGTAGTTGAATCCTGCAAACTTAAAATGTTGAGTCTTTCGAAACAAAGTCCAAAAATGAAATAAAATTAAAGGCTTATTAGTGTTACATTGGTAACTTTAATAGAAGGGGAAGTTTATTGGTAAGATAAGGGACTTTTTGCTACTATTTACAACCATGTTCTTAACATTTGTGAGACTGTGAAAAACGCATAAATGGATACAACAAAATAAAAAAATTCTAGGGAAAATCCATGGGAAATAAAAAATGCAACTCTTATATCTATTTGCATCATTTGGGTACCAAAAAATTTTCAATGAAAATGCGTCGAGTGGCTGTGAATGCAGCCTTCTCATACTCCTTTTTTTTTAGCTCATCACTTTCAATAATAAGTGCATTACAGGCTCCTGGGAGAATTATTAATGCAGAGGCAATGGACAATGCTGGGATGTGGTTGGCTTGAGTGAAAATATCTATCTGGGCAATGACTTTCTTTTTCCATTTCTTGCAAAATGTGCTAATTTTTGTGAGCATGTACTTGGTCATTCCTGTAGATATTTCTTCACTTTCCAATTTTGAAGGTTGTTTGATTCTCTTAAGAGAGCATTAGCATCATTGGTAAAAACATTCTTCTATTTCCTAGTCAATTTGATTTTTCAACGGGCACTGTTGGAGTCATACTTGAAGGGCACGTTTCTCAAGATGGGTTATTTTCATATGGATGGTAATGATTGCAAGAAAATAGAGCAATACATGAGTGCATATTTCTTGTCCAACTATTGATTTTCTTCTATTTCCTTCCTTATTACTTGCACTTTCTTGGGCATATCTGATGACTTTCTCATTCCAATTCCTTGGATAAAGAAAAAATTGTAGAAATTTTGAAATAATAACTTGATACAACTAGCTCCTGAAGAAACTGAGGTCCATCTCATAGAGCCAAGCACACTTTGGAAGATTATTTTTTATTTGAAAATTACTTCAGTTTTGATAGTAGAGATGAATTAACTCAAAATGGGAACTTAAATAGGCTTGATCTGCATTGATGTGGTCTTTTAGTTTATTCGATAGCAAGAAACTCTCATTTGATGATGTAGAATTTTGATTTTGCTCAATATTACGCATTTGATATGATCATATTTTCCTTGACACTTATTTATTATGCGTTTGTGCTATTTGTGGTGCTTGCAGGTGCATCTTACTTTGGGTACAAGAATGAAGTTACTATATAATCCAATTTCCTTTTGTCTTTTCCATTGGTTGGCACATAAAATATTTTCAACACAACTGTTAGCAAAGATATCCATAAATGCATTTTCACAATAGTGGCATTCATATTATCACTGGTTAAATAATGTGAATCATTTTACTTGGTAAATGAAAGGAGTAAAAAAGGCAAACATCATTGTGGCTCATAGTGCTTAGGTGTACTCCTTTTAATGCTCCAAAACCATTTATACTTTGTGACTTTGTTACTGAAAAATGAAATGGGGCCCAAGCTCCCATCATAATTTTTTATTGATCGAGAAGTCGACATCTCATTTCTCCTAAAATTTTCATTTACCGTATGGATCACTTTTTGTCTCATTTGACATGAAATATTTTGACATATGTCACTAAAATCATCTCTGCATCATTGATCTTATTTTTTATATCTTATGAATGGATCTATTTTGTTATTTGTCTATGATATATGTTATAAGTTGCATAGAATTGTATTATTTCATGTTTGATTATATTCTTGTCTTTGATTGTTTATTGTGATAACGCTGTGAATATTACTAGTTTTGTTGTTACTTGTAGGATTTAGACTTGGAGCTAGTGAGGTAGACTTCCACCACACTACCTTGAGCTCTCTAATAGATCAGCACTACACATCAAGGTAATCCTTCTCTATTTCATATTGTCAATCAAATACTTGTATGAACATGCATATAATGTCTTTGTAAATGTTGCAGCTAATCTAACTGTCTGCCTTGAGTCCCGGGAAGGCCTGAGAGGGATCTTACTCCAACTACCACCTATGCATTTTACCCCTAAGAAACAAACTCAAGACAGAACTGCATGGGCTGAAACAAACACCTCATGCTTGGTATACTAGGATCAACAACTATTTCACCGGGTTGGGATTCACTAAGAGTGAAGTAGATGCGAACCTATATCATATTGTGGTTGATGGTAAGATTTTGATTATTGTACTTTAGGTAAATTATCTGACATTGACAGGTGATGATAAAATCATAAATTATTGCAAAGAGGATCTTGCAAGATAATTTGACATGAAGGAAATGGGGCTCTTGCACCATTTCCTTGGATTGGAAATATGGAAAAGATATGGGGAGCTATTTGTATCTCAGGGCAAGCATGCCAAGGAGATTCTGAGGAAGTTCCACATGGATGGAAACAAACCCATGGAGACTCATCTAACAGGCAACTAGAGGAAGGAGGATGCTACTTCAGGCAAATTTGTAGATTCTATTGTTTACATGAAGCTTTTGGGTTCACTCATGTATTTGGTGAACACACGACCTGACCAACTAAACCAAGCTATGGTTAAGCCTACCAAGCTATTTTTGAAAGTATGGAAGTGCATTTTTAGATATCTCAGAGGCACTAAATAGTATGGATTATGGTACAAACAAACATAGGGAGTGAAGCTTCAAGGATTCACTGATGCAGATTGGGCAGGGAGTCGATCCGGTAGGTAGAGCACATCAAGAGACATATTAAAAATAAGATCAACATTATTTTCTTGATACATCAGGGAACAGATACTGGTTTCACTTAGTTCACTAGAGGAATATTACATGGTAGCTATTCAGGTAGCATGCGAGGCCATATGGATGAGGAAGATACTTGTTAGTTTGTTTGGTCAACAGAAGGATTCTACGGTGATACATTGTGATAACCAGAGTTGTATCAAAATCTTGGTTAATCCAATATTCCATGACAGGTCCAAGAATATTGATATCCGGTATCACCATCTTAGATATTGTGTTCAGAGGTGGATTATGTCATTAGAGTACATTCCCATAGAGGATCAAGATGTAGATATCTTGATGAAGGCGTTGGCAAGAAGAAAATTTGAATTCCACAGAGATAGGATCGGGGTAGCAGATAATGCCTTTCTTGTTGAGAGGGTGTGTTTAAATGGCTCCCCAAGCGGGCTTTTGATTTAATTTTCCATTAATTAAATTGGAAGAGAAATTGTAATTTCATCTCATGACAACTTGTGTTAGTTAAATAAGTTAGAATGATTGAGTTAGCTTAGAAAATTTGAGTTGAGGGTCAGAGAGGAGGAATTTAGAGTTCTCCCATGATTTAAGGGTGTCTAGTTACATTTATTTGTGAGTTGTAATTAGTTAACTCAAGAAATTGAGTTAAAACTAGTTTAACTAGTTCTAACTGAGTGATGAGCTAGTGAGAGGTACAGTGAATTAAATATGATTTAATTCACAAGTAGTGATCAATCACTTAAATGATAATTCATTATAAATATTTGTTGCATGTTATTTCTAAGGAAGTCCCAGTTGATATTGAGGTTAAAGGGATGATAACTATCAATTGTATAATTAGAAAATTGTACAGGTAAGTTATAGAGTCATGTGGAGGCTAAGGATGCATTGCGTAATAAATTCAAGGGAATTTCCTATTTAATAGGGCAAAAATTCCTCCAAGAATTGCATGATGGATTAGTAGAGGTTGAGAATTGGTCAAGTAATTGACTAATTTTTCTTATATCAGAGTGAGAAAGTTGGTAGAGTGTAAGATTTTCTATGAGAGAGAAAAGCATTGTATTATTTCATGATATTGAATTTATATGATATACGAATAGAGGGGTTTTAGGTGGTTTTATTTCCCCAGATACATCTTGTGTTGTGCGATTGATTGTCTCTTTCTCTTACTTGTTATGTGATTGCGCAATCATGTTTTATTTCCGCAAATTGTAGAAGGATTTAATATCTTGTTTTAGTACATTACAAGATCATATTGAATCATGTTGTTAGATTTTATGCAGGATAAGAGGGAAAATGATGCTTTTTCCTAGATCAAGCAAGCCATAGTTGATGTTGCATCCTTATATAGTCCTTATTTTTGAAAATATTTCCTATTCTATACTTTCATTTTTGACTCATCTATTGTGGTCATATTAACATAAAAAGACAATAAAGTAAATGAGTGACCTATATATCTCATGAGTACTGGCTTACAATCATTAAAATTTAATTATGCCACCATTGATAAGCAAGCATATGCAATGTACAAGGTGGTTAAACATTTTAGGCCTTAACTTATGAAATCTCACACAATTATCTATGCTTTTCATCAAGCTTTTAGGAAATTTTTTGTATAGAAAGAGTTGGGTGAGAGGAGAGAAAACTAGATGATGTGCTTACAAGAATATGATGTTGAATTCAAGCCAGTTCATACTTTCAAATTCCATGTTCTTTGTTCGCTTCTAGCCAAAGCAATGGATTCATGAGAGGAATATCATTATGGGCAGGAACAGAAAATATAGATATATAATATTGAGCAAGTTCCTCCTACAAGTACAACCACACCTTGGTATTCATATATATGGAAATATTTACAGCATAATAACTTTCCTTCATACCTATCTGTTAAACATAAGAGGGAAATAAATCTTAAAGCATTAAATTATGATCTTGTACATGATGTGGTTTTTTGGAAGCACCACAATTGTGTCCTACTTAGATGCTTAGATCCTCTAGATTGGGAGATGTTGGAACATGTTCTCCTGCAAGCTGCGAAATTGGTCCATCTTGTATATTTTTTATTATTTTTAGTCTAACGCAGGGGTTTTGGGGTGGGTCAAAGCCCCTAATGCATTGTAAATGGGTAAAGGGTAGACCAAGAGTCCACAAACCAAGGTTTGCAGACCATTGGATGCGTAGGCTAAAATAGTATAAGTAGTCAAACCTTTTTGAGTTGTAAGACAGATTAAGAAAGACAAGAGATTGATGCTAAGTGTGAACCGATAGATCTGGTTAGGGTTTTTGGGTAAGGAATCCTATTGTCGTGTGCATGGAGGGACTCTGTCCTGCTGTGTGTGGACCCTGATGATGTGTGGGCAGGTTGGGTTTTGGGGTATTGTAAGTAGATTTGAAGGATTAATGAATGCAGAAGTATTGTTGAATATCTAAATCCACTGGAATTACTGTGATATGAATCTGTGATGTTTGGTTACTTAATATATGCTGTTGTATTATTGATTTAAGCTGTGAACATACTTGTGTTACTTATTTATGCTGCGATCTGGATTTTTTCTGTTTCACTTCATGTAAGAATATCTGGAATAGCTACGTTATTGTTATGTGAGTTCATGATCTGTTGATTACTGTGAGTATCATTGTTGTTGTGCACGTAGATGCGAAGGGAATCTGTAGATATAGGATCTGTGATACAAGATCTTGTCACAATAAGGTTGAACGCAGCTCTGCTTGACTTACCTACCCTCTCCTAGTGTAATATCCCAAAATCGGAACTGCTAGCAAGGCATGCCTGAAAAACGCATTTTTTAGGAATGGATGCTACAGGATTGGAAACCAACATTTGGATCCCTTAGATCTGACCATATAAGACCTGAGCACAAGAGGGATTCAAAAACAAATCCTTCTAGCTGGGTTAAACAGGTCTCCTCGCACCTAGTGCAGCTAGAAAATTCCCAAAGAGGGGACTGCAGCAATACAAAAACAACACTGCTGGAAAATAATGCAGTTTAGCCCAATACTTGCAGGAGATTAGTATGAAGGCTCATATTTAAGCTATACATCAGCAAAATAACTTTACACAACATCTTATACAATGTATAACAGAAAGGAGAAGGTTATACAAGATGAAACCCTCAGAAATGAGGTGCTACAACCACAAGAAATGTCTGAATAAGCTTGACAATGCTATTTTCATTGGCTGAAGTAGTAGTATGTTACAACTTAGATCTAGAGTAGATATGTATACAAAATGATATATCTATTTCAGATTTGTATACAAGAAACGCTCCTTTATACACTCCCCTTGGGGATATCAGCAAAACATGAAAGTACAAGAGTAGATCTGAGATCTAAGTTACAGATCTGCAGTAATATTCAGAAAATTCTGAAGTATATAATGTACAATAGATCAGATCTAAAACAAACATGGATTGGATGGCCAATCCATGGATCAGCATAGTGAAAGGAAGGATCCAATCACTAGAGATCTCTCCTCCAAGATGATGCCAAAACTCCCTGCAACTCTGCTCTTGGAAATAACGCAGTACTGCAAAAGGGAATGCGTTGTAGACTCTGAGTATGCTTTGGCCTGATGCCAAGATCTAGATCTGAAGCTCCCAAGGTCTAGAACACTCTTGTCAAAGGGACATATGACTTTCCCAGTGAGAAGGGGTGCTAGAGATGCATACATCTGAAGAGATCTATCCTCCACTTGCTGCAGCGCACAAGGACAACCCAATCCTAAACAGGATCAATGTTTTAGGTGCAAGATGAAGCTTGGCAAAATGCCAGATAGTGGACAAGACAAACAAGGCTCCTCCAAGAGCTGCTCTAGGAAGGAGGTGGGATTCCCGCTCAGGAGCACCCAATGCTAAGCATCATTATTCTCAGCTAAATAGCCAGAGAATGATATATGTCTAACCAGACAATATATGTAGAAAATTATTATTATCAACAACTCTCTCATGCTACTCTCCTCTTCCTTTATAAGATAAAAGCCTTGTCAAACCCTAAACCACTTCAATGAGTTAGCTCCTTTCACATGTGGAGCCTCCATCTAGAACCGCGCTCTGTATCCATGAGGTACATTGCATCTATACTGCACTGTGGATTTGGTCAAGGTTGACCCAGTCTCATAGTTCAAACCCATTCACACCTGCAAGTGTTTATTTTACATGGCCCATATTTGTCTTTGTTCACATAGGCATGGATTTATTCATTGTTTTCAGGAGTTTTACATGTCCTCCTTGATTCATTTATTCAATCAATAGAAAATGAAACAAAATTGTATATTCCTCTTAGCTTGGGCTAAGTAGGAATATTACAGTCCTCCCTTCCCAAATGTTTCTTGTCCTCAAGCAACTGTAAGGATAGAACTAAAATGGATTGGGAAAACATCTTTTCCCAAGCAATCATCCATACAAAATGAGTCACCTCCCAACATGGTAACTCCAGAAAATTCTCCTCCACCTTGAGTTCATGCAATGTAGGTGGGCTGAAAAAATGAACATGGTAGACATAGGTGCCTACCCCACGCTATCCTCCTATCCACTTAAGATAAGTGTGGAGTGTTTGCTGATCCTGGGCTGCAATGATGTTGCCTTCAAGAGGCAAGATGAAGACTAGATATCTAAAGATATCCTCTCCAACACTGTGAATCAAGATGGCCCAAACCATTCCATATGTGATGGATGGGAAATCATCACCATATGGCATCTCATCAAACTCATGGTGCACCTCATAAATAAACAAGTGTTTGGCTGTGATAGCCATATCTCCTCTCATGTTCCCATTAGAACATGCAATGCATAAAATGTGGGAATCCTCTCCCCAAAAGAACACATCTAACCAATGTGTTTACTCTCCAATCATGCTCCTCACAAAAACAAGACCAAAATCAGCAATTGGAACCATGATTAGCATCAAGAAAAATGAAATACTGAAGGCTTGATATAGTGTAGGAAGGTACCAACAGTATCCCATGAAGTTACAACGTAGTTTTTCCAACTACAGCTTCAGAAAATTACAAGGCAAGTGGTTGTTGGATACATGGTCGTCTATGTATTTTATTTCATTTACTACTGAATAGTAGATGATTGTATACAAAAAATGAACATACATGAAGTAATACAACACTTTCCCATGGCCATATAAGAGATGTCTGTCTCCATCATACATTTTGGCCCATTGTTGATCATGGAGCTCAATGAAAAGCTTGCCCTCTTGTGGAGCAATGCACTGCATAGAAATGGTAAGAGTATGCAGCTTACTAGAAGCAACAACAAGATCCTTACCATGTACTATAAGTAAGATCATGATAGGATCCATGAAAAAACTCTTCATAATGATATGACATACTCTCATGAAGAGAAATGAATCATGTGCTGCATGAAGATCCTTCCTCATGTACTTGGAAATCCAAGCCAAGCAGAACATATCATAGCAATAGGTGTCTCCATCCATTACTCCATCTTTCTCACCTCCTCCTTGTCAATCAAGTGCATCAAGGATGACAAGATCCTAGGGACACTCCATCCATAAGTTCATGCTCCAAAGTAACAGCGCTGTTGGCCTATGAAAATAGGCTCCTGCTAATACATAGCTCCATTCTTTGACATGATCATTGTCAAATACATCTTCCATAATGTTGCTACAAACAGGAAGCTCCTTCGAGAGTGGAAGTACTCCCAGATCATCCAAGGCTAAGGATTAGCCCCTTTGCACCATGATAGTGGCATCTCCTACTCCTGCAACATCATGAAAAGTGTGAGAGAAAATCTGCTCTTTCTCTCCCAAGAACATCCAAAGAAACAAAATATTTTGCTGCCTCCCCATACCTCCATCATATAAATCATGTCGTGAAAACATGGTGATTGATCTGAAGAATGTCATATCAACACAATGTGTCCATACTCCTTGCTGCCCAATGATGCAAGTATCCCGCCACACATCTTTCCTCCACATACCTTTAGAAAGAGGATGATGGCCAAACTCTTTCAAAAGTAACCAGTGCAGCCAAGCCTCTTGTTGTTCGGTATCATAGATCTGCAATTAGCTTTCCAACTTCTTGCTCACCATCCACATCCTTTCATCCATCGGTGGATCATGGACCTCATTATGCAAACATTTGGTATCCTCCCATTGTAGGACACCAACCTTCTCAAATCTTTGAATAACTTTGCACTTCATGGAATGTTGAAGTGCACCTTCCATGGGATCTCTTGATGAGACCTCCTCCTCATGCACTGTCTTCCAAAACCAGTGGGGTCTTGGATCTGCTGCAAGTAGAATTCTCTCTTTGAGCTGTGGCATGCTCATTGAGAAATTGTCATCTAGAGAGGAGAAAATGTTTCTCATCTCAAGACGTCTACCCCTTGTCTTCATTGCTTCCTGAATGAAGTTGACATCTGATTGCCCCCATGAGGAATGGGTCCTCCTTTCTTCACTATTGCTCTTGGAAAACACAGTGCAACTCTGCTGCTCTAGATTAGTAGTAAGTGATGATTCTGGGTCATGCAACAATAGGTTTCCACAACCCTCTAAAATATTTGCTACAATAATAGAAGGTGGAAACTTAATCATACCTTGATGGGATTTGGGAACATCTTGTGTGGCTGCAAGAGTTCCTTCTTCTACCATGTTGGCTCCCTCAACTGCTGGTGTTGAAGGCTGCTCCTCCAAGGCTGTCATAGTTCTGGTACAAATCTCCTCAAGAGATAGTGAGGACTTCTCTTCCTCGGATTTCTCTTTATCAAATCCCTTGATCACCCTTTGAGTGAAATCTGCAAAAGAAGATACTTTTTCATTTCTCACATGGCTGAACCACCAATTTCTTGC
Source organism: Pinus albicaulis (assembly GCA_034641835.2). Taxonomy (NCBI): domain Eukaryota; kingdom Viridiplantae; phylum Streptophyta; class Pinopsida; order Pinales; family Pinaceae; genus Pinus; species Pinus albicaulis. Next base: position 33,159,587 of record MU968363.1, on the reverse strand, counting down.
TTCACCCTTCAGGTGCAGTGCTGCAATCTCCACTGCTTCTCTCTCTACCACTGGATGTAGTAGGAAGAATGCACTGAGTCTTCTTGCCCAAGATTTGGCTATAGATGTCCCATCAAAAGTGGACAATAGAAACCTATTGCCCTTGATTTCTCCCTTGCTGCAAGGTCTCCTCAAGTTGAGACTTGCACTCAACAAGGTACTCACTCAGGATCTGATGATCCAAGTGTCCTCCATGCTTCTTGTCTTCTTCTTTGTGAGAGTAGGAGGTGCATGGTCCTTCCTCTTATCCTTCTTTTGTCTTCTTAACCTCCTTGGAGAGGTCCTTTCTGGATCTAAAAATTGATGAGAGAAAAATCATTCTTTTCATCATCTTGATCTCTATCTTGAGACTCACAGGCTGATCCAAATATCATGCTCATACCACTGTAATATCCCAAAATCGGGATTGCTAGCAAGGCATGACTGAAAAACGTATTTTTTAGGAATGGATACTACAGGATTGGAAACCATCACTTGGATCCCTTAGATCTAACCATATAAGACCTAAATCCAAGAGGGATTCAAAAACAAATCCTTATAGGTGGGTTAAACAGGTCTCCCCACACCCAGTGCAGCTAGAAAATGCCCAAAGAGGGGATTGCAACAACTCAAAAACAACACTGCTAGAAAATAACATAGTCTAGCCCAATACTTGTAGGAGATCAGTATGGAGGCTCATATTTCAGCTATACATCAGCAAAATAACTTTACACAACAGCTTATACAATGTATAACAGAAAGGAGAAGGTTATATAAGAAGAAATCCTCAGAAATGAGGTGCTACAACCACAAGAAAAGTTTGAATAAGATTGACAGCATTATTTTCATTGGCTGAAGTAGAAGTATGTTACAACTAATATCTAGAGTAGATTTGTATACAAAATGATAGATCTATTTCAGATTTGTATACAAGAAAGGCTCCTTTATACACTCCCCTTAGGGATCTCAGCAAAACATTAAAGTACAAGAGTATATCTGAGATCTAAGTTACAGATATGCAGTAATATTCAGAAAATTATGAAGTATATAATGTACAACAGATCATATCTAAAAAAAACATGGATTGGATGGCTAATCCATGGATCACCACAATGAAAGGAAGGATTGAATCACTAGAGATCTCTCCTCCAAGATGATGCCAAAAATCCCTGCAACTCTGCTCTTGAAAATAATGCAATACTGCAAAAGGGACTGCGTTGTAGACTCTAAGTATGCTTTGGCCTAATGCCAAGATCTGGATCTAAAGCTCCCAAGGTCTAGAACACTCTTGTCAAAGGGATAGATAACTTTCCCAGTGAGAAAGGGTGCTAGATATGCATAGATCTGAAGAGATCTATCCTCCAATTGCTGAAGCTCACAAGGACAACCCAATCCTAAACAGGGTCTGCGCTGTAGGTGTAAGATGAAGCTTGGCCAAATGCCAAAAAGTGGACAAGACCAACAAGGCTCCTCCAAGAGCTGCTCTAGGAAGGAGGTGGGATTCTCGCTCAGGAACACCCAATGATAAACAACATTATTCTCAGCTAAACAGTGAGAGAATGATATATGTCTAACCAGACAATATATGCAGAAAATGATTATCATCAAAAACCCTCTCATGCTACTCTCCTCTTCCTTTTATAAGATAAAAGCCTTGTCAAACCCAAAACCACTTCAATGAGTTAGCTCCTTTCACATGTGGAGCCTTCATCTAGAACTGCGCTGTGTATCCATGAGGTACATTGCATCTAGACTGCCCTATGGATTTGGTCAAGGTTGACCCAGTCTCATAGTTCAAACCCATTCACACCTGCAAGTGTTTATTTTACATGGCCCAGATTTTTCTTTGTTCACATAGGCATGGATTTATTCATTGTTTTCAGGAGTTTTACATGTCCTCCTTGATTCATTTATTCAATCAACAGAAAATGAAACAAAAATGTCTATTCCTCTTAGCTTGGGCTAAGTAAGAATATTATATTCCTCACCTCCCAAATGTTTCTTGTCCTCAAGCAACTGCAAGGATATAACTGAAATGGATTGGGAAAACATCTTTCCCCAAGAAATCATCCATACAAAATGAGTCACCTCCCAACATGGTAACTCCATAAAATTCTCCTCCACCTTGAGTTCATGCAATGTAGGTGGGCTGAAAAATGAACATGGTAGACATAGGTGCCTACCGCATGCTGTCCTCCTTTCCACTTAAGATAAGTGTGGAGTGTTTGCTGATCCTTGGCTGCAATGATGTTTCCTTCAAGAGGCAAGATGAAGACTAGATCTCTAAAGATCTCATTTCCAACACTGTGAATCAAGCTGGCCCAAACCATTCCATATGTGATGGATGGGAAATCATCACCATATGGAATCTCATCAAACTCATGGCCCACCTCATAAAGAAACAATTTTTTGGCTATGGTGGCCATATCTCCTCTCATGTTCCCATTAGATCATGCAATGCAGAAAATGTGGGAATCCTCTCCCCAAAAGAACACATCTAACCAATGTGTTTCCTCTCCAATCATGCTCCTCACAAAAATAAGATCAACATCAGCAATTGGAACCATGATTAGCATCAAGAAAAAGGAAATACTGAAGGCTTGATATGGTGCAGGAAGGTAACAACAAACTCCCATGAAGTTACAGTGCAGTTTTTCCAACTGCAGCTTCAGAAAATTACAAGGGAAGTGGTCGCTGGATACATGGTGGTCTATGTATGTTATTTCATTTACTACTAAATAGTAAATGGTTGTAAACAAAAAATTAACATACATGAAGTAATACAATAGTTTCCCATGGCCATATAAGAGATGTCTGTCTCCATCATACATTCTAGCCCATTGTTGATCATGGAGCTCAATGAAAAGCTTGCCCTCTTGTGGAGCAATGCACTGCATAGAAATGGTAAGAGTATGCAGCTTGCTGGATGCAACAACAATATCCTTACCATGCACTAGAAGTAAGATCATGATAGGATCCATGAAAAAAATCTTCACAATGATATGACATACTCTCATGAAGAGAAATGAGTCATGTGATGCATGAAGATCCTTCCTCATGTACTTAGAAATCCAAGCCAAGAAGAACATATCATAGCAATAGATGTCTCCATCCATTACTCCATCTTTCTCACCTCCTCCTTGTCCATCAAATGCATCAAGGATGAAAAGATCCTGGGGACACTCCATCCATACGTTCATGCTCCAAAGTGACAGCGCTATTGGCCTATGCAAATAGGCTCCTGCTAATACATAGCTCCATTCTTTGACATGATCATTGTCAAAGACATCTTCCATAATGTTGCTACAAACAGGAAGCTCCTTCCAGAGTGGAAGTACTCCCAGATCATACAAGGCTAAGGAGTAGCCCTTTTTCACCATGATAGTGCCATCTCCTACTCCTGCAGCATCATGCAAAGTGTGAGAGAAAATATGCTCTTTCTCTCCCAATAACATCCAAAGCAAAAAAATATTTTGTTTCCTCCCCATACATCCATCATATAAATCATGTGGTGAAAACATGGTGATTGATATGAAGAATGTCATATCAACACAGTGTGTCCATACTCCTTACTGCCCAATGATGCAAGTATCATGCCACACATCTTTCCTCCAGATACCCTTAGAAAGAGGATGATGGCCAAACTCTTTCAAAAGTAACCAGCGCAACCAAGCCTCCTGCTGCACGGTATCATAGATCTGCAAGTATCTTTCCAACTTCTTGCTCACCATCCACATCCATTCATCCACCAGTGGATCATGGACCTCATTATGCAAACATTTGGTATCCTCCCATTGTAGGACACCAACCTTCTCAAATATTTGAAGAAATTTGCACTTCATGGAATGTTGAAGTGCACCTTCCATGAGATCTCTTGATGAGACCTCCACCTCATGCACGGTCTTCCAAAACTAGTGGGGTCTTGGATCTGATGCAAGTAGATGTCTCTCTTTGAGTTGTGGCATGCTCATTGAGAAAGTGTCATCTAGAGAGGCGAAAATTTTTCTCATCTCAAGATGTCTGCCCCTTGTCTTCATTGCTTCCTGAATGAAGCTGACATCTGATTACTCCCATGAGGAATGGGTCCTCCTTTCTTCACTGCTACTCTTGGATAGCGTAGTGCAACTATAATACTCTAGATTAGCAATAAGTGATGATTCTGGGTCATGCAACAACAGGTTTCCACAACCCTGGAAAATATTTGCTGCAATAATAGAAGGTGGAAACTTAATCATACCTTGATGGGCTTTGGGAACATCTTGTATGGTTGCAAGAGTTCCTTCTTTTACCATGTTGGCTCCCTCAATTGCTGGTGTTGAAGGCTGCTCCTCCAAGGCTGTCATAGTTCTGATACAAATCTCCTCAAGAGATAGTGAGGATTTATCTTCCTCGGATTTCTCTTTATCAAATCCATTGATCACCCTTTGAGTGAAATCTGCAAAAGAAGATACTTTTGCATGTCTCACATGGCTGAACCACCAATTGCTTACTTCACCCTTCAGGTGCAGTGCTGCAATCTCCACTGCTTCTCTCTCTACCACTGGATGTAGTAGGAAGAATGCACTGAGTCTTCTTGCCCAAGCTTTGGCCGCAGATGTCCCATCAAAAGTGGACAATAGAAACCTATTGCCCTTGATTTCTCCCTTGCTGCAGGGTCTCCTCCCTTCCTCTAGTTGAATGAACTGTGGGAAGGCTAGAGTCTCCTTTAAGGCTCTAGGTTGAGACTTGTACTCAACAAGGTACTCACTCAAGATCTGATGATCCAAGTGTCCTCCATGCTTCTTGTCTTCTTATTTGTGAGAGTAGGAAGTGCATGGTCCTTCCTCTTCTCCTTCTTCTGTCTTATTAACCTCCTTGGAGAGGTCCTTTCTGGATTTTAAAACTGATGAGAGAAAGCTCATTCTTTTCATCATATTGATCTCTGTCTTGAGACTCACAGGTTGAGCCAAAGATCATGCTCTGATACCACTGTAATATCCCAAATCGGGACTGCTAGCAAGGCATGCCTGAAAAACACATTTTTTAGGAATGGATGCTACAGGATTGGAAACCATCACTTGGATCCCTTAGATCTAACCATATAAGACCTGAATCCAAGAGGGATTCAAAAAAAAATCCTTATAGGTGGGTTAAACAGGTCTCCCCACACCTAGTGCAGCTAGAAAATGCCGAAAGAGGTGACTGTAGCAATACAAAAACAACACTGCTGGAAAATAAAACAGTTTAGCCCAATACTTGTAGGAGATTAGTATGGAGGCTCATATTTTATCTATAAATCATCAAAATAACTTTACACAACAACTTATACAATGTATAACAGAAAGGAGAAGGTTATATAAGAAGAAACCCTCAGAAATGAGATGCTACAACCACAAGAAATGTTTGAATAAGCTTGACAGCGTTATTTTCATTGGCTAAAGTAGAAATATGTTACAACTTAGATCTAGAGTAGATATGTATAAAAAATCATAGATCTTTTTCAGATCTGCATACAAGAAAGGCTCCTTTATACACTCCCCCTGGGGATCTTAGAAAAACATGAAAGTACAAGAGTATATCTGAGATCTAAGTTACAGATCTGCAGTAATATTCAGAAAATTCTGAAGTATATAATTTACAATAGATCAGATCTGAAACAAACATGGATTTAATGTCCAATCCATGGATCACCACAGTGAAAGGAAGGATCCAAACACTATAGATCTCTCCTCCAAGATGATGCCAAAACTCCCTACAACTCTGATCTTGCAAATAAAGCAGTACTGCAAAAGGGACTGCACTGTAGACTCTGAGTATGCTTTGTCATGATGCCAACATATGGATCTGAAGCTCCCAAGGTCTAAAACACTCTTTTCAAAGGGATAGATGACTTTCCCAATGAGAAGGGGTGCTAGAGATGCATATATTTGAAGAGATCTATCCTCCACTTGCTGCAGCTCACAAGGACAACCCAATCCTAAACATGATCAGTGCTGTAAGTGCAAGATGAAGCTTGGCCAAATGCAAGAAAGTTGGCAAGACAAACAAGGCTCCTCCAAGAGTTGCTCTAGGAAGGAGGTGGGATTCCTGCTCAGGAACACCCAATGCTAAAAAACATTATTCTTAGATAAATAGCCAGAGAATGATATATGTCTAACCAGACAATATATGCAGAAAATGATTATCATCAACAACCCTCTCATGCTGCTCTCCTCTTCCTTTTATAAGATAAAAGCCTTGTCAAACCCTAAACCACTTCAATGAGTTAGCTTCTTTCACATGTGGAGCCTCCATCTAGAACTGCGTTGTGTATCCATGAGGTACATTGCATCTAGACTACGTTGTGGATTTGGTCAAGGTTGACCCAGTCTCATAGTTCAAACCCATTCACACCTGTAAGTGTTTATTTTACATGGCCCAGATTTGTCTTTGTTCACATAGGCATGGATTTATTCATTGTTTTCATGAGTTTTACATGTCCTCCTTGATTCATTTATTCAATCAACAGAAAATGGAACAAAATTGTATATTCCTCTTAGCTTGGGCTAAGTAGGAATATTACACCAAGGGTGTGGAAACCTAGTTCCAGCACCCACCCATACTACTTTGGGCGAGACTTTGGCCTGCGCAAGCAGGTCACTGCCGAAAGGGCCAGTAGTATAGGGGTTTGTTAGCAAACCATAACCTTTGAACTTGGGTCAAGACCCCTCGAGCCAACAATGATTCCGTTGTTGGGACTAGGAGCATTTTGAGAGAGGGATTGGGTAATGTCAAGGTTGTACTGGAAGCTTGAGTGAAAGGAAATTGATGAATGGTTTGAATAGCAAGTTCAAGAATTTACCATAAAAGAAAACTGCAGTGAGAGGTTGACCACTGAAGAGTGGAAGAATAAGTACATTTTCATAGAGATCTATGAGATCTTCTTTGTAACGATTGTGATCGAGCTCTAGGAGTGGCTCGCAACGTTGGTAGAATTTCAGAGATGTTGGAAGGACGAGCGGGTCACAGAGTGGACTCCTGAACTAATCCAATAGTTAGAAAAGTTTGATAACACCATCACTCGCACGGTGGACCATTGGGTAGACAGTGTTTTAGGAGGATTTGTGATAGAATTTGTCATTGATCAGTTTGTCTCCTACTCTAAAGAAGAGTGAATATTCTTCAAGGGGTTTCGAGGTAAGTTTTTGAAGACCTTACCATTGCTGATCAAAATATTATTGTGTGAAAAGAGTATTCTGTGTAGCCATACCGAGTGAATGACCTCTGATCTGGACGGGAACACAACGTGAAGTGGAAAATACTACAGAACCAACCTAGAAGGAGATAGATTGGTCTACAGTCCGGTAAGAGAAGCAGTTTCGCAGAGTCCTCTAGCTACACTGCTTTCAAACCAGCCAAGGGCTAAGAATTCACCTACACCTCCGCCACCAGAAGATGACATGGTTGCGCACATGAAGTTGCCAATCTTTAAGGGTGTGGGGGATGAATACATGGATCAGTTCTGGTTTTTCGTGGGATCAGTATGGACTGTGCAGAATGTAGCTAGTGATGCGGTGAAAATGGCATAGCTGTCCCTTGCCTTTGAAGGAAGAGCTTTGGACTGGTACATGGGATACATCGTCCAAAATGCAAATGCAACCATTGAAGATATTAAGAACGCCCTGAAACAACAGTTCAAGAAACCTAAGTCCTACTCACAAATCATGGTTGATCTAAAGGATTTTAAGCAAGGGACTTCTGAATTTGTGTGGGAGGCTGATCAGTGACTGAAGAAGGTGATCAGAGAAGGGGGATTCCAATATGATGATAGACAACACACAGAATGGTTCATTTCTATGTTGCTACCTCACCTGCGCGTACCTATGGGGCACCAAACTTTCGAATCGCAGGAGAAAGCCTTGGAGGGTGCCATGAAGTTAGAAGCTGCGCCTCGGGATGAGACTTTGTTGGGCATCCAACAGATCCAGGGATAGTTGGAAGCGATGCACATAGAGATCTAGAATCTGCGGAAGGAACGAGGGGCAGAGGCTAGCCTCGAGAGATGGTGCATACGATGCTGGGTGAATGGTCATACCAAGGATAACTATCCTCTGTTAGCAGACTATATGTAGGCTGGGGGACCTATCCCAATGCGCCCTAGGGAAGCTGCGGGACCCAGTGGGCCAACACTATGGTGCGATGATTGTCGCGTTGTGGGGCTGCACGATACCAACCACTGTCCCCGCCTTGCCTTGTACGTTCCAGAGGTGAAGCAGCAATGGTGCAGGTTATACAGATTGGTGGGACATGATGAACAAAACTACTAGATGTATGATTTGATTATTGATTGAGGAAACTTATATAGATTACAATCAGACACTGCATTGCCAAGAACCCCCGCAGGCATAGGTGTTGGAAATACTGAGAGGGGGGGTGAATCAGTATTTCTTTCAATTAGAGCATTAGTTAATCTTCAATTATTATCAGTGTTTGTACAATGATAGCAGCAAACAAGAGGAACACAAATGCACACAATTTTTAAGGTTGAAACCCACTCCGGGACAAAAACCACCTAATGCTTTTCTAATAATTCTTTTCAACTCCAATTGAAAATAAAGCTCCAACTTCCTAGAATCTAGAAAAGAATTCTTCTCCAGCTCCCACTGGATGGACGCTCCAACGCCCGAGATTCTTCAGTAGTCACTGAATGGATGCACCAACACCTAATGAGCTACAACTCATCCTAGCACCACCCTACCACCCTATATAAGAATAAAAGAAGAATGGACTCTCGTACCAGAGAAAATGGTCCACTTTACAATGACATAGAATGATGTAGAAGAAGAAGATATACTAGACCATAACCCCAACTTTGACACAACCACCTAATGATGATCCTAGACCTCCCAACACTGCCTCTTCAACCCTTGGTAGATAGAAACTAGTACAATTTGTACAATAATGTATTTACAATGACTAAGTACAATGATACATTTACAATGATTGTATGCAGTGCTGCCCACTTGAAGACTTCATATGATGAACTTCTTACTGCTGTTATGCACCTTGGTTGCTACTCTTGTCATGCTACCCTCTGCTGTACCTTTATTTGATTTGCTACCGTAGAAAGTCTGGTCCTTTGCAACCCTTGACAACACATGATCTAGTTTTTTCTTGCCTTCTAGGAGCTCGATATTGAATCTGGTGTATCTCTGTTATTTCAGATCCTCAACATCTGATTTTTGGTTTTGTAGTGATCCCCTGAGTCTTCTTTCCAATGCCATAGGTATGACCCAATTTGGATTCTTCAAGAGAAAGTTATACCCAATTTCTCACACTGCCCTAATTATGGACTGTTTCAGTAGAGCGCACTTGTATGGCGTGACACGTGTCACCGTTTCTTCATTTGTCTCTGACATTGATAAAGCACAAAGTACAGACTGTGCACTATTTTTCACTTTTTACAGAATTCCAATCCGATACACAGAGAGAGATTTATGACGAATTTACCAAGGTCACTTCTTTGAGATGAATTTCAGGAGCCTGCAAAAACCCTTACTTCCACAGATCATATCTCCAAAAATATTGTGAAAATTGATCTGAAATTTTTACTGTAGCTTCCTTAGGATTTCGGCTTCACCTCATAAAAATTTTAGCTTCTGAGCCTTCATAGAAAAAAATTTAGAGTGAAAATGCCACGATGACCTGTTTCAGATGGTCGAATCCCTTGCCTAAGGAGGAAATGAAGATCACAATATATATGAATGCTTAAGTTGAGAGGGGCTTCAAAAAGTGAACGTGGGAGGGATTTTAGGAGCTTAAAAAATATTAATTATGAATTTTCAATGACCCATGCCCCAACCCCATGTGGTTTTAGCCCACTAACTAGGGTACAAACTTCAAACATGAATATCTCTCAAACCGTGAAGAATTACATGACGTGCCATATATCAATGGAAACATCTCAACAAGTAAAAACCATCAAAATAATTATTGACCTAGAATATATTAATTTGGTAGGTCAAACTTCCCATTCAATATTGGGTTAGCCCCTAGTGCTGCTTGGGTTGACATCAATGACAACCGCTGATCAACAATCTCCCCCTTTGGCATTGATGGCAACACAAGTACTCCCCCTGTGATCATGAAACCTCTTCCTACAATATTCTCTCCCCCTTTGACATCAATGGAAAAGGGTAACTCCCCCTAAAACACAAGCATCTTGCGGACCTGTACACACTTCCACTCGCGCTGACACACAACCATCTTGCAGACCTGTACAGACTTCCACTCCCCCTTTATATTCTGAAAAAGGAAAATCTAATGAGAACTTGGGAGAATCCCAAGCTTCTGGCAAATATATTCCAATGTTGGCGAATATTTAATATGTGATTCTTTTGGTGCTACTTGGAATCTTGCTACTTGTCCAATTGCTTTCATAACATTTGGTCAGGAGGCTGTTAAATATAGAAGACTACTAATCATAGATATGTACAACCTTTGATCCACATCCTTAGATGAGTCGTCAATGCTCAATTTGCAACCAAGTAATGACATCTCTAAATCACTTTGCACCTTTGTAGCAAAATTCTTACTTAGTCGATCATCATTGCTACCAAATATTATATCATCCTCTTTAGCTATTAGACATGCTTTAGTTGCTTCATCAGAACATATATGTCATTTGGAGCTTTACTTGTAACCACAATTTCACCATACATGCCTCTCCTGATTTCACATTTTGTGGAGTTGAATAGTATTGTGTCCCTTCGAAGTCACACATTTGTCCAACTCATGAGCGATTGTGATTCATGTTTTCAACCAATAGAACATTCTTGGCTAGAGCATATTGTCTTCTGAGAGTGACAGTACACGATCCTATAACATTTGAAGATCCATCATTTCCAAAGGACACGGTTCCATCCTTCTTCTCTTTCAGAGATACAAATTTATTTCTATCTCCAGTCATATGCGTTGAGCAACCGCTATCAACATACCACACATCTTTGTACTTTTGAGCCTTGAGAGCGAGAGCACAATTATCATTCTTCTTCTTATTCCATGTTCGTTCATTCTGTGGCTTCGAAGATTATTTTGGAGGATTTTCAAGTCTGCAGTCTTTTGCTATGTGTCCAAAGTTTCGACATTTGTAACATTCAATATTATTTCTTAAATGTTAAAATCTATTGATATTTCGCTGAGCCCTGGGAGGTTCATATTTGATAGATCTCCTGGAATTGTATTCGTTCCTAGGGTATGTGTGACATTCTACAGCTTTATGACCAAATTTTGCACATGAATAACAGTAGCCATAACAAATATGTTGGTACCTCGATGGAAATTTTCGTTGAGGAATTGTCTTCCAAGGTTGTTCTTGCGAATCTTGTCCAATGAAGTCTTCATGCATGTCAGATCTCATAGGTTCATTTTATTTTGTTGTAGAAGGTCCTGCTTCTTCTTCTTTGTAACCGATGCCAGTTTTGTCATTGTAAGATCGTTGATTGTTGATGAGTTCTTCCAATGCCCTTGAGCTGTTGGCATAGTTTTGGATAGTTTTGCCTTTCTTCACTTCCTCACGCAGCGAGACTACTTGGGCTTCTAATTCTTCCCTTTCTTGGTTGCTTTCTTCCAACTTCTTTTGAAGTGACTCTTCAATGCATTTGTGTTCTTCAACTTCAATTTTGAGACCTTGAACTTGTTCTTCAAGAGTTTTGGAACGGATCTTCTCCGCCTTGAGATCTTTTATAAGCTTGATCCCTTCCTCATAAAATTCGTCTATGGTCCATCCTTCTTCTTTGTTGTTTGATACCTCTTGGTTATTGTGCTTGGGTTTATTGTGCTTGGCCATAAACAATACTCTCTCATTGGCTTCTTCTTCACTATCATTGTCTTCATCGGATGATGAGCTATCTTCTTTAGAGAGAAAGTTCCTTTTGGATCCTTGCTTGTTGAATTTATTAAAGCCTTTCTTTCTTTTTGAGTTGCCATTACTTTTTTTTGGACATTTTTCTGCAAAATTCCCAACCTCATTACAGCTGAAACATATCAATGGAAGTTTACCTTTGAATTGTCCCTTACCAATTTGTAGTTTTCTCGTGAAGTAAGCATATTCTTCATCTGAAAGACCTTCTTCATCATCTCCCTTTTCTTCACACTTGCTGGTGCATGTCTTTTCAATTGAAGGTTGTTTATCCTTATTGGTTTTCTTAGATGCAACAAACACAGTTTCTAGATGCGAAGTACCCTCTTCTTCATCAAGTCTCATTTCATATGCTATGAGAACTCCATGTAATTCCTCTTTGCTGAGTTTGTCCAGATTTGCACTGTATTCTAAGACCGATACCTTTGGGTTGAATCTCCTTGGTAACGTTCTAAGAATCTTCCATATAATAGTCTTCTCGTCAACTGGCTCTCCCAATCCTTCCAGAGTATTGGTTATTTCATCAACGTATTGGAAGTATGCAACAATGTTGCAATCTTCTTTCATTATGAGTTGCTCAAATTTTGCTCTATAGATTTGAAGCTTTGCTTCTTTGACATTTGAGTCACCTGCATATATATTCTCAAGCTTGTCCCATACATTTTTGGCAGTTTTGCAACCCAACACCTTATGATAAGAAGATTCAATAAGTCCACTGATAATAATATTATTTGCTTTTGCATCATTTACCAAATTCTTCTTACCTTGTTCATCCATGGTTGATGTAAATCCATTTTGAACAGTGTCCCATACTTCGTAACCTTGTGCCAAGAGATAGACCTCCATTCTTCCTTTCCAAAGTGCATAATTATTTTCATTGAATAGAGGTACACCATTCTTGGTATGCTCCATGACCTCCTTCCAGCTATTAAAATGCTATTGAAGGAACCAAGCTCCGATACCAATTGTTGGAAATACTGAGAGGGGGGGTGAATTAGTATTTCTTTCAATTAGAGCATTAGTTAATCTTCAATTATTATCAGTGTTTGTAAAATGATAGCAGCAAACAAGAGGAACACAAATGCACACAATTTTTAAGGTGGAAACTTACTCCGGGACAAAAACCACCTAATGCTTTTCTAATAATTATTTTCAACTCCAATTGAAAATAAAGCTCCAACTTCCTAGAATCTAGAAAAGCATTATTCTCCAGCTCCCATTGGATGGACGCTCCAACGCCTGAGATTCTTCAGTAGTCACTGAACGGATGCACCAACACCCAATGATCTACAACTCATCCTAGCACCACCCTACCACCCTATATAAGAATAAAAGAAGAATGGACTCTCGTACCAGAGAAAATGGTCCACTTTACAATGACATAGAATGATGTAGAAGAATAAGATATACTAGACCATAACCCCAACTTTTACACAACCACCTAATGATGATCCTAGACCTCCGAACACTGCCTCTTCAACCCTTGGCAGATAGACACTAGTACAATTTGTACAATAATTTATTTACAATGACTAAGTACAATGATACCTTTACAATGATTGTATGCAATGCTGCCCACTTGAAGACTTCATATGATGAACTTCTTACTGCTGTTATGCACCTTGGTTGCTGCTCTTGTCATGCTACCCTCTGTTGTACCTTTATTTTCTTTGCTGCCGTAGAAATTCTGGTCCTTTGCAACCCTTGACAACACATGATCTAGCTTTTTCTTGCCTTCTAGGAGCTCGATATTGAATCTGGTGTATCTTTGTTATTTCAGATCCTCAATATCTGATTTTTGGTCGTGTAGTGGTCCTCTGAGTCTTCTTTCCAATGCCACAGGTTTGACCCAATTTGGATTCTTCAAGAGAGAGTTATACCCAATTTCTCACACTGCCCTAATTATGGACTGTTTCAATAGAGCGCACTTGTATGGCGTGACACGTGTCACCGTTTCTTCATTTGTCTCTGAAATTGATAGAGCGCAAAGTAAATACTGTGCAATATTCGTCAATTTTTATGGAATTCCAATCCGATACTCAGAGAGAGAGTTATGACGAATTTACCAAGGTCACTTCTTTGAGATGAATTTCAGGAGCTTGCAAAAACCCTTACTTCCACAGATTATATCTCCAAAAATTTTGCGCAAATTGATCTGAAATTTTTACTACCGCTTCCTCAGGACTTCGGCTTCGCCTCATAAAAATTTCAGCTTATGAGCCTTCGTAGAAACAAATTTAGAGTGAAAATTCCACGATGACCTGTTTCAGATGGCCGAATCCCTTTCCTAAGGAGGAAATGAAGATCACAATATATATGAATGCTTAAGTTGAGAGGGGCTTCAACAAGTGAACGTGGGAGGGATTTTAGGAGCTTAAAAAATATTAATTATAACTTTTCAATGACCCATGCCCCAACCCCATGGGGTTTTGGCCCACTAACTGGGGTACAAACTTCAAACATGAATATCTCTCAAACCGTGAAGAATTACATGACGTGCCATATATCAATGGAAACATCTCGACAAGTAGAAACCATAAAAAGCATTATTGACCTAGAATATATTAACTTGGTAGGTCAAACTTCCCATTCAATATTGGGTTAGCCCCTGGTGCTGCTTGGGTTGACATTAATGACAACACGCTGATCAATAATAGGTGGCTCCCCATCAAGGGGCAGGGGAGGAGGGCGAGGTGGAAGTGCAGGTCAGGGACGAGGTTAGCTAATTTGTTATGATTGTGGAGAAGCAAGACACTTTGCAAGGGACTGTCTGAACCCTACAAGGCAATCCTGCCGATATTGCAGATAGCTGGACCATGCGATTGAAGATAGTCCAATCTTGATAGCAAAAATGTAGGAAAAGCAGTCGACACCTACGCAAAATGTGCAGAGAGTTAAGGTTGAGCTACAACACAAAGATCCAGGTGTGAATGTTGTGACACGCAGTGGGATGGCCACCAGGGGACCTGAGGAGGAGGTTGTGATGGAACCTCTGATACGAAAAGCAGTTATCAAACAAGAAGGTTTGGACCTGAAAAAGTGAAAAGAAAAATTTTTCACGGCTTGAAAGGACTTTTATGAGGTGGAGGCAGCCACTGCTCAGGCACCTGCGAACCTCAAGGTAGATGAGGAGGTCAAGCCCTTTTTGCAAGAATGTATGAAGCTGGTGCGCAACCCAAAGGCTGTGGAGAATCTTCAAGCATTAATAGATAGTTGCGCAGCGTGACCCAATCTACCCTCGAAGGTCAAGGATGTGCACAAGCTATACAGGTATAAGAAATGCACCGGGAGAGAAACGTGGTTAACCGCACAGATTGGTGACTACGAAATGGATTAGGTTATTTTGGACCTAGGATCAGATGCGAACGTGTTATCTGTTAGTCATTAGTATTTTTCAGCTGTTTAGATGACTATATGCTTTATCCAGGTTTTCTAGAAACCAAATTCAAACAATCATTTTGTCCTCTAGAAATCCCCTCAGAGAAATTTTTTCACTTTTCCCCTTTCTTGTCTGCTGTGATTAAAATGGTCATCCTCTCAAAACCCCATCCTAGACTGGTAGGCCTTACTCTGTCCATGATTATTACTTCTGTCTGTAAAAATCTTACTTCTGATGCCTGCAATCTTCCTATTTCACAAAAGTGTCTGGCCAAGATAAGTCAAGTCTTTCATTATATTTGCCTGCTGCCCAAGCCACTATTGATGAAAAAAGTGTCTAGAAAACCCTTCACAGTAATGACAAAGTGTCTAGGTTTATAGGTGATGGTGCTTAGGTAAAATATCTAAAAAAGCCCTGTGTCTGGTTTAAAAACTCTATTTTTAACCATTAGTCAAGAGCCCTTTCCTAAAATCCTTGCTAACAAGTCTATTAGTCTTCCTTAAGTCATACACCATCATGTCTCATGAATTTATGTTTCAACAGAGCTCAAAGGTAAAATCAAGAGAAGTAGAGCTGACATGGTCATTTTTCTAAAATAAGGCGCTCAAACAATCTCTAAGGTGACCCCTCCTGAACCAACAGTAAAATCTGCCAAGACTAAGTCACCCTATCAAATACATCTCTGCAGGGATGTCTTGATGTTTGGCCTAAATCAAAACAGGGCAAAAGAGAGGCACCAAAGAAAAGCTTTAGTCAAGACCGTTGGCATTTTGAACAAAGGTACAATGAGCTAAAAACACAGGAAAATCAAGTTTTTCACTACAAATCAGGGATACCTAGAAGATTTCAGAACATCATCCATAAGGGATAAAAAGCACAACAAACTGGAGGCTACTGCAGAGGTCTTGATGTCACTATAAGAGGTAACATACTGCTCATTCAAGTCTTTGTGCAAAATCTTAGAAAAACTCAGTGATATGTGAACAACATGGCACATTTTGGCAAAGATGCCCTTGAGATAGTTTATGTGCCTCAAAACATAAATGAGAGAGGGACAAATGCCCTTTTTCCATGCCCCTGCAGACAAGACAAAAAACCATGAAAGGCTCCATCAGTGGAGAATACTAAGACTACTACAAAGGGACAGTCAGACTAAAAGAGGAAAATAGCAAGCATGTTGTTTACAAAAATCTGTTTTTTGTCCTCACAGTGGGAAGGTTTTTCAGGCTTTTTTCAGAAATTTGGATGAATATGCAATTGGACATTCTGAGGTAAAAACAACACCTCCTTCATAGACAAGCAAAGGGTGTAGAAGTTTTCCTGAGAGGGTGTAAGGATTTTGCTGAGTTATCTTTTAAAGATAAGTAAAGGTCACAATTTTTTATTTTCAAATACAAAGAGTGCCATTGCACTGAAAAGAGGAAAAATCAAATTTTGAAAGTTAAAGTGCTGCACGGAAAAAAAAACCACATACTTGTTTCTAAGAAGGAGGAAAATTGGTTGTGTAATTCACCTTGCAAATGTCAAAGGACATCATGGGCCCATTCATATGCTTAAAAAGGCTAAAAGCTGTGTACACTAAAATAAAAAACAGTCAAAAGGAGCAAATAAGGAATATGCTTTTTTGAACTAAAGGGGAGAAGGTTTTGCCTCTTAAATCACTTAAAACATGGATATAAATACCACCAACGACCTTTTTCCATTCATTTCTTCTTCAGCAAAAAGGAGGAGAGATTTTGATTATTCGAAGAACATTCTCGGGAAATAAAACGAAGATGCTGCACGCTTATAGATTGGCGCTGCGTGCCTGTAGATGTGCTCAGTGCATTTTTACATCGGACGTTGTGCGCTTGAACATTGGTGCTGCACATTTTTTTGATCACCCGACGTGCAGAGCTTGCCGCTCGACAGCGCCTAGGCCACTGCCCATCTCTACGTGTAGAGGCTGCCCATCTTCGCGTGCAGAGTCTGCCTCCAAGACTGCCCATCTCCTCGTGCAGGGGCTGCCCGGGCCTGAAGATGCTGCACGCCCAGTGTTGTAGTCATCGCACACATCGCGTGCAGAGGCCGCCCGAGCCGAGGGTGCTGCGCGCCCAACACTTCTCCCATCAACCACACTGCATGCAGAGGTGGCCTGGGCCATGGCGCTGCGCACCTGAGAAAAAAGCACAGCACTGCCCAGTTTTCACCAAAAGACTGAAAATTGCCTGTTTTCAACATAAATTGTTTCTTATCACAAAGAAGAGTTACAACAGGTATTTTTCATCAATTTGTATCTCCTCATCAATTTTTTTAACTTTAAAAGTGCCAATTAAGGTTAGAATTGAGTCTAAGGCAGTTTGAGGAAAAAATCTAAATGTAAGAGTAGCCTATTCTCTTTTGAGTATCCAACTTTGTTTTAAGGTCCTAAGACTCCTGAAAGCCTCTCTCCTCTGCACTTCATCTACAAAGAGGATTTTTTTTTCAAAATTGAAAGAAAGATAACCTAGTCATTATGTCTCAAGAAGAAAGTGATGAGCCTCAAAGACCAAGAAGACAGGCCAAGAAAGGAGGCAAACCCAATAGGTTTGAGCCTACAGACACCAAAGAAATGATTGCCTCACCTTCTGTTTTATCTTGTTTCCACGAATTAAGATTTTTTTATTTTTGCAACAAGGCACAATAAATCAAAAGCCATCCTCAATTAACTGAGTTTTTTTCCCTAAGATTGCACAGGCATAAGGTTCATCTGGCAGGGTTAAATTTTGAGTTGACCCCTAAAGCTATCTCTAAAGCCACCAAGATCCCTTGCATAGGTGAGAAATGGTTTAAACAAACATATCTTGAATTAATCCATTATCAACCTTTTCTAAAGCCCAGTTTTCAAGCTGCATGTAAAACCATTTTCCTTTTTTCACATCTACTGGACAGGTATGCCCTCCTCATGACGATTGTCATGAAAATTTTTACCTGTGAGGGTAGGTTCTTCCGGATCTACTCACATCATATTAGGCTCCTCATGAATTTCACCAGGACCAAGCTACTGAACCTACCTTATTTCCTCTGCAAGAGCATTGAAAATATGTCCACTATCATGAAAAATAAACCTCCAGCTCAGCAAAGGGCAAGTCTATTTCATCACTCCCTTGTCAAAATCATTGTAACTCACCAACTAAAGCAACAAGGCATTCCTTGGGAAGCCTTTATCACTCATAATGACTTCACTTCTTCATCCTCCATCCTATTGTTAAATGCGCCATCCTCTTCTCAAAATATTCCTCATACCCCTTCTTCGCCCTCCACTGAACATGTTCCACTTTCCTCCCCTGAATCACTCTCCCAAGCAAACATTCTTCAAACACCTTCTACAAACAAAAGTGATCCTAAAGAAAGCAGTAGTGACCTTAAAGAAAGTAATGCTAATCTTGAAGAAAGCACTACTGAAACTGATGAAGACAACAAAGAGGAAACTGATGAAGACAACAAAGAGGAAAATGATGAAGACAATGAAAATGAAACTGATGAAAATAAGGGACAATATGAAGATAAAGAAGAAATTAATGAAGAAGAGGAAATTAATGAAGATGAGGCAAACAATGAAGAAGATGAAAGCAGTCAAGAGGAAGGAAGTCAAAATAGAAGCAGCTCTAAAAACAAAAATAAGGAAGATAGCAAGGTTTTAAACAGTGATGCCCAGAGTGAGGAAGAATGGCAGCACAGTAAAAAGAGCAAAGACACTGGCAGCCAAGGGAAAAACAACAGAAACAACAACACAGATAAATAAAAGAAGCAAGTGGAAGATAGTCACAACAAAGAGGAAATTGATGAGGATAGTCCAGAGAAAGTTTTCAGAGTGGTCTTAAATACACAAGGAAATGATGGCAAAAGTCCTAATGATGAGAACTATCAAGACAGAAGAAAAAAGGGTAAAGACATGGACAGTCTTGAAGATGAAAAAGTATCAAACTTGGGCACCTCCACCACACAGAAATAGAGCATGAAATTTTTAAAGATCCTCCTGGTGGTAAGATCATTACAAATGTTGAAATTGATAATCAAAAGGACTGCCCATGGAAAAGCGATAAGGAAATGCCCTCAGAAAACATTCTTGAAGGAAAATGCAGTCATATGGCTGTAAGTGACCAAATTGAACAAGCCCAGTTTGTGACACCTCTCATCATCCCTCATTAGAAAGGTGGGAAGCATGTGTTTGCTGCCTCCCAAAGGCAAGGGGCCATGCACTCCCCCTCAAAAGTAGTGAAAGGTAAAATCTCCAAAATAGTGAAATGCAAAGTCATTCAAACAGTGCAAAGCAATGTCACCAGGGCATTAAGGAGCAGGGGTAAACTGCTAAAGAAAGACCAGGGTGAATTACCAAATAAGGAGAAGGGGAAGAAGCCTATGAAAGACAAAGGCAAGAAGAAAATAGAAGAACAGGAAAGCAATAATGAAAAAGAGAGGCAGTTTTAACTCATTCACTAGGATAGTGATGAATAAAATGAAACAAGGATTCTTAATTCCCTCTTACAAGACTGGGATGCACAAGTTAGAGATTCGGTGATTGATCTAGAAAGATCAAAAGATCTTATTCATTTCCTACAAATGAAAAACAAGCAAATGAGTGGACAGTTGGCCATTTATGAAGCCCAGGCACTCAAGTACAAAAGAGAGGCTCAGAAATCACAAGTGAAGCTAGAAGAGTACATGGGTGACTATGAACAAGATGATGAAGAAGAAGGGAAAGCTAGGAAGAGGCCTAAGACTATGGGTCTTAGGAGAGTATTAGAAAAAAAGAGAGAGGAAGAGTCAGCCTGAGCACAACAATTCCCTCTCACTGAGCTCCTTGCCTTAGAAATTGAACATGACAAAGAATATTGGCTAGAAAGGGAAAACCTGCATTTAGAGGCCAAATAGGAGAAAGCAAACAAGGATTTAGGCTTACAAAGAAATATGACTCAGCATTACAAAAAGCTAAATTAGTTTGCTAGAAAAAAGCTCAAAGCTGCCCAAAGGAGGCGCCCGATGCGAAAATATGGAAAGGACCAAACTAGGCTTAGAATTTTGGCCCAAGCTTCACTACAAGTTTCTAAAGACCCTTAAGGGACCCACTCACCAAATTTGGGCAAAATTGGACACCTTTTTGTTTTTTGTGAATTTTCAAGCCTAGGAGCGCAGCACCCTCGACGCTGCGCTTTTTTGAAGAGCATCTTCAGCAGGAAAAGTTTATATTTTTGGATTACTTGGCACTAGGGGAGTATCCTCATAAATTTTCATCTCATTTGGAGATGTTTTGGTCCCTCAAAAGGTCCAAAAACAACCATTTTTTCACCTTCTTGCCATTGTTTTTGAGCAGGTGTTGCGCTCCTGGGTTTCTGCACCTTTTCCACTTTTTGAGCAGTTTCTATAGATTATATTGAAATAAATCAAGTATATTTGAAAATTAGACATCCATAGCTTTCCAACGAGCCATCACAGGGCCCTTTTCAACATCAGGAAGGCCTCCACAACCTCACTACAAAACGGCCTATTTTGGTGCTGCGCGCCTGGAAATTCTGCTAAAAAAAGAGACATGTTTTTGCATTCCTATGTGAGGACAAGGAAAATTTGCGTTAGGCAAGTTCTATCATGTATGTCAAAGACTAAAAGTGATTTTTTTTTCTATTTTGGTTTGAAAAATATATTTTAGAGAGATATTTTGTGCCTTGGACCTTGTAAGGCCTCAAGGACAGTTTTAGATATTTTGTTTTGGCCAATGGCCTTCTAGATGCTCTAGTGAGATCCTGCCCCTCTTGGCTTATATAAACCATGAGGATTCATTGTAAAACAGGGAGAACATGACATGTTAAGAGCAATAGATAGTTTTATGAGCTTGGAGAAAATATTGGTTTTATGAAGTGGATGAATGTCTTGCTTGGGTTGATGGTGGAGGAGCATTGTGTGCAGGATTCCATAGCTTGGTGAACGGTGATGCTTACTTGATTTTTTAATGTCTTCTTGTTTTCATTAATGTTTCATGCTTCTTGTTTGTTTTATATCAGAAAAGTATAGGTTGAGATGTGCTCATGGAAGCACCTCAAAACCTCCTGTTTATTACAGCTTTGGTGTTTTCTTCTTCTTGGTCATTATAAGGAATTCTTAACTGCTCCTTAGGTCCACCAAGAATTTGTTATTTGTTTCATTAACAGTTAGTATGCTAGCTATCAAATATGATTTAAGGTATGCCCTGCTTATTTGAAGTTATCAAGACCCTATTCTGAAGCCTTTCTATGAAATATTGATTGATTCGATTAAGTCAAAGACGTATCGCTCGATCTTGCCCTTTTTCCATGCTTACCAACTTGTTTTAGAGTTCCCGATAGTTTGATATATGTTTTTTAGGAGTTCCCTCTTCATATATTAAGTTATTTGTTTATCTTATATGTTTTCCCAATAGATGAAGGTGAATTTATAAAGTTAGGAGTTCTTATGCTTCTATGTCTCGCCTGAATGTTTATCTTTCATGTTTATCAGTTTGAGTATTGTTCATAGAGATTAATGGTTTGCCCTACCTCATGAATATTTGCTTTAAAACTATATATGTTTAAGACTTCTTCGTTTTCACAAACTTAATGTTCATTTCACCTCATACCTCACCCAAAGGATCCATTGACCTTGCTAAATCGGCCCTGCAGTACACCTTGTCCATCATTTAGACATCCTTGACTTTATCTGACCCCATAGCCCCGTTGATTTGATGAAATCTCTTTCTATTTGTCCTACTTGATCAGTTTTACCTCAAAACCAAAACAAACCAAAATGTACTTAACAACTAGCCTAAAATCAAACATATAAAGCGAACATGTTCACATCCTTCGCATAATAGAGAGAGCCCTCTCTGAGTCCAGGAAGGCTAGGTCCTAGGAATCCAAAGATTGGTCTGATGTTACCCTGTCATTTGGTTTACCAATCTGCCAAATTACAGGACACTAACATAATGGCGATCACGGTGGGACACACTGAGTACATAACAGCCTAGCAAACTCTTGTAGACTCATTTGTCCTTCAAAATTAAAATTAGACAAGCAGCGTATAAAGACATTAGAGTAGACTCTCTTTGTTTCACCACCTTAGCTAAGTGATGAGTCAGGTATAGGACACTCTTACAAACAAGGCTACATATAAAAACTCTGTAAAAAACTTTGCAAAAACATCCCTAGATTGGTTTCTATCAGTCATTGACGGTGGACCATAAAAACGTGTCTCTACAAGACAACAACATTCATCGGGCGACTCCACTAGCCTCCAATAGGCCTACTACTCTGTTCAAATACCAAAAACTTCCATAAGCATGCTATCCTGTTAATTTACCCTTCCAATCCAAAAATCATGATGCAGTCTCTGAAATTAGTGGCAAACTAAGTATTACTTAGAGCTTCAGAAAACTTCGTCAAAGCAAAAAAACTCAACTAAATAGCCTAAGAATAGAACTCCAGCTTTCTCACCATCCTAGCAAAATGATGATCTAGCTTTAGAATGCTCTTACAAGTTTTTGGTTTAAATAAAAAATTTATAAAAAAGAAAATTCTTAAAAAAATTTCCTTTGTTCGTATTGGTGGTGGACCATAGACTTCAAAGTCACTAAAAAAATCCACCTGGCAACTCCACTAGCCTCCATTAAGTTTTTTAACTATTACTAGCGTCCATAAACTCCTAGAGAGAATAGCCTTCCGAAAGAAATCACAACTGTCATCCTCTCTAAATTTTGAATTTGAAATCTGGCTTCACGAAGAATTAATACTAGATCTCATCCGGACCCAAATCCTCCTATCATAGTTGATGACCCAGAAAAGATTTTGTGGCAAAATTCTGAAACTGGAAACTTAACTACCAATAGGAATTTTCACAAAGAAAGCTCTGTACCCGAACATCTTACATCCTTACAAGACCCACAGTTTGACTTGTGTCCCGCAAAAAGCCTTTTTAGAAACAAGTCACAAAGTAGAATCGACCTTGCTAATCTTGAACCCTTACACTTACAGTAGAGTCCTAGTAGAGAAGCCTCCCCCACTACACCACCTGATTTTCAGCTTCTCCACCACTTCAGCTCTTTCCACCCCAAGTCTGCTCAAAATCAGTTTACAAGTCCAAGTACTTCCTCCACACCCATTCACACCACCACTGTGAAAATCACCTCATCCCATACTGAAAATCCTCCCACTGTAAATCCACCATTAGCTCCCATCATGGCAGCATGGTATGCACCCTTAGTGTTACCACAGCCTTTGGTACCTTTTCCAAATAATTACCAATCCATAATCTCGCACTTCACCGGGGCTGAATCCACTACCGTCCAACAACATGTAGATAGAATCAATGATGCCTTTGACTACATGGAACTAGAAGAAGAAACCATGAAGATGAGGATGTTCGTCCAAAGCCTAGGCGGGGAAGCCAAAAAATGGTTTAAAAACTTGACTCCTAATAGTATACATGATCTCCCGTCACTTTACCAAACTTTTATAAACAAATGGGAAATCAATAAAAATCCCCTTCAAATCATTTCTGAATATAACAATCTTAAAAGGAACACAGGGGAAAGTGTTCAAGATTATTGCACTAGGTTCAACAGTGTCTATAATTCCCTCCTGCCTCACATGAAACCTCCACCCAGCCTAGCACTAGTAAAATTTCTAGAAGGTTTCGATCCAGACATGACATATCAGTTAAGAGAAAGAGACCCCACAAATTTAGAAGAAATGCAAAAGGGAGTTATTAGTGCTGAAGCCAACCTCAATTAAAAGAGGGCTAGGATGAAATCAGAAAAGAAATTCACTTACCGAGATGAGACCATGCCTTCTACTTCCTCTTCAGATTCCAAAATAGATAACCTGGTTAGGACCATGGAGAGAATGATGGAAAGAATAAATCTAAGTGAAAGAGAACCTCCTAGGGACAACCAGCCAAACCCCCAAAACAGAAACTAGAATCAGAAATTTAGAAGAGACCCGCCTCAAATCAAACCAAGAGAAAATGATCAACGGATGAGACCACCCTTCCAAGATAACTATGTTGATGAAGGGGAAAGAGATATTGAACAACCAGATGAAAATCATCTAAACTTGATAGGCTCTGATAATGAGGGTGAGGTTTTTCTCATAGGAGAAGAACAAGGTTTTTTCTCCTCAAACCAAGATGAAACAAATTATGAGGATCCCGAAGATCTCAAAATAGGATTACAAAACACCATAATGAAAGTCCATAGGCAATATGATCTTAGGAGTAAGAAAAACCAAGAAAACTCTAGAAAAAACAACTCGGACACTGTTGTTAAGAAAGCTCCCGAAACCATTCTTAAAAGAACAACAGAAAGTAACAATATCATGGCTAAGAAAAATGATCAGAACAAAGACAAAACTAACCAAACAAACCTTGACCCAAGCTGTCCTAGTACCTCTACTAGGGCCCCTGAGAAAACTTTGTTGAACAAAGCCCCTAACCAAAATCAGTAAATCAAGAATATAGAAAAATTTATTGCTGATAAAACTGAGGCAAGTGTGCCTAAAACCCAACTTACCTTTCAGTTTTGAAGGAGAGATTGCTAAGATCAAGATAACCGTGCCCCTCACCGAATTTGTAACTATAGATGTGTACAGATCCCAAATTTTGAAAGTCCTAAACATAGGAAATGATATAGATACTTTAAATTTGACGGACGATAGACCTGAGTTGTTATTTGGACCAAAAATAGAAGGAAAATATCAAGAAGGAACCATTCCTCCTTTTTACATTAGCTTGAATGTACATGACCAAATCCTACATAATGCCATGCTAGATTCCGGGGCTTCTCACAATCTCATGCCAAAATTAGTGATGGAAAGATTAGGCCTAGAAATAACAATACATTACAAAGACTTGTACTCATTTTGATTCAAGCAGAGTCAAGTGTTTAGGCCTAATAAAGGATCTTTGTGTCAATCTGGCACAAGTACCCTCTAAACACCCGGTCATGGACATAATGGTAGCAGACATCCCTCCCAAGTATAGAATGCTTTTATCCAGGTCCTGGGGAGCCAAGCTTCAAGGAAATATTCAACTAGACATGTCTTATGCCACCATCCCTGTGTTTAATCAGACAATAAGATTATACCGAGAATCACACATGAAGTATATGGTAAGCAACCTAGATAGGCCAAAAAATTCTCCGGTTTATTCCATCCATTCAAATTTGGATTCTTTTATTTTATACTGTTAGCACCTAATTTGAACCTTAGGCTGAAGGAAGGAAAATCAGGGTAACCTTAAACCACGCTCAGCCTTGTAAACATGGTGTGACGATGCGATAAAAATACTTAAGAAATATTTTAAAATGATTCATCGCATTTTACAAAGGAAAAAATTGTTTTTGTTTGGAACGGGCGGAAGAATTTAAGGTGGGGCCCAGTCAATCGCAATCGCAAAAGGAGAAGGGAGCGGGTTTAGCACATAGCGGAGGAAATGCAATTGCGATGGAGGAAAATCCTTTATAAAACAAATAAAATGAATTTCGCGCTTTACAAAAGGAAAAACGTTTTTTTCATTTGAAAAGGCGAAAGGGTTTAGGTTGGACCCAGCCAATCGCAATCGCAAATCGGTGGGGGAGTGGGGTGGCAAGTTATGGGACCTCTGGAAAAATGCGATGCGATTAGAATGATTGCGATTGGATGAGGGCCGTCAGATTGTTGCGGAGATCAACGATCCAGATGTGATCGGATCGGGGTGACTTTTAATCGCATCGGAGATGGTCAGTCGGAGGTGGGTCAATTGGGAGCTGATGCACTGTGTGATACGATGCGATCAGATCAGAAGGGAAAGGTTTTATAAAAAAAACTTCAAATTTATGTTATAAAGTGTAAGGGAAAAATGAGGAAAAGGGGTAAGGTTAGGCTATAGGGGACCTTTGTTCACTTAGGCATATTTTTCAATCCAGGAGTCAGTTTTGAGAGTATAATATACCATTGGAAATCTCTTTCCAGGATCTTTCTGATGGACTTACTTAGAACATGATTTTACACTAAAAATGCTATGGAAAACACCTTTGAAAAGCAGGGTGTTGGCTTTGTGGAGATAACAGCTTCTGAAGTGCAACTTATTACATATAAAGACTTAAAATTACATAAAAGATGATAATATAAAGCAAAGTAGCATGTTTTCACCTCAAAACATGGTTTTGAGATGAAAATTACATCAAGCTCGATAAAACATTTCCTTGATCCTTCCAGATACTGTGCCTCTGAGTTTATTTGACCTCCTCATGACCTTGCTGATATTTATGACACTTGACTCATTGATTTGACCATGATGAGACCCTAGAACCTAATGAGACCAACCCTATGACCTACTAATATGGATTTGGGAGTGAAAGTGAATCATAACTAAAGACCATAGAGAGGATAATCAGCAAGTTCTTTACATGAGGGAAAACTGATGAAAGACCACTACCATCAATGAATCCATGACCTAATGGAATGATGAAAATCTATGGTATGGGACTCCTAATATGCAAATGCAAAAGAGTAAGTTTGATCACTGATGGCAGTATGACAAGAGTGACACTAACATTGGCTCCAATGGGGATGGTAGCTCCTTGGAGGTGCCAAGAAAACCGTAGACCAGTTAGCCTTATCCATTGGGAAAATATGGTCAAAATACTAAAAACTGACACAATGCAGACTGACTCTGACTCAAACTGTGACTGAAAACTTAAATAAAACCAAACTTTACACATATCATTTAGGTTTTATATCCTTCACCTCAGGCTCCAAACTTCAATGACTGTGTACTTGAGATCTGACCAAAAATAACATGGTATATACAATGATTGTGACATAGTTTTTGATCCATTCTCTTCAACAGTGGTAGTTCTTCAAAAGCCTACCATTCACTGGTCCTCCAGCGCAATCTTGGCCATCCATTTCTGAGAGCAAGAAAGCATTTTGTCCCCTATATGCTGAAATCTTGTATGGTCCTTTCCACAGTTTTTCGAACTTACCATGCTTCCCTTTGTCCTCATTTCATGCATCCCATATCAACACCACATCTTCCAACTGAAACTTTTCTGCTTTGGTCTTATGGTCATAGATTTTCTTTATCTTCTCCTACAACTGAATAGCATTCTGAGTAACCTCTTCCCTTGTTTGCTGAAGGTGGATCATTTGATTGATCCTTCGTTGATTATAATCTTCTTCACTGCCAGCCTCTTGTAATAATCTCATGACTAAAACTGTAAGTGATGTAGGAAAAACAACATCAGTACCATAAACTAGTTCAAATGATGACATACCTATGGATTTCTTGTTGTTGACTCTATCTTCCCATAACGCGTTGATGAGCTTTCGATGCCAGTTTCTTTTGTTTTCTTCCAGCATTTTCTTGATTATGTTTATCAGAGACTTATTCTATGATTCTGCCAGGCCGTTGCCTTGTGGGTAGTACGTTGTTGAATGGCCCAACACAATATTGTATTTGTCGTAGAATTCCACCATCTTCTTAGATTTGAACGGCGTTATCTGTTATGATTTTGTGAGGGAAACCAAAATGAGACAAGATATTTGATTCTAAGAATTGAATAATTACCGTATCAGTGGCCTTCCTTGCTGGAACGACCTCGATCCATTTGGTGAAGTAATTTTTACCTATCAAGATCCATCGATGCTGTGTTGATGATGTGGGATGGATTTCTCCTATGAAATCAAGTCCCCATTGCTGAAAGGGAGCATTTACTGAAACTAGTTTCAAAGGAAGAGGAAGTAATTTCCTTTTTCCTTGGAAAACTTGACACTCATGGCAGCTCATTACTATTTTATTCAAATCTGAAAATAAAGTGGGCCAATAATATCTTGCTCTCAACACCTTGGTAGCTGTTGTTTTCCAAAATAAATGACCACCACAATAACCTTTGTGAAAGTCATGCATTACCTGTTGAGCCTCATCTTCAACCAAACAATTAAGCAAAATACCTCCAGGATCTTTCCAATAAAGAGCACTGTTTAAAATACAGTATTTAGCAGACTTAAGTTTTAGTGATCTACCTTTTCTTCTAGACATCCCGGGAGGTGGTGAAAGGTGCTGAAGAACATAAACAATATTTGAATACCATGGGGATTGTAGAAAAATGTCTAAAACTGGAACAAGCAAACCTTCATCCTCATCTTCCAACATTGCTGTTATGAGATTTATATCCAAAGCACGCAGGTTTGATTGGGCCATTATCTTTGCCAAGCCTTGTCCTTTGATCAACTTTGTGGGTTTAATCTCCAAATCATATTCCAACATTGCTGCTATCCACTTACCTCTTCGACCTTCTGGATCAGTTTGCATCAGGACATATTTCACTGTTGCATTAGGAACATATGATATAGTATGTGAATGCAGAATTTATACTCTAAAATCCTTCAATGCTTTAATAAGGGCCAATGCTTGTTTCTCAATTATATTATACCACAAGGTAGCATCTCGAATAGTCCTACTGAAAAAGGTAATTGGATTTTCAATATGATCTCTCTTTTGCATCAATACTGCAGCCATAGTATGCTATGATGCAAATGAAAATATAATGAAATATTGTGTGTAATAAGGACTAATCAAGACTGGGGCATTGGACAGAGCAAACTTTACTAGATTAAATGACTTGATAGCCTCCTCACTCCATTTGACAGTGCTATCCTTCTTCAACATATTAGTCATTTCTCTTAAATGTTTAGCCAAATTAGGTATAAATCTATGTAAGAAGTTCATATTACCATTGAATGCTTGAATATCCTTTTTGTTACGTGGGAGGTCTATATGATGAATTTCCTCTACTGTGGATGGATCGATGTGGATACCATATTTAGAGATGATATGCCCTAGCAGCTTGCCTTCATCCATAGCAAACATAATTTTCTTTGGATTAAGAGAAATCCCAAATTTTCTGCATCGCTGAAAAACAACTCTCAAATGGTGCAAATGTTCGTCATCAGAACCAGAAAACACTATCAGATCATCCAAATAAAAAACAAGAAAAACATCCTTATCATTGGAAAAAGAAATGTCCATTGCTCACTGGAAAGTAGCTCCAGCGTTCTTCAGTCCAAATGGAATTTTGGCATAGTGGAAGGTTCCCCAGGGTGTTGTGAAAGCAATTTTGTCTTGGTCTTTTTCATGCACCAAGATCTGATTATAGCCTGAGTAGCCATCGAGTAGTGACATCCTTGATTCTCCAACTACTCTTTGCAGAATATGGTCCATTTTCGGAAGTGGATAGTTATCCTTTAAGGATGCTTTGTTCAAGTTCCAGAAATCTATGCACAACCTTATCTCTCCTGTCTTCTTACATACCGGGACCAAATTTGAAATCCAGTCAGAAAATCTAATTGGGACTATGATACCAGCTTTATACAATCTGTTTACCTCTTTTTCAATGGATGGCAACAACTTTGGGTTGATTCTTCTTAGCTTCTATCTAAATGGCTTCTGATCAGGCTTAATGGGAATAATATGTTGAATTATATTTTTGTCATACACCTTCAAATCTGAATAATCCCACGCAAACACATCAGAAAATTCAGAAAGTAATTTAGCATACTGTTCCTTTACCTCAGGGGACAATGCTTTTGATAAATTCACAAGCTTAGGCTTGTCAGCTGTTCCAAGATTAACATCTTCAACTCCTTTATCAGTAGGCACCAAGCTTGGTTTCTTTGCAACATCATCTTGATCAAAAAGCTCCTCTAAAGGTATGAGACCTCTAGGAATTACATTGTCTTTCAGCTGCAATATGTCCATATGATTTGCTTTGATTTCTTGATCATCAACCTCATAATCATCTTCTATGGGAGTATCCTTGAATTTTCCTTCACTCTACAAAAAGGCATTGATCTCATTGTCATCCCAAAACACTTGCCAATACCTTAGATTATCCAGGACAACAGGTCAATGTTTGACATAAATTTCATATTTGTTGCTGGAATTCATTGGAATCTTCAAATTTCTTGCAGTTGTGGCAAGAGAATCTACAATAAGATTCTGCATTCTGGGTACTGCTGTCAAATTGTGCTCAGAAAATGTCCTAAAAATATCTAGGACTGCATTTCTATATGCCCTCAAACGCAGATGCTTTGCTTGGTACTCTCGTTTTACCTGTTTGATTATCAACTCCAAGTCTCCATAGACAGAAATCCTCTTTGCATTCAGCTTCTTCAAAATTTTTGAACCTGCAATCAAAGCTTCATACTCTGCCTCATTGTTAGAGCAGTCAAAAGCCAACTTGTAAGCACATACTCTAACATTACTAGGAAATTTTTTTAGGCTGGAACATAGGGCTCTGAATCCATATTCCTATACCAGCACCATCCTTACCAACAGCTCCATCAAAGTCCATGCTCCAAAGGCCTTCTTATTCTTCCTCTAGATGTTGATACTTTGTTCCTTTCTCCACTTTATCTTGATTTATTTCTGCCTCTTTCTGCTGTTCACTATCTTTTTGCTGCTGCAAAGTAGGAGGCTCAGAAATGTTTTCTACTTTATATTTTTCCTGTTTAAGGACTTCCCTAAAATTTTCTAAAATTTGAGGTATCTCATCTACTTGTACCAACTGAACATTCTCATCATTCAAACCACCATATGAATATAATACAAATCTGTGTGGACTGCATTAATAGGATGATTAACTGGCTTCTCTTTGCTAGTGATCATGTATTTCATTTTTTTCTCCCTATATAGTTTTCTCAACTGACCAAACATGGAAATGGTGGCATAAGAGAAGTCAAGCTGCATGGTTCCTTTAATTTTTGCACCCCAAGACCTAGATAGAAGCCTTCCAAACCATGGTGGAACATCGGCAACAACTACATCCATCAAAACATTCTTGGCTAGGATTTGATCTAAAGATACTACCAAGTCTTTGATAAGACCAATACAATGGACCCTACCGGAGTCAAAGGAATACAAATCATGGTATTTGTGGGTAATATCAAGTCCTAACTTCTCCATAATGGATTTGGGCATCAAATTGTGCGAGGCTCTAGAATCCAACATGGCATTATGTAAAATGAACTCATGTAATCTAAGACTCAGGTAGAAGGGAGGGACTTCACTTTCTTCAGATTGATCTTTTGTGGCTAGGCCAAAAATGAGTTTAGGATAATCATCTTCAACATTTACCATATCTGATACAGAGTCTATTTGCAAAATTCTAGACACTTGATGTTTATAAGTGCTATTTTTCACCAATTCAGTCAAGGGCATGGACACCTTCAGCTTAGAAATTTAATTTTCCAAATTAAAAGAAGGAAAATTTTCTACCTCTTTGATGGGAGGATATTTCTTCTCTACTTTCTCCTTTGTTGTGCTATGTTGGTTCTTTTCATTTGCAGTGTTAATCGCTAAAGATGCCTTGCTAGGGGAAGGATCAGCAAGTTCTTTCCCTTTTCTTTGAGTCTTTGAAGAATCGTTTTTCGATTGCAGCTCTTTTCTCTTCTGAATGGGATTGATCGGCACATCTCTACTCCTCAAAGAATACTGCTTCTATTGTGCTGACAAAGCGTTCATGTATCCCATTTGATAATCATCGGACTCTTCCTCTAACACTGCATCATTAGCCAATATGAAATCTTCATCCTTTCGAATGTCTGTAATCGCTGTATATTCTTCATATTCTGTGAGAAAAATAGGTACACCATCAGCTGTGAAAAATTGGTTGGCTTCGACTACAGGATCATCATCATCGACTGTTTCCATTCCTTGAACATAATTTTGTTGCAAAGGGGTCCTGATCTGCTGTTGTGGGGTTTCTTGGTCCTGCGTTCTCTGTTTTCTCTACTTAATTCAGAATTGTGGCTGCTGGTGTCCTCTGAAATTTGGATTCCTGATTTTTGCTTCATGTCTATCTGAAATAGTTAATCGATCAACCATCTTCTCCACTATCCAGATCAAAGTATCCATCTTACTATCTGAAGGAGATGCCTCTTCTTTCACAGTGACTCTCTTTTCAGCTCTGGTCTGCGCTCTTTTGGCTAGCAAATTCACTTCTAGACTCACAACTATCTTCTGCATGTCTTCAAGTGTGGTATGATCTCTTTCTCATAGCTGATATGCCATATCAACATTGAAACCATCTGGAAACTTGAGCAAATCTAATCCCATAGGGGGTTTAATATTAGCTGGAATAGCATTATATACAGCATTAAATCTTACACAATAATCCTGTACAGTTTCACCCACATTTCTTTTAATATTTTCATAATCAGACAAGATTTGGAGTGGGTTTTTCTTTACCTCCCATCGGTCTAAGAATTGCCTATGTAAATCCTGTAAAGTGTGGATAGAGCCTGCTAGTAAGGCTCTGAACCACTTTCTAACTTCACCTCCAAAGCTTTGGACAAACAATCTTGTGGTTACATTCTCTTCCTCTACTTCGTGAAGATCAAAAAAGTCATTCATCTTATCAACATGCTACTGGGCTGTGAGGCTTTGAGTGGCATCAAAGATAGGAATTTTACTTTGATATTTAGTAGGAATATCATTCAAATTATATGGTAAAACCAGGGGTGCATAGCGGGCAGCCATGACTCGAGGTGGATTTACAACAATGTTTGTGATACTAGGATGCAAGGGAGGTGTTGATGGAGGAGTTGGAAGCTGAGAATTGGTTTCTGAGATTGATGGGAATGCTGATGAATTAGGAGGAGGAAATGCTATTCCTGATGACTCTGAAGGCTCAGGGATATTAGTTACAGTGATAGATGTATGAGGGGAATTCAAAATATAATCATCAATTTATATGTTTTCCCTTTGAACTTCGATATCTATAAGAAATTCTGGATCTAAAACTGTGTCATCAAGTGCAGTTTCAGATTTACTTCTGAACAAAGAAAGCTCAAAACACTCATCAAAATAAAGATCTTCTATAGACAACCACTCACTGGGCCAAGTATGGGATCTGAAAATTGGTCTAGGACTTAGTGATCCTTCTTGTCTTCTGACTATTCTTGGAATGAGATTAGGATTCTCGAACACAGGGGGAGTATTTGGATCTAGGTTAGCCCTTGTGAATCTCCTTGAAGCCAGTGTGGTCAAATTTCTTCTATACAATGTTTTATTTCAGTCTGGCAAACTTTGAATATCATTATCTAGAGTCCATGAATTTATATTGAAGATATTACTGGGGTGATCAGTCCTTTATGCTAAATAAGTTCCCCAGTATGGTCACCAGAAATGTTAGCACCTAATTTGAACCTTAGGCTGAAGGAAGGCAAATCAGGGTAACCTTAAACCATGCTTAGCCTTGTAGCTAGCCCTACAAGGTCAGGAGAGGGCTCTCTCTGTGAAAATATATTCAATGAAAGTATAATTTAAACTGATATTAGGCTAGGTATAATGATGGGAAATGTTTTATAAAATTCAAAGGTTTTATGGGACAGATGGGGCAGTTTGAGTCTAGGGAATTAAATCAGAGATACAGGGTATTTCATGGGGTAAGGTAGGTAGGGATTTTAACAATTTAGTTTAAATAATGATGGAATGGTAAGACTGGTGAGGAGCTGAAAAGGGCATAGGAGATGGATCCTTTTCAAACAGAAGGAAACATAGAGTATTGAATGATTTCCCAAGGCAGAGCATTACACAATGGATTTTACCTATCTATCTTGAAAGCATTCAACTAGAAATATGAATGAATGAATGGTAAAACATAAAAATTAATTGATGAACACAAAGGAAAGAACAATGCGAAAATCCATACTACAGGGATCCCACAAATCAAAGCTGCATTTCTTTATCAATTCCCTGTCAAACTGTTACAAATGGAGTGTAGAGCGTCCTCAGTGATTTCCAAATAATTCCACACTTTATTCCCCCCTTCCAATGATAAAGAACTACATTAAATATACAAAATTTGAGGGGGATTAGATCCACAGAAAGAGGAGTTGTTTTACCAGCTCAGGAACTGAAATTCGATCATAGGAAGAAGACCAACAGTATGCCCCTGAAAAGAAGGAGAAACAATATGTATTGACCATCTTGAAGATTTGTTGTTACACTAAATGAATGAAAATAGGAAATATGAAGAACAGATCCCTATTTTATTGTTGCTGTAGAAGTCTCTGCTTCACATTTAGCTCTTGGCCTTTGACTATTATCTTTGTATTTATCCTTTGAAGAAAAACTGACTTTTGGAGAAAATGCCTTTTGAAAACAACAAAACTGAAATTATGCCTTTCAATGAAGAAAAGTCCCTTTTGAGTGGAAAAAGTAAAGGAAAGGATGGTGGGCCCGATTGCGATCCAAATCACAATCGCAATCGCAGTCGGAAGGGAGGGAAGGTATTTTGGAATTGAGCGATTGGAAATATGCGATGCGATGGCGTATAAGGGGAAAGGGGAATCGCAATCGCAATCGGAGCGGGAGAGGAGTGGGCACATTGAAATGTTAACTTGCAATGTGATGGAGCAGACGCGATGGGGTAATACAACAGAGTGGCGAGGGATAAACAAGGAAAAGTAGTGTCTGATGGTATAAATCCTTCGCAAACAAATAAAAATGTGTTTTCCGCTTTTACAAAGGAAAAAACCAATTTTTATTGAAAAGGCGAAATGGATTTATGGTAGGACCCCAAAGGGAATTGCAATTGTAAGTCATGGCGGGATCAGGACATCATGTAATGGAGCGATTTGAAAAATTGCGATGCGATAGTGTATAGGGAAATCACAATCACAATCGGGAATCAGAAGGGGAGTGGGGCGGAAGTAAGGGACTGTGGGAAATGAAATATGTGATGGGCGATGTGCGATTGATTGCATTGGCGGGGAAATGCGGAGGTTTAAACATGGTGGGGTGATGCGATAAAGAGACTTAAGAAATATTTTAAAATGATTCATTGCATTTTACAAAGGTAAAAGTTGTTTTTGTTTGGAACGGGCGGAAGGATTTAAGGTGGGACCTAGTCAATCACAATCGCAAAAGGAGAAGGGAGTGGGTTTAGCACATAGCAAAAGAAACGTGATTGCGATGGAGGAAAAGCCTTTATAAAACAAATAAAATGAATTTCACACTTTACAAAAGGAAAAACCCTTTTTTAATTTGAAAAGGCTAAAGGGTTTAGGTGGGACCCCGCTAATCTCAATCGAAAATCAGCGGGGGAGTGGGGTGGCAAGTTATGGGACCCCTGGAAAAATGCGATGCGATTAGAATGATTGCGATTGGATCGGGGTGACTTTTAATCACATCAGAGATGGTCAGTTGGAGGTGGGTCAATCAGGAGCTGATGCGCTGTGTGATACGATGCGATCGGATCAGAAGGGAAAGGTTTTATAAAAAAACTTCAAAATTATGTTATAAAGTTTAAGGGAAAAATGAGGAAAAGGGGTAAGGTTAGGCTATAGGGGACCTTTGTTCACTTAGGCATATTTTTCAATCCAGGAGTCAGTTTTGAGAGTATAATATACCGTTGCAAAGATCTTTCCGAGCTCTTTCTAATGGATTTACTTAGAACATGATTTTACATTGAAAATTCTATGGAAAATACCTTTTAAAAGCAGGGTGTTGGCTTTGTGGAGATAGCATCTTTTGAAGTGCAAATTATTACATATAAAGACTTAAAATTACATAAAAGATGATAATATAAAGCAAATTAGCATGTTTTCACCTCAAAACATGGTTTTGAGATTAAAATTACATCAAGCTCGATAAAACAATTGCTTGATCCTTCCAGATAATATGCCTCTGAGTTTATTTGACCTCCTCATGACCTTGCTGATATTTATGACACTTGACTCATTGATTTGACCTTGATGAGACCCTAGAACCTAATGAGACCAACCCTATGACCTACTAATATGGATCTGGGAGTGAAAGTGAATCATAACTAAAGAACATAGAGAGGAGAATCAAAAATTTCTTTACATGAGGGAAAACTGATGAAAGACCACTACCATCAATGAATCCATGACCTAATGGAATGATGAAAATCTATGGTATGGGACTCCTAATATGCAAATGAAAAAGAGTAAGTTTGATCACTGATGGCAGTATGAAAAGACTGACACTAACATATACAACAAAAGTGATATTAATGAGCAGATAAAAGGAAATAAATAAGAACTCAGTCTATCAGATTACCCTCCCTCATCCTCAAATAAAGAAAATGACGACAAAAACTCTAACATACCTGAAAAAAAATGTAATGACAAACACGAAGTAGAAACTCTTTGGAGCATAAGCTTTGATGGTTCATGTGGCAAAACCGGTTCAAAGGCTGGTATCTGGATACACAATACAAATGAGGGTCATTCTTACAGATTAGAATTCCAATGTACCAATAACATTGCAGAATATGAGGCCCTCCTCCTTGGTTTGCACTTAAAGACTTAGGGGCTAAGAAAATATCAGCCCAAGGAGATTCAGAACTTGTGATTAAACAGATCAAAGGTGAATATTCAACCAAAAACCCAAGATTGAGGGAATACAGAAATGCAGCCCTAGACATCCTCAAAACCTTCAAGAAATATGAGCTCACTTACATTCCTAGAGCCCAAAATGGCCTCACCAATGAGCTCGCCTTTGCTGCAAGAAATTTCCAAATACCATCTGCAAATGAAAAAAATGTATCAAATTCAAACACCATCCTACAGTACCTGACAAAATTAACCATTGGCAGATATTTGAAGGTGACGAACAAATTGATAATTTTCTGCAATCTAGAAATGAGTTTGAAATGACTAAACCAAGCTTAGAACATGAGGAAGACAACCATGATAAAGATAAAGATCATGAGTCCGAGTTGCCTTCTCTAGCAAATATAAATCTGATCACACATCCTTATGAAGATGAAATATATGAGGACCTAGACCAAAGAGAGGTTGAAGTCTTACACTGTGAAAATGACACAATACCCAGAGGCCTTGCACCTTTAGAAGAATTGTTCGATTTTAATGACGTGGCCAAAAAACCAAAAATGGAATCCACTGAGGCTGATATAGAAGAGTATAAAATAGGGAGCATAGAAGAACAAAAAATGATCAAACTTTCCAAAACCCTCCCTCCTCAAATAAAACAGAAATATGTTGAGTTGTTTAAAGAGTTTAAAGATGTGTTCGCATGGGGATACCAAGATTTGAAATCATACGACTCAAGCATTATTCAACATAAGATTCCTCTCAAAGAGAACCAGAAGCCTTTCAAACAAAAGTTGAGGAGGATAAATCCCGTCTTATTACCTTTAGTTGAAAAGGAAATCAAAAAAATGTATGATGCCAGGATAATAGTTTCCCTTAGATACTCTGAGTGGATTTCAAACCTTGTTTCAGTCAGAAAGAAGACCGGAGATATTAGACTTTGCAACGACTTTAGAAATCTGAATAGGTCCTCCTTAAAAGATAACTATCCTTTGCCCAAAATGCACCACATACTTCAAAAAGTTGTTGGCTCTAAAAGAATCTCGTCGCTTGACGGTTTTTCTAGATACAACCTGTTGTAGCTCCTAGAGACAGCCTTGAGTTGTATAAAGACCAGTGCCTAGGACATCTTAAATGCAAGGAGCATATGACTCAACTGATTGTAGTTGACAATGTTAGGCTTTCATGCTATTATCACTCAGATGAATGGTTTTAATAAGGATGGAACCAAGACCTCAAAGTTAAACAAAAAAACTATGAAAACTGCATAAACTGAGTATAAACTTCAATAAGTAAATGCATCAGACAGATTTAAGACAGAATGCTGTAAAGGGGGCCGACTTCTAAAATGAACACACAGATATCAAGTAATATGTGGGCGATGACTGTGGCAGAAGATGAAGTAAGATATTAACTATAACCGGGCTTATTCAAGGATAAGAATCCATATATACTGGGCCTATTTAGAGATAAGAATCCATATATCTCGACAATTTCAACGACAAGAATCCATTGTAGTTAATATCGTAAGAATGGTAGAAGAGATGGAAAATGAAACAAAGTATCCTGCCTGAGCTATATTTAAAGTGCTATAGATGAGTAAATATGAGTATCTATAATGATAAATTCACATTTAAACATGGGAGCACTCACATTCCAGAACAATAGATACAAGAAATATGGAGAGATACGAAATGAACATTTGTATTAAAAAACATAGAGAAGGGTTACAAATTGTGAATCACCCAGAGCCGAATCCTCAATTCCAACAAAGCTTCTTATTACTGAGTCCCTACAAGATCTTCAACGTAAACTATAAAAATTCATACCAAATACATACAGAACACTCGAACTAGTGAGTCCTTTGGAAAATCTGGAACCTTTTCTTAGTGTTTGCTTCATGTTTTTATAACCATTGATTCCTATGTGTGAGAAGATATTTTGGGAAAATATCTTCTCCGCGTGCTAGTATGTTGTTGCAGGTATAAATCAAAATAGAAATGATGATGAGGTAAAACTTCCTCTCATCATCTTACAATGCAGGCCTAAAGCCGTTTCTAACTAAAATGTAACAATTGACTAAATTGAAAGTAAAAACTGCAGGAGTGAAATAATGATTTCACCCGAAATGACAAGGTGAAAAAGACATAAGGTAAATAGGCCACACAGGCCCTGTCATGCATGATTATTGATTATTGATGAGGCAGATCCACTGCTGCTACTGGCGAAAGAGATACTGTTGGTCATGGGAAGAGCTAGCCTTCCGTGTTGGAGCATGTGGTAGCACGCATGCAGTAGTGCTAGTAGTGGAAAAACTGGCCTTTTGTGTTGGAGGGTCCCATAGAATGGCCAATGGTCATGATCCATTGTCTTGGACGTGGAATTGCATCTCTGCATATTTTTATTTGATTCCTGGGTGTGGAGGATCGTCATCCTCTGCCTCGAGCTGTTGTGATTGGCTATGAGATGGTGATGTGTACATTAAAAGGCCATGAAAATCTGCACAAACAAAAAACAAATTAATTAAATCCTACGATGAGGGGTTTGACTACTTTAGATAGCTTGGGTAAAGGTGGAGGAGCAGTGCAGAGGTAAGGAATGCAGCGGGAGCGTTTCCATGGTGAAAACAGGGTTTAAATCTGATTTGGTGCAAAGCTAGGCAAAAGGCCATTTTGCAGAAAAACCAAAGTGGTTTTCGTGTGGGGGTTGAGTGGTAAGCGATATCGGGCTTGAGGCATGCAATACATGTTAGGAAAAGATGCGTGTCCCTAAAAAAACCACCCATTTCACGTCGGAGTTGCAAGTTGGGGCAATGCTGTGAAATGAATGCGAAAACGAATGGGAGCTATCTGATCTGGGCAATCCAGATCAACCGCTGCATGCACGCGATGGACGTACTTGCGTGGTTGGGTTAAATACCAGTACTGGTCATATACCAGGTGTCCTGGGACTTACCTTATCATTACATTCACAGCGCCAGGTGTCTCCGTGGTCAGTCCCGCCAAGCATTCCGGCGGGGTCTTGTAGCGGCTCTAAGCCCATGGCCATCACCCCACGGAAAAGCTATCTCGGATTCCACCGTATGCTATGTCATCACCATTCTGTGGGGGTGATATTCCACCTTCCCCCTGCTATCCTTGATCCCCTCGAAACTCTTCGCATGCCTTTCTTCCTTTTTCTGCCCAGAGTATGGATGGGTCCCGCCGTGCCTAGTTGTCTTGCATCTTTATCCTCCTTTGTTTCGTGTAAAGCTTATCGCAAGGCTAGAATATGTATATGATGCCTTGTCCCCTTTTTATATGGATTTTCATTCACATTAACCCATGCGCTTTTTTAAGTATTTCTCCCTTTTATGCTTTCGGGTGATCCCCATTTTTAGGTTTCCTAGGGCGGTGGTGAATGATATAACAACATTGGCTCCATTTGGGGATGACACGTTCATCCTCGAACATGTCGAGAACTCCACAGACCATATGTTAAATTCTCCTTGCAAACACAGTCTCCTTGATGCCTTCTCTTCTTTCTTCATGACAACTCAAAACAACAAAAATTATAATAAAAGCAACTAAATAATGTACAATATCATACAACAGACCTTTCAGCCTGAATCAATACTGGAAAAATGGTTTTAAGAATTTCCCATTCACAGGGGCTTCAAGCAGATCACCCTGCAAATTTTCCAGTCTAAAAGTGTTGTTTCCTCCTTCTTCAGCAATTTTGAAAGGTTTGAACCATAGAGGATCGAAATTTCCGTGCTTTACTTTTTCAGCCATTCTTATATCCCATCTTAGCAACAAATCTCCGACCTGCATCTCTTTACCTTTAGCATGTTGATCAAATAGGTCTTTCATTTTCTCTTGGTACTCAATCAACCTCTGATTTACTTGGCTTCGAGTCTCCTCCAGCTCTACTAACTGATTCATCCTTTTGGTAAGATCGTTTGGTTCCTCTTAATAGTCCTGCATGAACCTAGCCACAGGTAAGGCCAATTGTATCGGGAAAAATGCTGCTCTACCATAGACCAATTCATATGGGGATTTTCTTGTTGACCTCTTACTAGTGATTCTATTTGCCCATAGCACGAACTTAAGCTGTGAATCCCATTTCTTCTGATTTTTATTTATGGCCTTTTTCAATGCCCTCACCAAGGTTTTATTTGAGGATTCTGCCAATCCATTCCCCTGTGGATAATATGCAGTAGAGTGCCCTAATACAATATTATACTATTGGAAAAAACTGATAAATTTGGCCAGCTTAAAAGCCTGAGCATTATCTATGACAATCTTAGTAGGGTAGCCAAACCTTGAGATAATGTTATCTTCCAGAAACTTGATCACCATAGTATCTATAGCATTCCTTGTTGGCACGACCTCTACCCATTTAGTGAAGTAATTGGTGGCTGTTAATATCCACTTGTGTTTCCCGCTTGAGGTAGGATGAATTTCGCCAATGAAATCAATTCCCCACTACTGGAAAGGTTCTTCTATGTGCACCGGGATCATAGGCAAAGGTGCAAACTTTTTCCTTTCAGCAAATTTCTGACATTTTTCATAGGCCCTTACCTGAGCATAAACATATTTGAAAAGCTTGGGCCAGAAAAAGCCTTCTTTCTGAATCTTGTGTGCTGTGGCCCTCCAGTTGTAGTGACCACCACATATGCCCTCGTGGAATTCTTCCATCACTTCTTCTACTTCATTTTCCATAAGACATAAAAGTAGTATGCCCGATGGATCTCTCCAGTATAAACAGTCATTTGCTACAATGAACTTCTGAGAATTTAGCCTCAACGTTCTATAATTTGTCTTGTCGCAGCTTGGAGGACATCTAAGAGTCAAGAGGTACTCTACAATTTCTTTGTACCATGGACTGAGAAGGTACTTCATATGGGTCTTTTGTGTAGCAATTTATATCCCACACTGCTCATTTATTCTCCCAGACTCTTCATTTGTTACCATAGATAAATTTATCACCAAAGCCTGATAGTTTGATTTCGAAAGGATCTTAGCTAATCCCTGTCCCTTTATTAGCTTAGTGGGGCGTATTTCCAACTCATACTCCTATATCTTGGCTATCCATTTTCCTCTCTTTCCCTCACTATCTCCCTGAATCGATATGTCTTTTACAGCCACTGTGGGTACGAATGCAGTTATAGCTGACTGCAATACATACATCTGAAAAGCCTTCAGGGATTTGACCAAGGCATAAGCCTGTTTCTCCAGGATGTTATATTTTAGTTCAGCATCGCGAAGCACTTGGCTGAAAAAGGCGATGGGTTGTTCATGACCTTCCTCATTCTTCTGTAATAACACAACTGCGATTGTGTGGGGAGATGCAAACGAAAATATCATGAAAGGTTTTGCATAATCAGGTCCTGCTAATACTGGGGCTTCTACGAAAGCATTTTTTATTTTGTTAAAAGCTTCCCATGACTCAGGAGTCCATTTTACTTCATTATCCTTCTGTAACATCTCAGTTATGTGCCGGACTATCTCTGCATAGTTTGGTATGAATATTCTCAAGAAGTTGACATGTCCTAGAAAAACTTGGACCTATTTCTTGTTTATGGGCAGGGATATACCATTTATGACTTCTACCCTCTTCAGGTCAATTTTTACCCCTGCCTTTGTTACAATATGCCCCAACAATTTACCCTCTTCTAAAGAAAACAGATATTTTTGAGGGTTTAAAGACAATCCATACCTGCGGCACTTGTCAAAGGTCCTACACAAATGTTCTATATGTTATGCATCGTCCTTTGAGAAGACTGTGATGTCATCCAGGTAGACCACCACGAATTTGTCTTGTTCCCCCACGAAAGCAATGTCCATGGCCCTTTGAAATGTAGCCCCCGCATTGATCAATCCAAACAACATTCGAGCATACATAAACGTTCCCTAAGGAGTAGTGAATGCAGTTTTCTTTTGGTCGTCCGGAAGCACTGCTACTTGATTATACCCAAAAAATCCATCCATCATAGACAACCTTTAAGATCCTACCACCTTCTACAATATATGGTCCATCTTGGGCAGCAGACAATTTTCTTTCAGAGATGCTCTGTTCAAGTTCTGAAAGTCAACACACAATTTTATTTCTCCGTTCTTCTTTCAAACTGGGACCAAGTTGGCCACCCATTCATAATATCTTAATGGCACAATAATCTTAGCCTTCAATAGTTTCTTGATTTCTTTTTCTATGGAGGGAAGGAGTAAAAGATTGATCTTCCTTAATTTATGTTTGTGTGGCTTAGCATCTCCCTTTAATGGAATCTTGTGTTGGATAATGCTAATATCAAAGATCTTCAAATATTGATAGGACCAGGCAAAGATATCTTTATATGTCTAAAATAGCTTCTGATATTGCTCCTTGTATTCTTCAGGTACCTTATTAGACAATTTCACAATCTTGGGATCGGTCTCCGTGCCGAGGTTCAGGTCATCTACCTGATTTTCTTCAACAACCTTACTTGGCTGTATTGGGACATCATTCTTATCAAATAATCTCTCCAGAGGGACCAGTCCTCTGGGTGTCACATTCCCTTTGAGCTGCAGCACCTTGTGCCCAGCCATGGTATCCTGCCATTTATTCTGAGGAAGGTATTCAGTCTCCTCCTCACCAACATCTATGTCCATATTAGAGAATTCTCCAATAGTCTCCATGAATCTTCTCACTTTCTCTTCATCTTCAAACACCTGCCAATTCTTGACACTGTCAGGGATGGAAGGACGGTAGTGAACCTCTATTTCATACCTCAAGAGAGGGTTCTGAGGTGGTCGGAAAGTGCTTGCAGCTACTGCAAGAGAGTCTGCCATTCTGTTATGGTCTTTTGGCATGAATTGAATATTGAATGCTAAGAAGAAATTATCTACCAAGTCCCATACCTCATTTCTGTAAGCCCTCAATCGAGGGTGCTTAGCTTGACATTGATTTCTTACCCATCTCACCACCAGTTTTGAATCTCCCAAAACCTTCAAGCTCTGAATATTCATGTTCTTTGCTGTTTGTAGACCTAAAAGCAAGGTTTCGTATCCAGCCACATTGTTCATGGCTTCATACTCCAATTTGA
Organism: Pinus albicaulis; assembly: GCA_034641835.2. NCBI lineage: Eukaryota > Viridiplantae > Streptophyta > Pinopsida > Pinales > Pinaceae > Pinus > Pinus albicaulis. The sequence goes on along the minus strand of MU968363.1, from coordinate 33,115,884 downwards.
AGGATAATGGGACCAATTGTCCAGTAGGGGAGATCAGAAGAACCCCATCTCTATTCCCTTCCTTTGAGTTGGCTCCATCAAAGTGCAAGGTCCAAATCCAACCTTCTTCATTACTAGAAGACTACTCGGTCATTACTTGATAGAAAGATGGCTCCTGCAAGTAATGTTGGTCTTCCTCAAGCATTAGACAAGAAAAATCACCCTCTTTGCTATACACTGGTGAATTTACTGAATTATCAGCTTTAGTGACCACCCTCACAAACCTTGTTTCCTGGTATAATCTTCTTTCTTAGCCTCCAAACACAGGGATGGTCGCATAGGTTAGGTCAAACTTTACAGATCCTCCGATTTTTGTACCCCATGATCTAGATAATAGCATCCCAAATCAAGCTGGGATGTCAGCCACTACTATGTCCATTACCACGCTCTTCGTTGGGATTTGGGCTAGATTTACCACCAAATCTTTGATCATCCCCAAGCATTTGACTCTCTTGGAATCAAAAGAGTAGAGATCTTTATATGGGCGAGTGATATGCAACACCAATTGCTCCATCACCGACAAACGTAATAGGTTATGGGATGCCCCAGAATCCAGCATACAGTTGTGCAACAGCAAATCGTGAATTACTAAAGAGACATAGAAAGGAGGAGTTGAAGCATCTAACTCCTCAACATGAGGACCGAACATTACCATAGGCCTTTCTTCTTGGAGGTTTAAACTACTCTGCAATTGGAGCTAAGAAGACACCTGAGACTGGTAGGCTGGCTGTTTCAGTAGTTCAGTCAAAGGAACGAGAATTTTTACTTTTTCCAGCTCTTTTTGAAGGCTAAACACAGGAGGAGGCTTCTCTACGAGACTTTCCTTTGGCTCTTTACTTTCGGCTAAAGGTTTTTCTTCCTTTGGGATAGGCTTGAATTTTGCAATTGATTTGGGGACTATATTAGAAGAATATGGAACAGAGACATTATGATGCAAAGGTTCGTTCACAGGTTTCTTACCTTTATCTCCAATTTTCTGAACAACTGTCTCCTTCTGAGGCATCTCCTCTTCTTGTTCTTTTGTGCGGGTTTGTTGTGTGGATTAATCCGTCTTGTGGACAAGACCAATCTCCCTAGTACTAAAAGTATCTAGCAACAAACAGCCAAACAGACTAATCTTTCTCTAAGCATGTAAGGTTTACAAAAAGCTCTATAGAGGTGTAAGAGACTTACCGTTTGTCTAGTGCTTGTTTGAAGTTGTTGTTGTCCCTCGCGCGCTTGAAGGAGTTTTCCTCGTAAACCTGCAGTCACAAACAAGCAAAGTATTACATAGCACCTTTATAGACATCATCATAAACCATGCTTATCATAGTGATCAAGGAATCTATGAAATAAACCATGAATAGACAGCTTATTGAGAAAAATGAGTATGTTTGTATTAATTTCAAAAGAAGGAAAACCTTACAACCTGAGCCTTGATGTTGCACAGGCCTTCCCGGGGTCCGAAGCAGGAGTCTCCTTTACTTTGACAAGTTCTGCACTCCTCCAACCAAGACAACAAGAGGTATGTAATCTCTCCTCACAAAAGTCTTAGTCAATTGAGTCTAAATCTCAACAGCACTTAACCTCAAATATTCTTAAGCTTGAACTCCCCTTGAGGCTACTCAATGCCTCTTTTTATAGTGGAAAAGAGGAGGTTTTCTGTTCCAAGTATGAAGGGATAGAATCCTTTTTCAAAGGGATAAGCTCCTCACATCAAGGGGTTAGCTCCATAAGGTAAGGGATTCATGCACCTCACAAGAGCGGTTCTGCCACTGCAAAATCCATTCTAGAAGTTTCCAGAATTCACTTTAATTGAGATTTTTGGAATTTAATTTCACCTTTTTGATCTTACAGGGGTCCACACCTTTAACAAAGAGAAATTAAGTTCAGTTACGCAGGAGAGTTGAACATTGGGTGCGGGACCGCAGGCAAGATAGCCAGAAAGTGCGACACCAAAGTTTAGGAGACTTTTAGGAATTTTTTCTGATTTTCAAGGCTTGACATGAGGAACTAATATGTTAGACTTGCAAAAGGGGGAAGTATGAGTAATAATGAGCTCATACTTATAGCAGAATGTCAGGATGACAATTTTCAGTGTAACAGATTTCCCCCTAAAGTGAAAAGTCTGGAATAGATGAAACTGAAGTCTGTCATATATGAAGAGTGTAGTACTTTATCATTTCAAGGATCGTCCTGTGGACACCCCAGTCGGCACCTGTAAAAACATTCAATGAAAAATATATATGTATACATATCATCACTGAGGTAGGCATTCCCATACTCAGATCAAAACTAACTAGAAACTGACTTGAGTGTTCTGATACAGGAATGATTTTGAGTACATCACAGTATAGACATGTGTGAACACAGTATGGGCGCAGCCATCTATTTATAAATAGTCCACTGTATAAATGATAACAAAATTCCTCGCAGCCTGGATGGTAGAAACTAGATCCAGGGTCTTGATTTCCGCATCTCAAACTAGTACGATTCTATCCATGTGAATGAATGTGTCGAAGTCGAACATGGTAGAAACCACTTGATTACCAGTCAATGATGTAAAATGTTAACAAGTGTGAGAGTAACCACCAGTAATGTCAATGGCTCTCAAAGTACCTAGTACAATCCATGAAATGTGAATGAATGAGCTAAAGTCGAACATGTCACGGAATCGTTCGATCGAAGGTCAACGATGTAACCAGTCATCGAAAGCGAGAAACCTACCATTGAGGCATGTAGATTTCAAGGTACTGATGATTTCTAGATCAAATTCCTAGATAATAAGTTTTCTTCGATAGAAAGCAATCCGTCGTAGGCAAGGCCACAACACGAAATCATAGATCAAGTTTTGAAAATATATTGGCAAGGAATGACTCAGGGATGGTCAAAATGGATGACAGATATTTTACAGATGAATGGTTTATTTGAACTGTCCTCTTGAACACATAACGACACTGCAGATGGTTTGGTGACAATTGACCCAAAGCTAATACCCAGAAACCGGATGAAAACTTTCAATGAGGTTTGATTAACTATTAGGCAAAGGATTTCCCAACCCAGGTGAATAAAAGTGTCGTGTTCAAGAGTGGTTGACTGGATTTTCGAAAACTCAAAATACAATAAACATGCCCATTTTCCTCTCTTTTCCCCCACCATTTCTGGCAAGTACCTCTTTATTTTTGACAAGCTTGAGGAGGATAACATTTGCTTGTTTATAAGCTTATCCTTCGGATGAGTCCAACTTAGTTTAAGATTCGAACCCTAAGAAGGAGTGGTCCGTTCCTGTTTGAAATTGAACAGGTCCTTTACTGTTAAATTTTAATGAGTCTAGTATAGGAGAAACTCGGTGTTTTTCAATTTTAGGGAGTCAGAAGAAAAACTTAAGAAAACTCCATGAGTGTACTTTTTCGTAAATTTAGTCTCTCGGGCTCGAAAAAGGATAAAATAATGTGGGAGAGAACTCTATTGACCGTAATTAGTCAACGTATACCTTTTTCGTAAATATTCCATTCCAGTCCGTAAAAGGGGTAAACTTATACTGAAAGGATGATTATTCATTTACTTTAACGAGTTTGAATAATCAAGTGCTCGGCAATCTTTTCATGTTTAGAGAGTCTGAAAAGGGCTTAAAAGAGAACTCCAATGTTTCGCTTTTTCGTAAATTTTTTAAACAGTCCGAAAAAGTGATAAAAGTATGCTCTTTGTTGAAAAAATGATCAATTCTCCTGAAAAATCCAATTTTTGCACAAAAACTTGAAACATTACACATACCTGTTTAAGATAAGTAAAAAATGCTTTTAAAAATACCCTTTTAAAGTGAAAAATAAACAAATTAAAAATTCATCTATTTGAAAAAACTTATAAAAAGGACTTTTTCAATTTCATTTTTACCATTCAAGTTCAGAGTGAAAAGTAGAAGCTTTTGGGTAAAAAAGTTCCTGTGAATATTCTGGAAAATCCGTCCGTCAAAATCGAGAACCGTCAGTCCCAGGTAATCCACGACCTCCTAATCTTTCATTTCATCCATTTACAATTCGTTTTTAGGCTTTAGATTTTATTTTTTGAGGAAAAATATGGTTTGAAAATTGCCCGCAGGGGTCCGCAGGTGACACACATGGTACCTGCGGACCCCAAATTTTTTCTACAAAGAAAAAGGTCGTGGGTCCATACTTTCCCCAAAGAGCGCATGCGTTCCTACGCACTGTGTACAAAGGAAAAGTGTGGTCCCCGCGCATTTGAATTTAAAAATCAAATTTCTCTTTTGCCGCCCAAAAATTTTCAAATTAGATTTTTCTAATTTATCTTTTTATACATTGTAGGATTAACAAGATGCTGATTTGGAGAGAACATGAGCATGAGGACGTGGATGATGCCGTGATGCTCCATTTTCCCACAATGCAAGCATTAAGAGCATGCGGTTTGTATAAATTTTTGGCCATACAAGGCATGAGGGCACAGGTAGACCTCCTGACATGGCTGGTAAACAGGTGGAACGTGTAGGACCAGTGTTTCATTATTGGTAGCCACTGGCTCGAAATTGAGCTGGAGGACATTTATTTTCTGACTGGTTTGTCCAAGAGGAGTGAAAAACTTTCCTTGTTTGGGACTAGGCCAAGTGGCCAGACTGTCGCTAGTCTTCGGCAAGAATTCTGTAATGATGAAGCAAACCCCAGGGACAAACGGATTGATATAAAAACTATCATCCGTCCCGAGCTAAAAGTTATTTCATTTACTGTTACCAGGCTGTGTGGGAATGCAACACTGCATGTGGCTACCGGTTCCCAGATGCGCATTGCCGTGGACTGTTTTCACAGCACCATTTTCAACTGGTGTGAAGCTGTGTTGGCTAATATAAAAGGCCAACTAACTAGAGTGAAAAATGGGAAACTAAATAACTTTGGATATGGATCCATCATCGTCTCCTTTGCTCTAGAGAGGATCCCTATGCTAGCACAACAGAGTATTCCTGTTGATGCCGGTCGACTTCGAGAACCTAGGATGGTTCGTTGGTCCGCACTGATGGCCCGTCATGGTATTGAGGGCGCTGAGATTGTTCGATTTCCTCCTTCATATTTTCGTTGGCTAGACCGCCAACTTTTCATCATAGAGGACTTTCCATACGCCGGGATAGATTTCTGCGGCGACCGAGAGATGACTCTCCCAGCAGGGGAACAGTGGGATGACTCAGGTAAAATAAATTTTCAACAGTTTCTAATTTTTATTTTTATTTTGATCGTCTTGAAAATTAATAACCAAAAGCTTTTACATACAGATGTGGGTCCACAGCAACCAACCCATCTCCAAACTTATGAAATAAGACAACCAGTTGCAGCTGCACTAGCCCCAGTAGGCCAGTCAGTAGAAATCCTGACTAATTTAGAGCATCACCTAGAGCGTTTGACCCTAGATATTCCAGAGACAAACATAGATGACATTCCACTCAGATTGCAGAGATATGTGATTGGTGTTCCAGGACCTTTTAGGAGGTTCCTGTGTAGGGTGGCCCGGGCAGTGGTTTCTTATCGTGATCACCATCAGTGATGGGATGATCGTGTTGTAGACTCATATTTTTGACTTTTTGTGTTATCATTTTACCGATCATAAGGTGTTTCCAACTTATGATCGAAGACGATGTATATTTTTTGAAAACACTTCTATACTATGATATATATCACTATTTACCGGCTATTTGTGTACATTTTATGAATGTTGTTTGTTTTACTATTTTGATCATTGCAAATGCCGATTTATCATACTAGAAGCAACTGTGTCTGTTAATGTATTTAAATGTCTTGGAATATGTTGATATTCAATGTAATAAAATTCGCATTCCAAGAGACGAACTCTTAAAAATAACCGTAACAACACTGGATTTCTAATGGCATAAACCCTGTTAAGCTGTAATACAACAAGTTCAGAATCCAACCTAAAAATCAAACTCCGAATCCCAAATGATATGCACTCAGATAATAACTCAATCACTGCGCTATACTCGGCAATGTTATTCGTTGTTTGACCAAGTCTTACCCCATGCATGGAAACTAACTCGTCAGAGGGTGAATAGATAACCCAAGCTATGGAAGAAATGTTCTGTGTACTACGACAAGCACCATCAGCAAAACCAATGTAGGTTTGAAGAGACGTCGACATCTGCAATATCAAGAGTAAAACTCAGATAAGAAGGAATAGTGATGAAAAACACACTTCTAAACTAGGCACGCTTTTCTAATCTAAGACACACCAACAGTAAATAAATCTAACCTAATAAAAAATCTCCACACCAAGTTTAAGAATAATATCTCTTCAGATATAGCCCATTTCTGGGTTTATCTAAAGGGACACCATCAAAATCTATCAGCTCATAGGCCCCCTTTGCCAGCTTTCGCTTAACAATAAAAGGACCATGCCACATGGGCATGAATTTCCCAGCTCCTAGCTTATCGTTGGCTTGATCATAAACTAAGACTAGGTCTCCTTCTGAAAAATTTCGAGGGGTAACACTTCTATCATACTGAGCTTTTATTCTTTTGACATGAGCCTTGTTTGCTATTGCAGCGTTTCTCCGATTCTCATCCAATTGAACCAAGTATAAAAAACATTTCGCCTCTTCAGACGTAGCTGGGAGTAACTCTATGGCTAATTTCAAAGATGGAATTTCGCATTCAATCGGCAATACAGCTTCCAAACTGTAAACGAGTTGAAAGGGAGTGAAACCAGTTGATGTTTTGACTGAGGTTCGATATGCCCAAAGTGCTGAAAATAACATTGAATGCCAATTCGTCTTGTGAATACCAATAATTCGCTTGATCATGGTGACTAAAACTTTATTTATGGCTTCAACCAGACCATTGGCTTATGGATAATATGGAGTAGAACTATCGTGGCGCAAGCCAAGCTGTTCTGTTAGTTCAGTCATCATGAAATTGTGAAAATGGCTTCCATGATCAGTAATAATGGCTTGAGGAACACCGAACCTAGCAATTATGTGATTAAATACGAAAGTTGTAGCAGTCTTGCCGTCAGCTGAAAATGTAGGCATCGCCTCGGCCCACTTAGTAAAATAATCTACTGCTAAGATAATATACGCATGCCCCCCGGCCGAGTGAGGGTTACATGTAATAAAATCGATACCCCATTTCGCAAAAGGACTGATAGCAATTATAGGGTGAAGAGGAGCGGGTGGCGCACACATTTTACAATCAAAAAGTTGACAATTGTGGCATTTCCGGACTGCATAAATACAATCTTTGAATAACGACGACCAGAAATAACCAGCGCGCAATATCTTTTGGGCAGTGGCATACCCCGACATATGACCGCCACATGCTCCAGAATGGAATTCATTTAAAACCTTTTCGACTTCTTCATGAGTAAGGCAGCGTTAGAAAACAGAATCCGCCCCACGACGATAAAGTGTATCATCGATAATATTGTATTGTTGGGATTGGAAGCGTATTTTCCGTCGCTGAGATCGTGAGATTTCGGGCCAAAAAGATTGGGTTTGGAGATAAACAATAATATCTCCATACCATGGATCAAGAGTACTGTTAAGAAACAAATATTCTTCCGCAATGGGTTGCTTTGCCACAGTTTCAGTATCAGTAGAGGGGAAATCACATATTAGTTCCGCAAAGACCAAAGATTTCTTCGCCTTGGATTTTTCAAATTCCAAGTCGAATTTATGTAGGATGACTATCCATTTGGAATATTTTCCCCCTAGCAATTTTTTGGTCAAAATGTACATCATAGGGTTGCAATCAGAAATTACCATGGTTTTACGTAACAAGATGTAATGTCTAAATCGTTGGACAGCTTGAACAGCTTCCAAGGCCAATTTCTCCACATGTGTATATTTAATCTCGGTCGGATGCAGAATTCGACTAAGATAGTAAATCACATGTTCATCGTTAGATTCGTCTTCCTGAACTAACGCCATCCCAATGGTGGAATGATAAGCGGCGAGATACAAAATGTAATCCTGGTTGTAGTTGGGAGGATGCAATAACAGTGCATGGATCAATGTGTGTTTAAGTGCATCAAAAGATCGATCAGTGATCTCATCCCAAAAGAATGGAATGTTCTGTTTCAGCAACTGGGTAAAACCTTTTGTAAGCTCGACGTAGTTAGGAATGAACCAACGTAAAAAGTTTGCTTTCCCCTGCAAACTTTGGAGTTGGCGTAATGTCGAAGGAGGTGGCAAATTAACAATAGTTGTGACCTTCGACGGATCGACGCGAATGCCTTCTTTCGAAACAATGAATCCCAGTAAACGACCTGATTCTACACAAAAGACACATTTGTGTGGATTCAGCCTAATTCGATAATGCCTACATCTCATAAAAATGGCTCGTAAATGAGTGAGATGGTTGGCCCTACGCGATGAATGAGCAGGTAAATCATCGAGATAAGGCTGCACAATGTGCTTAATGTCATGAAACGCGTAAGACATTGCCCGTTGAAAAGTTGCTCCAGCGTTCTTTAATCCAAAGGGTAGTTTGCAATAAACAAATGTCCCCCATGGACAAATGAAAGTTGTCTTTGGCTGATCAGTAGGGAGTCTATTTATTCGATTATAACCAGAAAAGCCATCCATAAAGGAAAACATTTCACTGCCGGCACAATCATCGATAATCTGATCGATATAGGGAGTTGGATAATTGTCTTTAGGACAAGCTCGAATAATATCCCTATAATCGATACATACTTGTATTGTTCCTTGTTTTTTAGTCACAGGAACAATATTAGATACCTAATCCGTTAAGGGAATTGGATAAATAAAACCTGCATGAAGTAATTTTTCAACTTCGGCTTTGATAGCAGTAACTTTTCTAGGATGTATTTGACGTAGACGTTGACGGACGGGTTTAGCATCCGGGTAAGTCTTGATTTCATGTATGACTATTGATGGATCAATTCCTGGCATTTCTTCATAGGACCAGGCAAACACATCACAGAATTCTTGAAATAGGGCTTTATAAGTTTGAATTTCATCTTCAATACAGCAAGCACCTATATGAATGTTTTCAATTATTCCCAGTTTCACTGAAATGTCAATTGGAATCGTTCGAGAGATATTTTCTAAATTTAACTCAGAATCAGGATTTTTCAATGGATTATGCGGTTCCTTGACATACTCAGCAGTAAAAATTGAAGCGAAATCATCTTCAAAATGATCTAGTTCAGGTAAAAACGAAGATCGGTGATGTAGATCTTCCCATGGTAAATCGTCAACAGCCAAAAACTCACGAACCTGCTCATCAATATGAACGAGTTCAAGAAATGCCATTGCGGCTAAACTAGATATAGAAAGTGATTCCTCATGGATCCCATTCACTGGATCAATTTCGGTTGAAGAGTGGTCGGAAAGTGACTGTACTGCCTGATATGCAAGTTCAAATGGACTCAAAGGCATCATGCCATCAATTGAATCTAACTCAGATTCGGAAGGTACGATCCAAAGATCATCAAACATAACAGAGTCTGACGAAATCATATGAATAGTTGCAACAGGAGGCGATACATTAGGAGGAGGAAAGGAAAAATTTCCTAGCAAACCGGAATCTTTAATCAAACCTACTCCAACATCCTTGTAAGGGATATCCGCTTTACCAACATGCTGGATTTTTTCTGTAGAGGCTGGGTCAGACGTAAAATAAGTTAACTGATCTATTGTGATGATTCTCCCTTGATATGGAAATTTTATAAGTCAGAAAACCTAAGAAACAAAAGCAGTCATAGCATAAATCCAACTACGACCCAAGAGAAGATTGTAATCAAGAGGGGCATCAACCACTTCCACATCTAGATTTACAATTTTACCTTCGACCCCTATGGGTAAATCCTGCAAAATACCAAAAGGGTGGAAACCTCGACCATCAAAAGCCTTAAGAATCATCGGAGATTGGTTAAGTGTAGGAGAACCAAGTGATTTCCAACACTGAATCGACATAATACACGTTGAAGCTCCCTCATCAATCACAGTCCGAAAGATTGGTCTGTTTTTGACTAACACTGGAATCTGGAAAGCCATTTGGTGAGGTAGGCGAGGTGTACTATTTTCTAAATCGAAGATTATAAGGTTATAATCCTGAACATCGACAGCTCCTATGGCAGACAATAATAATTTACGTTGTGCTGGACACGATTGCAGCGCTTCCAAAGCTGACATTGCTGAAGGAGAAACGGCTAAGTCTTCAACAATGTTGTAATTCTGAGCAGCTCTCGCATGTGGATTGAAAGCTGATTTACGAAGAACACCTTTAGCAGGCGGTTTGATTATTAAGTCTGGATTCGGTTTCTCGATCTGTAGCGGACCAGAAACAGGAGGAGGTGTAGTTGATGTATTTTCACTAGAAGATTCTGCTTCTTTACCATCAACAGGATTCTTAGTACCATAATCTTGCGATCGCGTCGCAATCCTTACATGAGACATCATCAAAATTGGTTCTTCTGAAGCAGTCGAGGTAGAACCAACCATCTTACTATCTTGAGTCGGAAAGGGATCCTTCAAGACAGCAGGTTGTGAACCTTTGACGAATTTTGCAACCTCGGCCCGATGTGGGCATTCCTTAGTAAAATGATCTTCGTCACAAATGTAACAAGGATAGCGTGGTTTACGTTTTTCGTCATTGGATTCATTTTTATCAGTTTTTTCTTTCGAATTATTTTTGTTTTTATTCTTCCCTTTCTTTTTACTACCGAATTTAGATTTAGCTGTAGATGTCTCCACAACATGAATATCGGCAGAAACTTCGGGGGAAGATTCTCCTTACGGGGAATCAGGTAAAGTTATAATTGGAGAAGAATTCTTTGAAGATTTCTTCTTACTTTTAGTATTGACCGTACCAATCATACCGTCAGCGGCATTGGACCCTGAAGGAGCAGCAGCTATTTGACCTTTTTTTGGAAGGTCTGGGATTTTTTCATGTAAAGTACCTGACTGCGTGTAAACGAGGTCAAGGTACTGAGCTTGAGCAATTACTTGCTCTTCAGTAACAACACCAGCCTTAGCTACATCCTCAGTAATTTTGGGTAACAATGATTTAACAAACCACTCCGCCAAAATTTGATCCGGAATGTAAAATTTCACCAAACGTCTCCTACGTCACCATTCATGAATATGATCAGAAATATACGTGGACGTGGATTGTTTCAGCGAAGTTAGTAGTTCCGTGCCATTGTCGTATCTGACAGGAAACTAAAAATGAGTCAAGAAGGTAGTTGCTAACTGACTGAAAGTGTTAAACGAGCCGCGTGGTAACTCAATGTACCATTTGGCAGCAAGACCAATAAGAGTTCTTTGGAAAATACGTAAGCGAATCGAATCATCAATTATGGAATTAGACGCACACTAGAGGTGATAAGTCATTACATGATTTGATGGATCCTCTCCTGACGTACCTTCGAACTTCGGTATATCACTAGGCAACTTATGTGGCATTGGCGGCCAATACGGATAATAGAAAATTGGATCATTCGTAAGGCGCGTCAAATCAGGTAAATCCAAAGTTGCAATAAACGGTAACTGACGGTTAGGGTCACGAAAAACTTGAGTAGCCAAAGCAGTTCCAGGAGGTGGATACCCAGGGTAACTGGGAATTGGATTTGCATTAGGAATTGTGAAAGTTCCTGGAAAACCAGGATTAACCGGACCAAACTGGGGTTGTTGAGGCTGTTGATAAGTATAGCCAGGGTACGGTTGATACTGATAGTTTGGATTTTGTGTATAGGGACCGAATTGCGGTTGTCCCTGGTACGGTTGATACATGAATTGCGGCTGTCCCTGGTACGGTTGATACATGAATTACAGCTGACTTGTGACAACTGTACTTGTACCGGCTTGTCTCGCAGGCATCTGAATCGAAGTCTGAACTAAAGATCCTGACTGGGGTACAGAGACTTGAGGGATTTGCACGGATGCAGGGATAGACGAACTCGGGGTTACAGATACTCCAGAAACAGGTGTTACAGGTTGAACAGACGTAGCAGCAGTTTGAGGCGGAGTCTTAGGTGAACTAGGACCAGCCTGTTGAACAGAACTAGGTGCAGGAGTTTGAATAGTAGGCTAGACAGGTTGTTGAGTTGGACCAGAAACTAAAGGTTGTCCAGGCTGATAAAGCCATTGCACATTAGGCTGCATAGGCTGTTGATATTTGGACGGATCCACACCATATTCATTCCGGGGTATTGTCCCGCAGAAGGTTGAACGCAAGGACCATAACCTGGTTGAACGTAGGGTTGATAAGTAAGTGGTAAATTTCCGGCTCCTTGAATAGATGACTGACTAGAAGGCTGTTGGAAACCTTGAATTGGGTACTGACCTTGAGGTTGATAACCCTGAGGCGCGTACTAAAGCTGGGGTTGATAAGGACCCTGAGGAGCATATTGAGTTTGGGGTTGACCTTGGGGCATGTACTGTCCTGAAGGTTGATATCTTTAGGTGTGTACTGTCCTTGGGGTTGTCCCCAAAAATAATATGATTCCACAGTTTGTCCTAGGAAAAAGCTACCTTGAGGTTGCCCCCCAGGCGGTAACTGACTTCTTGAAGGTTTCCCCCCAGGCGGTAACTGACTACCTTGAGGTTTCCCCCAAGGCAGTAACGGATTTCCCTGTGTTGGCCCTCCAGGCGATAACTGACTGCCTTGAGGTTGAGATTCGGAAAATTACCAGACATCATAAAGATTTGCTCTGCGTTCGATGTTTCAGTTTTAATAACATTGAAACCAGATGACAAAATTTGTTCAATTGGTTGAGGAGCTGCTCCAGAGAAAGTACCAGACAGAGCCTGATATCCCGAAGAAACAAACGGACCACCATGTAAAAATGATTCCGGTGTCTGGGAAAACATGGATGAATCTCCTGCCATATTGGATGGCGGATAGTAACCTCTGGGTGTAGGATGAAATGGAATTCGAGGTGGAGAAAAAGAAAGTCCCGGATTTTCTAAAAATTTTGTTAAAGATAGATACCAAGCACTAGTTCGAATAGGGCTGTAGAAAATAGATTCACTCTCCCTAAGATTTAAAGATTGAGGGGATGCGGGAAGAGATATATCTTCGTCTGGATTAGTAATTTCTTCAATGGAAATAAGACCAACTAGAAGATCGTCAGTGACGATATTTCTTACCCTAGGTGAACCAAGATCGCTAGAAGTTGGTGAAATAAATCCTGAAGATGTTTCCAAAATAGAAGGTTCAGTTTCAGGTTCAGAGATTTCAAGTTCGTCAGCCAGTTCACTGGAAGGAGAAATACTACCAGTAACTTCAAAAACTGAAATCGGTTCTTGAATGTGTTCTGTTGTGGGTATTTGATGATCAAGATGAACAACTATAGATGAACTTCCAATTTCTGTTGATCTAATCCTACCACTACTGGATGATACTAGAGCACGAATCCCTTCAAGTTGACTTGGTGTATATTCAGAGGGTTTCCCTTTTAGTCTCCAGGATTGTCTCGACAATTCTGCCACGATTAAATATTAACTAATCACACATAAACAAAGAAAATTTCAATGAAAACACCTAAAGTCTCTAAAAAACAAACAGCTGAATCACACGCTTAAAAATCTAAGAGTTAAAACCACACACAAACAGTAACTTTCCGTACTAAAAACAGTAGTTGGTGATGAAATCCAACTTAGTAGAAATTTAATACAGAAAGGGCGGTTGGAACAGTTACCCTGACAACCTACTTAATGAAACAGACTGGCACAAGTTTCCTCACATAACCATCTCATGTGAAGAGAACCCCCCAGAGAGTCCAAGTGAGTCTAGTCGACGTCTACTCCAGGTATAGTGATATCTTTCCTTCACCGTCACCTTAGGAAATAATCTTAAGATAATGGACACTAAGGCTACCAACAGTAACAAATATAACTGGGGGAACAGTCTACGATCCGATCCCACGCACAAGGGCAGATTAACGAAGCTCAATCCCCTTGAAGGCTCCTCGACATGGTTAACCCGAGGTTTACCGACAAGTGACCCCAGGCTCCTCGAAAATGGTTAATCCGAGGTTTACCGTTTGTAATGCGCGTAAAATCTTCTATCTTCCCCAATGAAACATAATTGATTGTCTCAAAAGTTCGGACATGATCTCGTGATTGACTTCTTTAAGTGAAACTTCCCAGATTATACAAATTACAATTGGATTTATTTCCTACCACAAGATTTGTCTACTTGTTTGTTTTTGCTATCTCGGAGAGTTAATTACTCCCTACTTCAAGATACTAGCCTAAGCTATGTTGGTGATAAGAGCCCTAGAAAATAAAAATATTACTAGATGAATTTTAATTTAAGCGTTACTTTTAAGCGTTGTTTCTTAAGTCAATGGGTGCGGAAATGAAACTTTGATGGTATGAAGACTCAACTTCCAAAAACACTAAAAATGCACCTAAAAATGATAATCAAATCGTTTTCTTTCAATGAAACTCTATCTAATAAAGAGTTGAAGAATGCAATTATTTCAATAAACAATTACTTCTTTGAATGCAAAGAATACTTGAAAGAAAATATTTTTGTCTTTTCCAACAATAACTCAAAATGAAACAAATTATCAAAGCTCACAATAAAAATCCTTTCACTTTCCAAAAACTTGAAGCTACAAAACAATTTTCCTTCAAAAGAAATCTAAAAACTTCAAAAGCACTCAAAACTTCAAACTAATTTCGAGATCTACAAATTTTAATAATCTAACTGAATAAAAGCTTTAAGATTTTTGAAGAATGTTTTACTTAGTTGTTCAGCAAACTAAGGATCTATTCATCCAGAATAACAAACAGATCAAAAACACTCAAATATTTCTTTTATAAAAAATGAAATTCCAAAAACCTATAACAAAGTTTTTTTTCGAAGATTTGCAAAGAAACAAGTAGCTTTATTTCTCAATAAAGAATGATTTCACAATCAGGTCAGATCCAGCAAAAAGACAAAAAATACCAACATAATCTGAGGTACTTCAAAATTTCAAATGCTTCAAATCGCTACAAATACCAAGTGAAAAACAATCCAAAACACAAAACTTCTAGAAAATCATCAAAACACCAATACTGCTAATATTTATTAACAAAAAACTTTTGACAGAAACAATCATCAATCTGGGCAGAAAACAAAAACTAAAAATCAAAATAAAGATAAACTAAAGATAGAAATCTGGATTTTTTCAAAAATTTTGACAGGGTCCACAGGCTCCAAAAAGTCACAGTGCAGTCCCGCATTGTTTACACTAGAAAAAGTGCAAAACTGCCTGCACTGTGCAGACAAGGCAAAGTGTGGTCCCAGGAAAAATAGAGAAAAACTTTAAAAGATTTCAAAATTTCCAAAAACAGAGAAAACCTAAGCTACCGAGGCAGATGTCAATCAATCAAATACCAGGAAAAACATTTCCTCAAATCAAAATAAATGAGAACCAAAAACAACAAGTTCTTTCCCGAGCGGAATCACCAATTTGTTGTGTGGATTAATCCATCTTGTGGACAAGACCGATCTCCCTAGTACTAAAATTATGTAGCAACAAACAGCCAAACATACTAATCTTTCTCTAAGCATGTAAGGTTTACAAAAAGCTCTATAGAGGTGTAAAAGACTTACCGTTTGTCCAGTGCTTGTTTGAAGTCGTTGTTGTCCCTCGCGCGCTTGAAGGAGTTTTCCTCGTAAACCTGTAGTCACAAACAAGCAAAATATTACATAGCACCTGTATAGAAATCATCATAAACCATGCTTATCATAGTGATCAAGGAATCTATGAAATAAACCATTAACTGAAAGCTTATTGAGAAAAATGAGTATATTTGTATTAATTTAAAAAGAAGGAAAACCTTACAACCTGAGCCTTGATGTTGCACAGGCCTTCCCGGGGTCCGAAGCAGGAGTCTCCTCTACTTTGATAAGCTCTGCACTCCTCCAACCAAGAAAAATAGAGGTATGTAATCTCTCCTCACAAAAGTCTTAGTTAACTGAGTCTAAATCTCAACAACACTTAACCTCAAATATTCTTAAGCTTGAACTCCCCTTGAGGCTACCCAATGCCTCTTTTTATAGTGAAAAAGAGGAGGTTTTCTGTTCCAAGTATGAAGGGATAGAATCCTCCTTCAAAGGGATAAGCTCCTCACATCAAGGGGTTAGCTCCATAAGGTAAGGGATTCATGCACCTCACAAGAGTGGTTCTGCCACCGCAAAATCCATTCTAGAAGCTTCCAGAATTTACTTTAATTGAGCTTTTTGGAATTTACTTGTGCCTTTTTTTATATTACAGGGGTCCGCACCTTTAACAAAGATAAAGTGCGTTCAGGTACGTAGGAGAGCTGAACATTGGGTGCGGGACCGCAGGCAAGATATCCAGAAAGTGCGACACCAAATTTTAGGAGACTTTTAGGAATTGTTTCTGATTTTCAAGGCTTGACATGAGGAACTGATATGTTAGACTTGCAAAAGGGGTAAGTATGAGTAATAATGAGCTCATACTTATAGCAGAATGTCAGGATGACAATTTTCAGTGTAACAGGGTTCTCTTTCTAGAGGACCTGAGATCATATTTTCTATGAAACGGTGCTTGCATGAAATCCACGAATTTCTTGCAGTAATCATCAATCTCTGGATCTTCAGCAACAATTGTTTTTTCTTCTTCTTCTTGCAAGGAAATCTCCACTCCTTCACTTTCTTGCAAAGAAGACTCAACTTCATCATCATTTGGGTAATAAAGATATTGATCATCTTGCCCATTGGGGATGTCTTCGGCAGGGCCATCCATCTGCCCTTCTAGATACAGCGGGGGCTTTATGTGGTCTTGCTGCTCCTTTCGATCTCTTTGTAATATTTTCAAAGGAGGATTTCTATATTGGGGGTTATAACCCCTATTCGGAGAAGCTTGAGATGGCATGTAGGAGGAATTATTTGCTTCAAGCTCAAGCTTAACGAACTTGCTCGAAAGGTTCTTGATCATTTCGCTCATCTCCTTAATTTTGTAATCTGCTACCTCTCTATCTTGACCAGAGGTAGATGCTTCTTCTTTCCCTCTCCATCTAGCATCATGGTCTGACCTCCCTTTTGATTTACCCGTAGAAGTGAATTTAGCTTCCACTTCCAATGCATCAGTCTGGGCTTCATCTAGAGTAGCAGAATTCCTTTCTCTTAAAGAGAATCCGAATTTTGACTCAAAGGCTGCTACAAACACCACTTTAGCAACGGTCTGGTGAAACTTCATTTCGGCGGGGAGACTTGTATATAATTTATTAAATCTCTTGATGAATTCAGACACATCTTCATTATGCCTCTTTCTAAGTGCGTTGAGTTATGTAAGACATTATCCATGGTGCTTCTTCTCTCCCCACTTCTTGATGAAGAAATTTTCTATTTCTTCCCAGCTATTAATGGAGCGGTCCCCCAAGGTCTTGAACCATTTTCTGGCCTCTCCATCTAGAGACTGGACAAACAATCTCAACACCACATCTAGATGTTCAACATTGAAATTTTCTGTGAAGGCGCAGAAAACTTCCAGGTGTTTCTGAGCTTCAGTATCATTTTCTCCATTGAAATGAGGTAGGATCTTTAAGTAATCCTGAGGCATGTCATTTAGGATCTGAGGCAATGCCACAGGCGCATACTTGTTCAGTAGGAAACTAGGAATAACCATCGGAGGTTGTGGAGGTGGTGGAAGAGAAGTGTGTATGACGATGGGGATATACTAAACAGAGGCTTGAGGGGCTGATTGAACTATAGGAATATGAGCAGCGGAAGCCTCTGTGACTTCTTTAACTTCTTCGGCTTCGGGAGTGGGATGCATAAAGAAGCTCGTGGTATCTACAGATTCAACCTCATCTTTTACTTCAATATTTTCAAGGGAGGGGTTATCAGAAGTATAATCAAGGGTTCTTGCGGTAGAATCAGGACCTTGATCTTGAGCTAATTGAGATGAGGATGGAGAGTCTTCCAGGGAGAATTTGGGAATATCTATATAAGCTGATTGTATTTCTCTCCAACCTCTCTTGTGCAAAATATTATCTGGGTCAGACACTGAAGGTGTTCTCAACTAGGATGTATCTGACCTCAGGTATGGCTTTTGGGAAGCCAAGGCTACAAATAGATTTATACTTTGAAAGATAGTGGAGTCGCCAAGGTGAGGGATCTAAAACTCCCAACCCTTCCTGCTCACCTATTCTGAAGGGTGGATGAAGATTTGTCGAGGCCCAGGGATTTAGCTCTTCAAATTATTTCCCTGGCAATGGCGCCAGAAAGATGTTGTAGCTCCGAGAGACATCCTTGAGTTGTATAAAGATTAGTGCCTAGGACATCTTAAATGCAAGGAGCATATGACTCAACTAATTGCAGTTGAAAATGTTAGCCTCTCATGCTATTATCACTCAGATGAATGGTTTTAATAAGGATGGAACCAAGACCCCAAAGTTAAACACAACAACTATGAAAACTGCATAAACTGAGTATAAACTGCAATAATTAAATGCATCAAACAACTTTAAGACAAAATGTTGAAAAGGGGGCCGACTTCTAAAATGAACACACAGATATCAAGTAATATGTGGGCGATGACTGTGGCAGAAGATGAAGTAAGATATTAACTATAACCAGGCTTATTCAAGGATAAGAATCCATATATACAGGGCCTATTCAGAGATAATAATCCATATATCTCGACAAGTTCAAAGACAAGAATCCATTGTAGTTAATATCGGAAGAACGGTGGAAGAGATGGAAAATGAAACAAAGTATCCTACATGAGCTATATTTAAAACGCTATAGATGAGTAAATATGAGTATCTATAATGATAAATTCACATTTAAACATGGGAGCACTCGCATTCTAGAATAGATACAAGAAATATGGAGAGATACGAAATGAACATTTGTATTAAAAAACATAGATAAGGGTTACAAACTGTGAATCACCCAGAGCGGAATCCCTAATTCCAACAAAGCTTCTTATTACTGAATCCCTACGAGATCTTCAAAATCAACTATCAAAATTCATACCAAATACATACAGAACACTTGAACTAGTGAGTCCTTTGGAAAATCTGGAACCTTTTCTTAGTGTTTGCTTCCTGTTTTTATAACCACTGATTCCTATGCGTGAGAAGATATTTTGGGAAAATATCTTCTCTGTGTGCTGGTATGCTGTTGCAGGTCTAAATCAAAAAAGAAATGATGATGAGGTAAAACTACCTCTCATCATCTTACAATGTAGGCCTAAAGAAGTTTCTAACTGAAATGTAACAATTGACTAAACTGAAAGTAAAAACTGCAGGAGTGAAATAAGGATTTCACTTGAAATGAAAAAGTGAAAAAGACATAAGTTAAATAGGCCACACAGGCCCCATCATGCATGATCATTTTTTTTTGATGAGGTAGAGCCACTACTGCTGCTGGAGAAAGAGATACCGTTGGTCGTGGGAAGAGTTGGCCTTCCGTGTTGGAGCATGCGGTATTGCCAGTAGTGGAAAAACTGGCCTTCTGTGCTGGAAGGTCCCATAGAATGGACAATGGTCATGATCCATTGTCTTAGACATGGAATTGCCTCTCTGCATCTTTTTCTTTGCTTCCTAGGCGTGGAGGATCGTCATCCTCGGCCTCGAGCCGTTGTGATTGACTATGAGATGGCCATGTGTACATTAAAAGGCCATGAAAATCTGCACAAACATAAAACAAATTAAATAAATCCTACGATGAGGGGTTTGACTGCTTCAGATGGGTTAGGTAAAGGTGGAGGAGCAGTGCGGAGGTAAGGAATGCAGCGGGAGGGTTTCCATGGCAAAAACATGGTTTAAATCTGATTTGGTGCAAAGCTAGGAAAAAGGCAGTTTTGCAGAAAATCGGAGTGGTTTTTGCGTGGGGGTTGAGTGGTAAGAGGTATCGGGCTGGAGGCACGCGATACATGTTAGGGAGCGACGCGTGTCCCTATGAAAATCGTCCATTTCATGTCGGAGTTTCAAGTTGGGGCAATGCTGTGAAATGAATGCAAAAATGAATGGGAGCCGTCTGATCTGGGAAATCCAGATCAACGGCTGCAAATGCACGTGATGGACGTAATTGTGCGGTCGGGTTCAATACCAGTACTGGTCGTGTATCGGGTGTCCTGGGACTTACCTTACCATTACATTCACAGCGCTAGGTGTCTCCGTGGTCGATCCCGCCAAGCATTCCGGCGGGGTCTTGTAGAAGCTCTAAGCCCATGGCCATCACCCCACGGAAAAGCTATCTCAGGTCCCACTGTATGCTACGTCATCACCATTCTGGGGGGTTGAGCTTTTGCCTTCCCCTTGCCATCCTTTATCCCCCCGGAACTCTTCACGCGCCTTTCTTCCTTTGTCTTCTCGGAGTATGGGTGGGTCCCACCGTGCCTAGCTGTCTTGCACCTTTATCCTCCTTTGTTTCATGTAAAGCTTACCGCAAGGCTAGAATATGTATATGATGCCTTGTCCCCTTTTTATGTGGATTTTCATTCACATTAACCCATGCGCTCTTTTAAGTATTTCTCCCTTTTATGCTTTCGGGTGATCCCCTTTTTTAGGTTTCCTAGGGCGGTGGTGAATGATATAACAACACAACCAAGTGCTGGATTTCCCTTGTGATGAACACAAAATCGCTTTCACCACACCTTGGGGCACATTCATGTATGTTAAAATGCATTTTGGGTTAATGAACGTCGGGGCAACGTTTCAAAGAGCCATGGACATAGCTTTCTCAGAAGACATAGCCTACTTTATAGTCATATACCTTGATGAAATCACAGTATATTCCAAATCAGATGAGGAACATCTGATTCACCTAAGAAATTTTTTTGAAAAATGTAGGAAATATGGCCTATCTCTAAATCCCAAGAAAACACTTTTTGGCCTCAAAGAAGGAAAGCTCCTAGGCCACATCATTTCTGAAGATGGAATAAAAATAGACCCCAAAAGGATTGACGGCATATTGCAAATCAGCCACCCCAGAAACATTAAGGAGTTACAATATTTTATTGGAAAAAATAATTTCCTAAGGAGATTCATCCCCAATCTTGCCAAACTTTTAAGAAATATCACGAACATGCTAAAAAAAGAGGTAGGAGTTAAGTGGACTTTAGAGGCCAAACAATATTTCAAATTGGTTAAAAGGGCACTCACCCAAGATATTTCATGAGTTCACTAAAGACTAATACATCTTCTCATTTGCATCCGAGCACACGGTAGCTGCAGTGTTGTTACAAGAGAACGCAGTGGGATAAGAACAGCCCATAGCCTTTTTTAGCAAAGCTCTAAGAGACGCTCCCTTAAAATATAATATCATGGAAAAACAGGCATTCGCATTGGTAAAAGCACTGAAAGACTTCAGAGTTTATATCTTGCATTCTCATATCATTGCTTTTGTTCCACACATCGTTTTCAAAGATATCTTAAATCAGGATCTCGATGGTAAAAGAGGAAAGTGGATTTCTATTTTCTTAGAATATGACTTAGAGATCAGACCCACTAAACTGGTTAAGGGACAAGGACTTGTGAAACTAATGGCTGAAACAAATCTCCAAGCATTAGATATAAATTTTGTTGACACTTTAGAAGAATAGGAAGAATGCACAACTCCTTATGTTGAAGAAGTGTTTTTGAATTCACCTTGGTATGCTGATATTCTTTACGTATTATTCTATCTTAATGCTCCTCCTACCTTATCAAAGACAAAAAAAAGATTCCTCAAACAAAAATATTTAAATTTTTACATCTTAGATGGAGTTCTGTATTGGAAAAATCCTACTGGTATGCTGCTTAAATGTTTGCTTGAAGATGATGCAGGAAATATTATGCGTGAAATGCACGAAGGAGAATGTGGAGGCCATCTTTACTGGAAAACCACGGCCAACAAAATCCTTAGAGCCGATTACTATTGGCCTACCTTGTTCCCCAACACCCACAAAATAGTCATGATTTGCCATAAATGCCAAATTTTTGATGGCAAGAAATTTTTTTTACCTTTACCCTTGCATCTGATCATTGTCGAAGCTCCTTTTCAGCAATGGGGTTTAGAATTTATTGGAGAAATACACCCTTATTCATCATCTCAACACAAATGGATCCTCATGGCTACCAATTACTTTACCAAATGGATAGAAGCCATCCCCTCTAGGAATGCCACTGATTCAGTCATTATCAAATTTCTGGAAACCAACATTCTGTCTAGATTCGGTTGTCCTAGGAAAATTATCATTGATAACGCTGCTGCTTTTTCCTCCAAAAGAATGGTTGAATTCTGTTATAAATATCATATTACATTAGGACATTCCACAACTTATTACCCCCAAGTTAATGGGTTAGTCGAGTCTTCTAATAAAAGCCTAGTCAATATCATTAAGAAACTTCTAGAAAAAAATAAAAAAGCATGGCATGTAAAACTAGTGCATGCATTATGGGCTGATAGACTAACCACCAAGAAATCAATTGGTATGTCTCCCTATCAACTAGTGTATGGCATGGATGCCATTTTCCCGACATCCTTGGGAGTTCCGGTAATGAAACTATTGCAAGAAGTTCAAACATAAGAAAATGATATGCAAAGGAGGATAAATTAGACTATCCATTTACAACAAACAAGAGAAAAAGTCTACAAAAGGACACAGTTAGTACAAGAAAATATGAAGAAGATTTTTGACAGAAGGACCAAAGAAAATGATTTTCAGGTTGGGGATAAAGTGTTGAAATGGGACTCTAGGAGAGAAGATAAAGGAAAGCATGGTAAGTTTGAAAACTTATGGAAAGGGCCATTCCTTATCAGTTCAGTTAGAGGAAACAATGCCTTCTTCCTACAAGAACCTAATGGAACTGAAACATTTGGAGGTCCTGTCAACTGCAGGACACTGAAACATTACTTTTGTCAAGATTACTAATTCTGAATTTTCACTCATTGTACATATCATTGTTTGAAGAAAAATTCAGAATTTAGAAAATACAAAAACAACAGGAAAAGTAGAAAAAGAGGGCAGTTTCTGAAGCAATGGTACAGCCCCATACCCAAAAAATAGTCATACTGAAAGTACACAAGTCTAAGTGCCTCTACTAGTGCCAAAAAGATGTCTTGTTCAGTTATCTAGCCTAATCATAGTTGAGCATGTTTTAAATTGATTTCTGATAAGTTAGTGAAAAGAATGATGGTCAAATTATCAAAGATTGACTTGTCAAAGAAGTTAGATTAGGAAAGAAATATATTGGTTCCACATGCTCAAAACAGAACCAAAGAGGAAAATAGGGATGAAAAGAAAACTATGTATCCTAGCCCTGATTTTTTTGAATCTCATTTTGTACAAAAATAACATTTGTGTGCAACTTGTTGTTATGCCACAAACACATGACAAGTCAGACTGTCTATTCTTGATTTAATCATGTTTTTAGTCTAGTGAATGAAATCCTGTCAAACAGCTTAATCTTGACAGTTGATCTAGTATAGGTAGAGAATCAAAAGGAGTTCATTAGCTTAATCTGGTATCCTGGAGGATATAAGTGTAGAAGTAGATAGTTTGTTTTCTTTTTCAAAAATATGATGTCAAGGGGTTTGCCATTTCAATTTCACCCAAAGAAGAAAAAATGTTATGCAAAGTAGGTGGGTAGGTAAAACTGAAATTGAGCTAATCATGCCTTCCGTTTTTCAAAGCACCATCTCAGGAAAGCAGTAATGAAAGAGAA
Source organism: Pinus albicaulis (assembly GCA_034641835.2). Classification (NCBI taxonomy): domain Eukaryota; kingdom Viridiplantae; phylum Streptophyta; class Pinopsida; order Pinales; family Pinaceae; genus Pinus; species Pinus albicaulis. Next base: position 33,092,204 of record MU968363.1, on the reverse strand, counting down.
AATTGCGCCAATGGATGAGGCAGTGGTCTTCACAAGCCAAAGATCTACAATTCTAGACACCTCCCGAGAAAGAGCGGCCCTCCCCAAATGGAGCCACTGTTAGTCATTAGTATTTTTCAGCTGTTTAGATGACTATATGCTTTATCCAGGTTTTCTAGAAACCAAATTCAAACAATCATTTTGTCCTCTAGAAATCCCCTTAGAGAATTTTTTTCACTTTTCCCCTTTCTTGTCTGCTGTTATTAAAATGGTCATCCTCTCAAAACCCCATCCTAGACTGGTAGGCCTTACTCTGTCCATGATTAATACTTCTGTTTGTAAAAATCTTACTTCTAATGCCTGAAATCTTCCTATTTCACAAAATTGTCTGGCCAAGATAAGTCAAGTCTTCCCTTATATTTTCCTGCTACCCAAGTCACTATTGATGACAAAAGTGTGTCTAGAAAACCCTTCACAGTAATGACAAAGTGTCTAGGTTTATAGGTGATGGTGCTTAGGTAAAATATCTAAAAAATCCCTGTTTCTGGTTAAAAAAATCTATTTTTAACCATCAGTCAAGAGCCCTTTCCTAAAAACCTTACTAAAAAATCTATCAGTCTTCCTTAAGTCATACACCATCATGTCTCATGCATTTCTGTTTCAACAGAGCTCAAAGGTAAAATCAAGAGAAGTAGAGCTGACATGGTCATTTTTCTAAAAGAAGGTGCTCAAACAATCTCCAAGGTGGCCCCTCCTGAACCAACAGTAAAATCTGCCAAGACTAAGTCACCCTATCAAATACATCTCTGCAGGGATGTCTTGATGTTTGGCCTAAATCAAAACAAGGCAAAAGAGAGGCACCAAAGAAAAGTTTCAGTCAAGACAGTTGGAATTTTGAATAGAGGTACAGTGAGCTAAAAACACAGGAAAATCAAGTTTTTCACTAAAAATCAGGGATACCTAGAAGATTTTAGAACATCATCCATAAGGGCTAAAAAGCACAACAAACTAGAGGGTACTGTAGAGTTCTTGATGTCACTATAAGAGGTACTACTCATTCAAGTTGTTGTGCAAAATCTTACAAAAAATCAGTGATATGTGAACAACATGGCACATTTTGGCAAAGATGGCCTTGAGATAGTTTATGTGCCTCAAAACATAAATGAGAGAGGGACAACTACCCTTTTTCCATGCCCCTGCAGACAAGACAAAAAACCATCAAAGGCGCCATTAGTGGAGAAGACTAAGACTACTACAAAGGGACAGTCATACTAAAAGAGGAAAACAACAGGCATGTTGTTTACAAAAATCTGTTTGTTGTCCTCACAGTGGGAAGTTTTTTTAGGTTTTTTTTAGAAATTTGGATGAATATGCAAGTGGACATTATGAGGTAAAAACAACACCTCCTTCGTAGACAAGCAGAGGGTGTAAAATTTTTCCTGAGAGGGTATAAGGATTTTGCTGAGTTATATTTTAAAGATAAGTAAAGGTCACATTTTTTTATTTTCAAATACAAAGAGTGCCATTGCACTGAAAAGAGGAAAAATCAATTTTTCAAAGTTAAAGTGTTACACGGAAAAACAACCACATACTTGTTTCTAAGAAGGAGGCAAATTGTTTATGTATTTCACCTTGCAAATGTCAAAGGACATCATGGCCCCATTCATATGCTTAAAAAGGCTAAAAGCTGTGTACACTAAAAGAAAAAACAGTCAAAAGGAGCAAATAAGGAATATGCTTTTTTGAACTAAAGGGGAGAAGGTTTTTCCTCTTAAATCACTTCAAACAGGGATATAAATACCCCCAACGGCCTTTTTCCATTCATTTCGTCTTTAGAAAAAAGGAGGGGGGCTTTTGATTTTTCGAAGAACATTCTCGGGCAGAAAATCGGAGACGCTGCACACCTGTAGATTGGCGCTGCACGCCTGTAGATGCGCTCAATACATTTTTATACCGGATGCTACGCGCTTGTACATTGGTGCTGCTCTTTTTGTTGATCACCCAGCATGTAGAGCTTGCCGCTCGACAACACCCAGGCCATCGCCCATCTCCTCGTGCAGGGGCTGCCCGAGCTTGAAGACGTTGTGCACCCAGCGTTGAAGTCATCGCACACACCGCGTGCAGAGGCCGCTCGGGCTGAGGGTGCTGCGCGCCCAGCACTTCTCCCATCGCACACACCGCGTGTAGAGGTGGCCCGGGCCATGGTGCTGCGCGCCTGAGAGAAAAGTGCAGCACTGCCCACTTTTCACCAATAGACTGAAAATTTCCTATTTTCAACAAAATTTGTTTCTTATCACAAAGAAGAGTTACAAGAGGTATTTTTCATCAATTTATATCTCCTCATCAATTTTTTGAATTGTAAAAGTGCCAATTAAGGTTAGAATTGAGTCTAAGGCAGTTTGAGGAAAAAATCTAAATGTAAGAGTAGCCTATTCTCTTTTGAGTATCCAACTTTATTTTAAGGTCCTAAGACTCCTGAAAGCCTCTCTCCTCTACACTTCATCTACAAAGAGGCTTTTTGTTTCAAAATTGAAAGAAATATAACCTAGTCATTATGTATCAAGAAGAAAGTGATGAGCCTAAAAGACCAAGAAGACAGGCTAAGAAAGGAGGAAAACCCAATAGGTTTGAGCCTCCAGAGACCAAAGAACTAATTGCCTCACCTTCTGTTTTATCTTGTTTCCAAGAATTAATATGTTTTTATCTTTTTAGCAAGGTACAAGAAATCAAAATCCATCCTCAATTAACTGAGTTGTTTGCCCTAAGATTGCATAGGCATAAGGTTCATCTGGCAGGGTTAAATTTTGAGTTGACCCCTAAAGCTATCTCTAAAGCCACCAAGATCCCTTGCATAGGTGAGAAATGGTTTAAACAAACATTTCTTGACTTAATCCATTATCAACCTTTTCTAAAGCCCAGTTTTCAAGCTGCATGTAAAACCATTTTCCCTTTTTCACATCTACTGGACAGGTATGCCCTCCTCATGAAGATTGTCATGAAATATTTTACCTGTAAGGGTAGGTTCTCCCAGATCTACTCATATCATATTAGACTGCTCATGCATTTCAACAGGACCAAGCTTCTGAACCTAACTTATTTCCTCTACAAGAGCATTGAAAAGATGTCCACTATCATGAAAAAGAAACCTCCAGCTCAGCAAAGGGCAAGTCTATTTCATCACTCCCTTGTCAAAATAATTGTAACTCACCAACTGAAGCAACAAGGCATTCCTTGGGAAGCCTTTATCACTCATAATGACTTCACTTCTTCATCATACCCCTTCTTCACCCTCCACTGAACATGTTCCACTTTCCTCCCTTGAATCACTCTCCCAAGAAAACATTCTTCAAACACCTTCTCCAAACAGAAGTGATCCTAAAGAAAGTAGTAGTGACCTTAAAGAAAGTAATGCTAATCCTGAAGAAAGCACTACTGAAACTAATGAAGACAACAAAGAGGAAACTGATGAAGACAGTGAAAAGGAAACTGATGAAAATAAGGGACAATATGAAGATAAAGAGGAAATTAATGAAGATGAGGAAAACAATGAAGAAGATGAAAGCAGTCAAGAGGAAGGAAGTCAAAATAGCAGCATCTCTAAAAACACAAATTAGGAAGATAGCAATATTTTAAACAGTGATTCCCAGAGTGAGGAAGAAAGGCAGCACAGTAAAAACAACAAAGACACTGGCAGCTGATCAGGAGATCAAGTATCTTGTAGAAAAATGCTCAAAAATGAAGTTTCTCAGAATTGCTCCGAAACAGATCGACTGGAAAGAGCTCGACGATACAATCCCAACGCCGTGAACGGCACTCAAATCCGTTGCCGTATGAAGAAGTTGTTGCATTTTGAAATCGCCCAATAACCTTTAATGCTGAATGGGTTCATGATTTTAATGTGGAGAAATATTTTTAATATATTAAAAATTAATTAATGTTTTATATATATTAAAAATTTTAATATTTTATTTGATTTTTAAAAAAAACATATATTATATTAATTTTTTATATATATTAAATATTAATTAAAATATATATATTAATTATATTAATTCAAATCCATATTCATTTAAAACCCAACTATATATTAAAACAAAAATTCTAAATGTTATAAAACGTTTTAAAACCCACAAACAATAAAGTTTGGGTTATGTTTATTAAGTGGCAACGTTTAATGCAAAAGGCACGTGGGTTTGCTTTTAGTGGAGGCCACGTGATTCATTACGTTGGCGCGGAATTTCGTTTGGGGACGTGGTCCTGTGTTAATAGTACCGGGAGCAGAATTTATTAAATCATATGGTTATATATTTAAGTTCCAACGTATAAAACTCAAGTTACTAAACCTTCTTCGACGGGCCTGGCCGTATGGGCTTATCACCTTAGCCCTTTAATTTTGGCGGGGATTTCGGCAGTTTGTCCAACTTTGGCGCCAACCACCATTTTAGTCGGGCTATCTGGCAGTCCGCCAGATTTAACTGGAGTTTTTTTAGGCTAAACTGGCAGACTGGCAGCCAAGGACAAAACAACAGAAACAACAACACAAATAAAGACAAGAAGCAAGAGGAAGACAGTCACAGCAAAGAGGAAATTGATGAGGATAGTCCAAAGACAGTTTGCAGAGTGGTATTAAATACACAAGGAAATGATGGCAAAATTCCTAATGATGAGAACAGGGTAAAGACATGGACAGTCTTGAAGATGAAAAAGTATCAGACTTGGGCACCTCCCACCACACATAAACAGAGCATGACATTTTTAAAGATCCTCCTGGTGGTAAGATCATTACAAATGTTGAAATTGATAATCAAAAGGACTGCCCACGGCAAAGCGACAAGGAAATACCCACAGAAAACATTTTTGAAGGAAAAGACAGTCTTAGGGTTGAAGTGACCAAATTGAACAAGCCCAGTTTGTGACACCTCTCATCATCCCTCATTAGAAAGGTGGGAAGCATGTGTTTGCTTCCTCCCAAAGGCAAGGGGCCATGCACTCCCCCTCAAAAACAGTGAAAAGTAAAATCTCCAAAACAGTGAAATGAAAAGTCACTCAAACAATTCAAAGCAATGTCACTAGGGCATTAAGGAGCAGGGGTAAACTACCAAAGAAAGACCAGGGTGAATTACCAAATAAGGACAAGGGGAAGAAGCCCATGAAAGACAAAGGCAAGAAGAAAATAGAAGAACAAGAAAGAAGTCATGAAAAAGAGAGGGAGTTTGAACTCATTCACTTGGATAGTGATGAATAAAATGAAACAAGGATTCTTAATTCCCTCTTACAAGACCGGGATGCACAAGTTAGATATTTGGTGACTGATCTAGAAAGATCAAAAGATCTTATTCATTTCTTGCAAATGAAAAAGAAGAAAATGAGTGGACAACTGGCCATTTATGAAGCCTGGGCACTCAAGTACAAAAGAGAGGCTCAAAAATCACAAGTGAAGCTATAAGAGTACATGGGTGGTTATGAAGAAGATGATGAAGAAGAAGGGAAAGCTAGGAAGAGGCATAAGACTATGGGTCTTAGGAGAGCATTAGAAAAACAGAGAGAGGAAGAGTCAGCCCGAGCACAATAATTCCCTCTCACTGAGCTCCTTGTGTTAGAAATTGAACATGACAAAGAATCTTGGCTAGAAAGAGAAAACCTGCATCTAGAGGCCAAATTGGAGAAAGCAAAAAAGGATTTAGGCTTACCAAGAAAGATGACTCAGCATTACAAAAAGCTAAATCGGTTTGCTATAAAAAAGCTCAAAGCTGCCCTAAGGAGGCGCCTAGCAAGAAAATATGGAAAGGGAAAAGCTAGGCTTCGAATTTTAGCCCAAGCTTCACTATAGGTTTCTAAAGACCCTTGAGGGATCTACTCACCAAATTTGGGAAAAATTGGACACCTTTTTGTTTTTCGTGAATTTTCAAGCCTAGGAGCGCAGCACCCTGGATGCTACGCTTTTTCTTACAGCATCTTCAGTAGGTAAAGTTTATATTTTTGGATTCCTTGGAACTAGGGGAGTATGATCATAAATTTTCAGCTCATTTGGAGCTATTTTTGTCCCTCAAAAGGTCCAACAATAACCATTTGTTCACCTTGCTAGCACTGTTTTTGAGCAGGTGTTGTGCTCATGGGTTTTTGAAACTTTTAAAATTTTTGAGAAGTTTTGAGAGATAATATTGAAATAAATCAAGTATATTTGGAACATAGACATCCATATCTTTCCAACGGGCCATCACGGGGCCTTTTTCGACATCAGGAAGGCCTCCAAAACCTTACTGCAAAAAGGCCTATTTTGGTGCTACGTGCCTAGAAATTCTGCTAAAAAAAGAGACATGTTTCTGCATTCCTGTGTGAGGACAAGGAAAATGTGTGTTAGGAAAGTTATATCATGGATGTCAGAGACTAAAAGTGATTTTTTTTGCTATTTTGGTCCGAAAAAGATATTTTAGAGAGATATTTTGTGCCTTGGACCTTGTAAGGCCTCAAGGACAATTTTAGATATTTTATTTTGGCCAATGGCCTTCTAGATGCTCTAGTGAGCTCCTTCCCCTATTGTCTTATATAAACCATGAGGATTCATTGTAAAACAGGGAGAACTTGACATGTTAAGAGAAATACATATTTTTATGAGCTTGGAGAAAATATTGGTTTTATGAAGTGGATGAATCTCTTGCTTGGGTTGATGGTGGAGGAGCATTGTGTGCAGGATTCCATAGCTTGGTGAATGGTGATGTTTCCCTGATTTTTTTATGTATTCTTGTTGTCATTAATGTTTCATGCTTCTTGTTTGTTGTAGATCAGAAAATTATAGGTTGAGATATGCTCATGGAAGCACCTCAAAACCTCCTATTTATTACAGCTTTGATGTTTTCTTCTTCTTGGTAATTATAAGGAATTCTTAACTGCTCCTTAGGTCCACCAATAATTTGTTATTTGTTTCATTAATAGTCAATATGATAGCTGTCAAATATGATTTAAGGTATGCCCTGCTTATTTGAAGTTATCAAGATCCTATTCTGAAGCCTTTCTATGAAATATTGATTGATTCGGTTAAGTCAAAGAGGTCTCGCTCGATCTTGCCCTTTTTCCATGCTTACCAACTTGTTTTAGAGTTCCCGATAGTTTGATATATGTTGTTTAGGAGTTCCCTCTTCATATATTAAGTTATTTGTTTATCTTAGATGTTTTCCCAACAGTTGAAGGTGAATTTCTAAAGTTAGGAGTTCTTATGCTTCTATGTCTCATCTGAATGTTTATCATTCATGTTTATCAGTTTGAGTATTGTTCATAGAGATTAATGGTTTGCCCTACCTCATGATTATTTACTTTCAAACTATATATGCTTAAGAATTCTTCGTTTTTCACAAAATTAATGTTCATTTCACCTCATACCTCACCCAAAGGATCCATTGACCTTGCTAAATCAGCCCTGCAGTACACCTTGTCCATCATTTAGATATCCTTGACTTTATCTGACCCCATAGCCCCGTTGATTTGATGAAATCTCTTTCTATTTTTCCTACTTGATTAGTTTTACCTCAAAACCAAAACAAACAAAAATTTACTTAACAACTAGCCTAAAATCAAACATATAAAGCGAACAAGTTCACATCCTTCACATAATAGAGAGAGCCCTCTCTGAGTCCAAGAAGGCAAGGTCCTAGGACTCCAAAGATTGTTTTGATGTTACCCTGTCATTTGGTTTACCAATCTGCCAAATTATGGGACACTAACATTACCTAAACAGACTTGGAAACAAATGGGAGAGCCTAAGTTGAAATGGTCCACCATTTAGCTGCGCATGGAAAATAAGCAGAAAATTATCCCACTAGGAAGGTTGTCTAAAATTATGGTGGATATCACAAGAGTAAAGGCCCAAGCTGACTTTGAGGTAATTGAAATTGTAGAAGATGCGGAACCCTACCCTGTGCTCTTAGGGTTGTACTGGGCCATAGATATGGGTGGTATCATCAACCTCAAAAAGAGAAGCATGGTGTTTGAGAATAACGGTACAAGGGTGATAGTACCATTAGATCCTGCGGAAGGTGAACGATACACAAAGCTAGTGCGTGATGAAGAGGAGGTGGATCACATTTACAAGTTGACTGCACGATATGAAGATTGGATCAACCCCATGGCGGGTGGAGTAGTCCGCTGGGAAAAGGATAGCGAATGCTTCTCCGACTCTGATGGGGAGATGGAGAATTCGCAAAACCGGTTGCACGATGTCTTGGCGCTGCGATGCCTTCGAGTCATAAGGGACTTCCATTGCATTTCTTTAGAGGTAAGATACCTACCCTACTTTGATGGCTTTGGTAGCATTAAGGAATTTTTGAAAGCATTCGAAGCAGAGGTTCCCAAAGGGCGAAGGCTATGGGTCCTTAAGGTAGCCATGCATGGAACACCTGTGCGCTGGTGGGAGATGCATGAGGAGGCATTCTAGGATTGGGAGGAATGTCGGGATATGATGATCCTGCGATTTGAAGCCCCAACCAGTGTGCGGGTCAAGACATTCCTTGGATCAAAAGATCCATGCGAATATCTATTTGCATGGGAAGAACAGTGGTGCGACAGGATGACTAAAGAGTGGGTTCACCTATTGATTCATGCCCTAGGGCCACTTCCTTCAGCATGGTACTTAGATGCGGAGCTACATTGGTGCACCCACCACTCGGGGACGTTGAAGGAAGAGTTCCTGGGAACATTTGGGTTAGTAGGTGGGACAAAGGCGCTTGACGTAGTCCTGCGGGACATTGACACTGGGGTATGGGGTGAATCGCACCGGAAATACCCACATGGGAAACGGGGATACCAAGCATGGTCAACTACTGTAGCCTAGCCCCAACAGAGGGTAAGGATGATCCGCGAGCTGCTTCTGACTCAGAATTGGAAGGGGTGCGCATGACTATCGAGCCGCTTAGGCTGTGAATGGGTAGCAATGGGACGCACCCTACGTTGGCTAAGGCACAGATGTTTGACCAAGCATAGTAGGAATGTTGAGCACACATGAGATGCGAAAACTAGCCATTGGAACACTAACATCTAGTAAGAAGTAAAAGTTACCGTTGGAAGGCGTGGCCCCCTGGCATTTAATGAGGCAAATTTTGGGGAATTTTTATCGTTTATCTGATGGTAAGTTCCAAGTAAAGTTTATCCTACCATTAGATGACCACAGGCACTATGAAAATGGTAGGGTAGCTCAGATAAGGGATCCATCTCACTTGAATAGCTTGTACTTTTCACCTTTGTCTTGAGCGAACTTGAGCTATATGATTTTCCTAGTCTGCACTATCCCTTTCATGTCTAATCAGCCTACTCCTTCTGACAGTAGCCACCCAGAGCTGGGATTCCTTTTTCGCGCTAGGATGATGGCCACGAACCCTGGTGAACCCTTGGCACCAACAAAACTAGAAAGTGAGGACATAATGGAGATTGGGGCTGAGGATGAAGAAGTGCTCTCTACACCAATCACAAGGAAGGGAAAAGAGAAAGCACAGGGTTCGGGGAAGCCCCTGAAAGCTGCAAAATGGGCTACAGGGAAGCCTAGGACTTCCCTGAGGCATGCCAGGTCTCCATGAGCAACACCTCAGGATCAGGCTGCACAGGAGGAAGCCCAACCTACTAATCCGATCAATTGGTTACGTCCCTTCATCCGACCACACTAGCATTCAACATGCACGCCCAAAAACTTGGTGGTTTGATCACTTATCTGCAAATGCCGCTAACCCCGGGAGAATTCCCTATCATCAGTGATCCTTGCGGGAGGCTCCACGAAGTTAAATTCGATGATCATGACTTGGTGAATTATGAAGCCTTCCCTGAGCTTCCCCCTACGTTATACTTCGACACATTCTATGCGAATTATGCGGTCACAATCATTCCTCAGTGCTGGGTATGTGGATTGGCCGGATCCAGGGTTTTGAACCTGCCGCAGATGCCCCATTTTGGCCATTACAATGCCACCGACCAGTTTGCCCGACAATTGCTCACCTTGATTCACGATGGCTGCTTATGGATTCGAGACCAAGTGCCCATTGACGCTACGTTAATTCACAAGATTACGAGCCTTCCCATGAAGGGGTTGCACCCTCTTGCGCAGGTGGGCAATAAATATGAAGGCGGGAATGTTGATCTTATGCACCAAAAGTATAAGGTGGAGCAGAATACCCAGGGCTTTATCATCAAATCCATCAGCGACTGTACTACGCAGATGGGTACCATGTTATTAGCATGCAAGCTAATGTGGAAGTGCCAGGTCGCAACCGTCCATGCCTATGTCATTCAATTAGTAGGTCGGTGTGCGAAGGGAGTCTGCCTCCATTGGGCCCAATATTTGTGTGACGAATTCTTGACCAATGTCTGCAAATATCAGGAAAAAGGGAAGGCCTTTTGCTATTCTTAAGTACTACTCCTTATAGCACTAGTTGCATGGGAGGCCCCTGAGGAGTTGGTCCTCCCTGAGCTCACTCCAGAAATGTGCGAAGGGGCTCGATTTCCCCATCTGTGGGACTCCAAGGATGCATAGCACGTGGAAGATAACCAAGTTTTTTGGGTCCTCTTCCAGAGCAGCTTGGCCATAGCCATCAAATCTTGACCGCGACTATCCCCAATGGTGTATAACAGGTACAAAAGTATTGCAGCATTCTAGGTTATGATGCACCACATTCAGATCCATGGCCTTAAGGGTAAAACCTGGATGTCCCTCCCATATATGGTAGCAGATGTGGACATTGACCGTTTGATCAAGTTGTGGCCTCCTACCTGGAAGATAGGCTTCAAAACCCACACTAAGGAGACTACAAGACTAAGAAAATAGGGCCTGGATGCAGCCAGGAAGACGAACACACCACCAAAGAATACCAGGGCCAAAACCCAGGTCGATTCACCACCAGAAGTAAACCTCGGAGGAATAAAGCGAACAGGTGAGCCTGACAAGGGGCCCCGAAAGAAGCAGCGCACGAAACAGGGATAATCTGATGCGACGGTCACACTAACTGACGGGGACCTCGAAAAAATAGTGGATGGTGTCACAATGGCCATAGAAGACAAGTGGGTAGGCCTGGAGGAACACTAGAAGGCTGTAATTGACACCCTCCAGGCTAAGCTCCGCACCCTACAGTTAAAGACAGACACACTATAGGCCAGCGTGACTCAGGTACGACCTCCATTGGTAACCATCCATATAGTGCTCGCTATGAAGGAAAGCCATCTCTATGCCGTACCTAGCACTGCCCTCATGATCAGTTTGCCCGATCAAGTAGTCCAACTCCATGCAAAAACAGGCGTGAAGTTGAATCTGGTCATGCTGCCCCACGATGCATTATAGGGCCTCCACATCGCTGTATTTCAGGAGATTCAACATCGAGACCAGCAGGTGCACCAACAACTCAGGGTGGCTGAGCAGACCATCGTGTAGCAGAACACCGAAGAACTCCGTTTTGTCACACAGTAGGCGAAGCTTGAAACATTGATCCACCAACTCTGCACGGAGGTTATAGAGGAGATCCCGGTCACAACCACCCCCCGGGCTAAAATTGAAGGGTTGTTTGCAGCATTGAAGGCATCCAGGACGGAGATGCAGGTCGTAAAGACGCAGCTGGAGTAGAAAATCACCGACTTACATGCCAAGTTGCAGCCCGAAACACCTCTGAAGGTACAAGCCTAGCACACTGTGCTGGTGAACGAGGCTACCAATAGCATTATAGGACAAATTGCTCAGGGCGCCCAGTTACTCAAGGACGCCATGCAGTTTTGGACCAAGATCCAGCGCAATCCAGTCCTCCAGAGAATCAATTAGGACTTGTGGGAAAAGGAAGAAGATTTTGATCAGGTCAAGGCTACATTGCCCTCCTTGGTCCCTGCACAACGTCTAGCACGATTGAAGACTAGCAACGCACTCCAAGATGATATTGATGAACTCCGGTGCAAGAAGCATGCCATCGGGGAACGATTGAAGCCTTGGGATGACGCAGCCCTCCAGCTATCACAAGATATCGATGTTGCAGTCAAGCAACTGAATTAGACATTGGAGAGTGTTACCACGATGACTGAAGGACTGACATCCCAGAAGCTTGTGGATATTGTGCAGAGCACTGCTTCTCAGAGTTAAGAAGTGCTGCCCCCGATGATTATCGTCGTCAATGCACTGCGTGCACAGGTGGAGACCCCACCACCGCAGTGACTCGAAACGAGTCACAAGATTGTGTTGGGGGACTGTTGGAACAGGGTCTCCTGCAAGCTACGAAACTGGTCCATTTTGTATATTTTTTATTATATTTAGTCTAACGCAGGGATTTTGGGGTGGGTCAAATCCCCTAATGCATTGTAAATGGGTCAAGGGTAGACCAAGAGTCCGCAAACGATGGTTTGAGGACCATTTGATGTGTAGGCTAAAATAGTATAAGTAGTCGAACCTTTTTGAGTTGTAAGAGAGACTAAGAAAGACAAGGGATTGATGCTAAGTGCGAAAAAATAGATCTGGTTAGGGTTGTTTGGTAAGGACTCCTGCTGCTATGTGCGCAGAGGGCCTCTGTCCTACTGTGTGCGGACCCTGCTGCTGGGTGTGCAGGTTGGGTTTTAGGGTATTGTAAGTAGATCTGAAGGATTAATGAATGCAAAAGTATTGTTGAATATCTAAATCCACTGGAATTACTATGATATGAATCTGTGATGTTTGGTTACTTAATATATGCTGCTTTATTATTGATTTAAGCTGCAAACATACTTATGTTACTTATTTATGCTGCGATCTGGATTTGTTTTGTTTCACTTCATGCAATAATATCTAGAATAGCTACGTTATCGTTATGTGATTTCATGATTTGTTGATTACCGTGAGTATCATTGCTATTGCGCACGTAGATGTGAAGGCAATCTATATATATAGGCTCTGTGATACAATATATAATCTCTATAATGTTGAACGCAACTCTTCTTGACTTACCTACCCTCTCCCAGGGTGCGGAAACCAAGTTCCAGCACCCACCCATACTACTTTGAGTGAGACTTTGGCCTGCGCAAGCAGGTCACTGCCAAAAGGGCCAGTAGTATAGGGGTTTGTTGGCAAACCATAACCTTCGAACCTGGGTCAGGGCCCCTCGAGCCAACAGGAGAGCGTGTTAAGAAATCTTCATGATGTAAAAATAGGTGTACACTTTTCAGGTGATACCACTACTCATAAATTGATGAGGGTTAGTTATTATTTGCATACATTTTTTAAAGATGCTCATGCCTACGTTAGAAAGTTCCCAGTGTGTCAAAGGTGTGTTGGTCATGATCAAAGGTCAATTTTCCTATTGTTGCCCATAAAAGTCGAAGAAAAATTTCAAAAATGGCGATTGGATGTTATCGAAAAAATATTTCCTCATTAATCAAAGCAACACTGATACATTCTAACCACAACATATTATTTCACTCGGTGGACCGAAGTAGTTCGACTAAGACAAGTTAATGATCAGGAAGTCATCTAATTTATCAAAAAAACTTGGTAACTAGGTTCAACATTCCTACATCACTTGTATTTGATAATGCAACCTATTTTTTCTTGTTAAATATCTATGATTTTTCATTTTTGAAAATTATATTTCTTTAAAGTACACATCAAACTACTACCCATAGGGAAAAAAATTGGTTGAGTCTACCAAAAATAACTTAATGAAAAAAGGAAAGATTTGTTGGTGTGTTAAACGAAGGAAGGAAATGGGGTACTAAATCTATAACCAGGTTAAGTGGGAAAGAATAACTAGTCCCCTTGATAAATCAATACTTCCTAAAGGGATAAATCTTTACTAAAATCTAACCTCCAGACATAGAAGTTGAAGCTCACCCAATGTGTCACCAAGTGTTGTTTTTTCTACAACACCCTCCATAATTTTGCTATATTTGAATTTTGGAGTCTAGATTTTTTCATGTGAAATGTCAATTTTGGTTTTAAAGTGCAATTTCATGTTCTTACACATGTTTCTTTTTTTTTTCCTTCCTAAGTGTCATTGGATCATCAAGAGTAGCAATTGCACACTTTGGAGTGATAGTGCACTTCCTATTCACAAAACGAAACTTATTGGGCATAACTGTGCATACTTTGTTCATTGCACTTGGGGAGTTTTTTTCAAATGGATTTTTGATGTATATATATTAATCATGGGTCCTGTCTAAATTTTTCTAATGATTTGAGATGTTTTATGCTTGAAAGTACCCCTAACATAGTGTGTTTTCACATGTTTCACCATTCGGTACTTGGCCATTTTTTTGAATTTGTAAGCCTGATCTCTAGGCTAGGAAGAGCACAACGTGCACTCCTAAGTCCTAGTGGAGACCCTAGTTATATATAACTGCAACCTGTGCCACCCCGAACCCTCTCTCTCTCTCCTGTGCACTATGAAATTCTGGTTAGTAGACCCTCCTCCTCACTACTTGTCCTCCCTCACTGCACTAGTGAAGCCTCTGTCTCCCAGTGTGGTTCACTATACACTTCCACTAGGAAGTGGTGCCTCCTCCTGTGCCTTGTGATTGTAACTTGTGCTATCATTTTGGCCTTGGAATTTCTCCGTAGTGCATGATGCAACTTTAATGGACAATCCTGCTACCCTGCCTCTTGCAACTATGACCTGTGCCCACCATGCCTCCTCCTCCTCTAGATTTGTGCATGGCATAGTATCAGTGAGAAGTGAATCCATCCTTTATCTCCTACAAGTGTGCTCTACACCCAAAAGGCCTCTCCCTCTCTCCTTTTTGCACTATGGTGCCATAGTTAGAAAACTTGCATGAAACATGGTAAAGTAGGAGATGTTTTGAGATCATGTTTGCTTTCCATGAGTGATCTATACTTGTAGATGTTTAGTAAGAAATGAAAAATATATGTGAGGATATTTCCAAGAAAATATTCCCACAAAATCACTTGAAGCTAAAAGGCACAAAGGAACATTGTTGCAAAAATTGAAGGAATGATGGATCCATATGATCAAAGTGACTCATAAAGAATTCATGATTTATCGAGACCCTTTGGAGGGTAGAAGGAAACAATGATGCAACATATGTTACAAGTATTGAAGACATAGTGGCATTTTCATCACTTCTCAATGAACTATGTGTTACAAGTCACTATGAGTCCAAGGCATCATGTATATGACTTGTTATGTCATCGTCACATCATGATGTAATTTTTGGAAAGTATTGTAAATGTAAATATGTGGAAGTCCATGTAACAACCCTGGTTAAAAATCCATGTAATAAATTAAATAAAGGTAAAATAGGACCATGGTCATGGGACAAGTATTCCAAGCTGAATATTGGGCAAAAACAATAGTGACGGGGACCACTTGTGATTAAGTGATGGCTATGGAAATTGGCAAAGGAAATGATAAAGGCTTTGGAAAGGAAAAGTGGAATTAATTGACATTTTATTTATGAAATAATGGAAAATAGGAGAAAAGGAAGGTGAAAGGTCACAAGTTTCATGTGAGGAGGAAAATGAAGGATCGACGGCTGGTACTACACCCGACCATTGATATGATAAGCGCGTCACGGGCCAGCTTTTGGTTTCAGCGCCTGGGTCATGTGGAGAAATGGTTTGCAGGGGCTGGCCGAAAGGGGCTAAGCCTTCATATGACAAAGGGGTGATTTTGGCTCAATTTTCATGTATTTTGAGACCAAAAGAGGGCAACGGTAGAGGGGAAAAAGGTTTATTTGGCCAAACAAAGGGTATTTGTGAAGCTTAGGATGGATTTGGAATGATTTAGAGGAATTAAGGGAGGGAAAAGGAGAGGAAAACAGAGGCTAAGAGAGGATGAAATAAGAAGAAAAGGCCTTTGGGTATCCTCTTCACAACAGAGAGGCTTATTGACTTATGAAACAGTAGTGAGGGATGATAAAAGGATAAAGGGCATAAAAATACTTCCAGAATGGTGTGTTTTCAGGGGAAATGCACTCCTTGAAGGCTCAAAAACTTTTTAGCCCCCTGTTTGCTTGTCAAAAATTATAGGGGGCTAACAGTGGCTCCACATGGGGATGGCTTCTTCCTGAAGGAGTCAAGAATTCAGAGAATGATCTTTGGTGTAGGCCAGATGCCTGCTGCTTGTACCATCCATTTTCCTTTCTGGACCAGCTGCCACAAATCATGAAGACATCATATCAACAGTAAAATTCTCCCAAACAACTACCTACCCAGACTATAGTCCTATCATTTTCTCTTCAGGGTGCATTTGGACTAGCAGACCCTTTACATCATCAATTTTTTACAAATAGGAAACTAAAACTATTCTATTTCTACCCTTATTACCACATGAGACCAGATTAAACTGTTGGCCTCATATGTTTCTCTACCTAATCTAATATCTACTGGGATTAAACTGTCCAGCAGATTTCTTCTCTACATTCTACAACAGAAATTCACAACAGTCAAACTAGGATTAGACAGTCTAGTTTGCTATGGATCCAAGGCATAAGGAAAAACTGCTCTTGGACTGAAAACTTTGCAGAAAAATGAAAAAAAAATCTGGAAGACTTGAACTCTGAAACTTTGAAGCATCCTTCCTTTCTTTGTGACTCAAGTTTTGAGCTTGTTAGAGTCACTTTCTTCTTCGTTTCAGCTCTGGTTTTGGGCTTGTTTGAGCTGACTCTTTGTGTTAGTATGAATCTTTTGTCGAAGCGTACGAAAAAATACCACTTTAGCTACGCATAACTTATAGCCCTAACATCAAATATGGCTGCCAATATCTTCAGATCTGCAGTTAGTTGATCAAGACAAGTGCTGCAAAAAACCATATCTATACATAGAAAGACATTAAGCAGTAAAATCAAGAGTTTGCTCCATACATCCAATAGACAAGACAAGAACAATGTTTTTTGAAAGAATTTTTGTATTAAGGGCACCTGGGAGGAAAAAAATAAGGTTTATCCAATTCTCCTCAATGGGATGGGTTCTTGGAAGTCCTCAGCACTTCAGATCTAGAATCTCTCTCTCTTGTTGGTGTAGAAAACCCAGACAAAGATAGAACTCAAAGGGAGCTCACACAACAAATAATGTAGAATGTGACCAAGTGTATAGATCCAGAGTGATCTAATAGGCAACAAAAGGTGAAGAATGATAGGAAAAACCCTCCCATTTATAACAAAATATTGGGTCATTCTAGATCTTGGTGCATGATTAAAATAATGTTAACCAAATCTAGATCCACCTTTTATGGAATATTTTATTATATTTGTTGGAGGGAAAAAGTATTTGACTTGGGTCAAATCCCTTTATTTGTGAATAATAAATAAATTAATGATTTATTTATCATTTTAAGGAAGTGGTTGAAGGATAATCAAATAAATAATGATTTATTTAATTATTTGTGGATGATTTGGTCATATTTAACAAGGAATATTATCTAAATAAGATTTAAATAATTATTCCTAGAAAATAATAAGATAAATAAAAGGTTTATCTAATTAATTTCTTTGTTTTGGGTTAAACATGACTAGGAATAATAATTAAATTATGGTTTAATTAATTATTCCATGAGGAAAATCAAACAAATATAGGTTTGTTTAATATTTCCTTTTGGGGTTTCCTGTTTAGACCATAAACAACCTAATAAATATGGTTTATTAAGTTATTTAACATAGTGAAAGCAATTTTACTTAGGGTAAAATTGGTCTTACATGGTGTACTTGGGTCCATCTAATGATAATAGGTTAGATGACCAAAAAATGGTGTAACATATTGCCCCCTAGCGTGTGAGTGTTAGGAGCAAATCGTATGACCAAAGTACGTTGTAAGAACTCAATCACCAGACATCAAGAGGGAAGTCAGAGAGAGAAATGTAAGGTAGACTAGTGTGCTGAAGAACTAGACCCTGAGGAGACGAGACTCGCAGGTGCAACAAGTCTCTTTTTATGAGAGGGTACCTGTGCTAAAGGTGGCGGGGGAGGTATACCTATGCCCGCCGAGACAAAGTACAAAAGAATAGTGTGTCCAGTACACAAGGGACCAAACCATAAAGTATAGCAGGCATAAACATGAGCCAGATAAAAATACAATTGTTAGTATGAATTCTTTGTCGAAGCATACGAAAAAGAACCACTTTAGCTACGCATAACTAATAGCCCTAACAACAATAGAGGCTGCAAAACATCTTCAGATCTGCAATTAGTAGTTAAAGTGCTGCAACAAACAGATCTATAAATGGAAAGACATTAAGCAGAAAAGTAAAGAGTTTGCTCCATGCATCCAACAGACAAGACAAGAACACGATTTTTGAATGAATTTTTATATTACAGGGCACCTGGGAGGAAACAAGAAGGTGTATCCAGATCTCCTCAATGGGATGGGTTCTTTGTAGTCCTCAGCACTTCAGATCTAAGCTTTCTCTCTCTTGTAGATGTAGAAAACCCGATGCAGAAAGTAGAGCTCAATGGGAGCAAATGGTAGAAAAAATGAGACCAAGTGTATAGATCCAGAGTGATCTAATAGGCAACAAAAGGTGAAGAATGATGGGGAAAACCCTCCTATTTATAACAAAATATTGGGTCATTCTAGATCTTGGTGCATGATTAAAATAATGTTAATCAAATCTAGATCCACCTCTATGGAATATTTTATTATTATTTGTTTGAGGGAAAGGGTGTTTGACTTGGGTCAAATCCCTTGATTAGTGAAAAATAAATAAATAAATGATTTATTTATCTTTTTAAGGAAGTGGTTGGGATATAATCAAATAAATAATGATTTAGTTGATTAATGGTGGTTGATTTGGTCATAGTTAACAAGGAATATTATTTAAATAATTATTCCTAGAAAATAATAAGATAACTATGGGTTTATCTCATTAATTTCTTTGTTTTTGGGTTAAACATGACCGGGAATAATAATTAAATTATGGTTTAATTAATTATTCCTTTTGGGGTTTCCTAATTAACATAGTGAAAGCAGTTTTACTTGGGGTAAAACTGGTCTTACATGGTGTACTTGGGTCCATCTAATGATGAAGAGTTAGATGACCAAAAAATGGTGTAACAACAATGAAGGATCCCACATACATGTTGTGCCTGGGATAACAGCCAGGATGATGTTAGGGCTATAAGTTATGCGTAGCTAAAGTGGTATTTTTTCGTACGCTTCGACAAAAGATTCATACTAACAATTGGCGACTAATATCTTCAGATCTGCAGTTAGTTGATCAAGAAAAGTGCTGCAAAAAACCAGATCTATACATAGAAAGACATTAAGCAGTTAAATCAAGAGTTTGCTCCATACATCCAATAGACAAGACAAGAACAATGTTTTTTGAAAGAATTTTTGTATTAAGGGCACCTAGGAGGAAAACAAGAAGGTGTATCCAATTCTCCTCAATGGGATGGGTTCTTGGAAGTCCTCAGCACTTCAGATCTAGAATCTCTCTCTTGTTGGTGTAGAAAACCCAGACAAAGATAGAACTCGAAGGGAGCTCACACAACAAAATAATGTAGAAAAATGTGACCAAGTGTATAGATCCAGAGTGATCTAATAGGCAACAAAAGGTGAAGAATGGTAGGAAAAACCCTCCTATTTATAACAAAATATTGGGTCATTCTAGATCTTGGTGCATGATTAAAATAATGTTAACCAAATCTAGATCCACCATTTATGGAATATTTTATTATATTTGTTGGAGGGAAAAAGTATTTGACTTGGGTCAAATCCCTTTATTTGTTAATAATAAATAAATAAATGATTTATTTATCTTTTTAAGGAAGTGGTTGAAGGATAATAAAATAAATAATGATTTATTTAATTATTTGTGGGTGATTTGGTCATATTTAACAAGGAATATTATCTAAATAAGATTTAAATAATTATTCCTAGAAAATAATAAGATAAGTAAAGGTTTATCTAATTAATTTCTTTTGTTTTGGGTTAAACATGACTAGGAATAATAATTAAATTATGGTTTAATTAATTATTCCATGAGGAAAATCAAACAAATATAGGTTTGTTTAATATTTCCTTTTGGGGTTTCCTGTTTAGACCATAAACAACCTAATAAATGTGGTTTATTAAGTTATTTTACATAGTGAAAGCAATTTTACTTACGGTAAAATTGGTCTTACATGGTTTACTTGGGTCCATCTAATGATAATAGGTTAGATGACCAAAAAATGGTGTAACACTTTGCACTTTAGAGGTTCACGTTTTGAGCATGGTTGAACCTCTCTTTCTCTCTTTTTTGAAACATTTTCTGTTTTTCTTAGAAATAAAATAAAGTAATGGTATTTACAATGGAAATGGAAACTGGAAATTGGAAATCAGTAGTAGTAGTGTTTGAGCATCCTGCCATTGACAGGACCCCCAAACAACTCTGTACCATCTAGCTCTTGCAGAAAAAAGGAATTTGGACCAATAGTGGCCTGGATGATGTATGGACCCTGCCACAAACTGTCAAATTTGTCATGCTTTCCTTTGTCTTCTCTTCTTGAATCCCACTTCAGAACTTTATCTCCAATTTTGAAGTCAGAAGCCTTGGTTCTCTTGTCGAACAACTTCTTTATATTTTCCTGAACTTTCAGAGCTCTGTTATAGACCTCTTCCCTTGTTTGATGGAGATGAATTGTTTAGTTTATCCTCCTCACCATGTTGTCTTCTTCTGTCTGAATTTCTTGGACTAGTTTAATCGCTGGCACCCCAAGGCTGGTAGGAAACACTGCCTCTGTTCCATAGACAAGCTGATATGGTGACATGCCAATGGATTTCTTTATTGTAAGCCTGTCATCCCACAAAGCATGAACTAACTTGTTGTGCCAGGACTTCTTGTTATCTTCAAGCAGATTTTTGATAATGGTCACCAAGCTCTTTTTTGATGATTCAGCTAACCCATTACCTTGTGGGTAATAAGCAGTTGAATGACCGAGTGCCATTTGATACCTGTGACAAAAATCAATCATTTTCTTGGATCCAAAAGCAGCAGTGTTATCAGTGATTATTTTTCTTGGGCAGCCAAACCTAGAGAGGATGTGGTCTTCTAGGAACATAATGATGACAGAATCTGTGGCATTCCTAGAAGGTATGGCCTCTATCCATTTAGTGAAGTAGTGAATGGCTGTAAGGATCCACTTATGCTGTGCAGAAGAAGCAGGGTGTATTTCTCCTATGAAATATAGGCCCCATTGCATAAAGGGACTCTCAATAGTGATGGGTTGTAAAGGTAGAGGGAGGAGCTTTCTTTTGCCTTCAAAAATTTGGCATTATGGTAGGCAATTATCAGCTTGTGGATGTCATTGAAAAGTGTAGGCCAATAATAGCCGGCTCTGAGTATTTTGTTAGCATTGGCTTTGCAGTTCAAGTGGCCTCCACACTCTCCTGCATGGAACTCCTGTTTAATCCTCTCTGCCTCAGTTTCGGGCAAACATTTAACCAATAGGCCATTTGTATTTTTCTAGTATAAACATTCATTCAGAATGCAATAGTTTCTGGCTTTAAGCTTTAGGAATCTGGCCTTAGTCTTTGATAGTTTGGGAGGGGCATTGAGGTTTGTGAGCACACACAGAATGTCAGAATACCAAGGAGAGTTCTGAAACTTATCCTCAACAGTGGGATCAGGCAATCCTTCCTTCTCATCCAAGGCATCTACCATGTTTATGTCAAGGGCTTGTAAATTTGATTCATCCATAGTTGAGCTAGGCCCTGACCTTTGATCAGTTTTGTGGGTTTTATCTCAAGGTCATACTCTAAGATTACAACAATCCATTTGCCCCTCTTTCCATCCGGATCTTGGGACAAGATGTCTTTAACCACTACGTTTGGCACGTAGGCTACGATGTGAGAATGCAATATGTACACCCTAAAGCCTTTCAAGGCCTTTACCAGGGCATAGGCCTGTTTTTCCATTATGTTCTATTTCAAGGGTGCATCCCTCAGAGCTTTGCTAAAGAAAGAAATGGGCTGTTCCATTCCCTCTGGATTTTTTTGCAGCAGAACTGTAGCCACTGTATGCTCGGAGGCAAACGAAAAGATCAGGAAATCTTTTGAGAAATCAGGGTTGATTAGGACAGGAGCCTGGGTGAGTGCAATTTTAACTGATTCAAAATATTTTTTAGCCTCAACAGTCCATTTAACTCCTACACCTTTCTTCAACATGTTTGTCATATTCCTGAGGTGTTCAACTAAGTTGGGAATAAACCTCCTTAAGAAGTTGATTTTCCCAATAAAGGACTGTAACTCTTTGATGTTTCTCGGGTGTGTGATCTGTAGTATTCTCTCAACTATCTGTGGGTCTATCTTAATTCCCTTCTCAGATATGATATGGCTGAGAAGCTTTGCTTCCTGCAGCTCGAATATAGTCTTTTTGGGATTTAATGACAGACCGAACCTTCTACATTTTTCAAAAAATCTTCTCGTTTGTATTAGGTGCTCATCATCAGTCTTGGAATAGACTGTTATGTCATCCAGATAGATGATAATGAAGTGCTCTATTTCATTCGAAAAATCTATGTCCATCGCTCGTTGGAAGGTTTCACCAGCGTTCATCAGTCCAAAGGGAATTTTTACATACATAAAAGTGCCCCATGGAGTGGTGAAAGCAGTCTTGAGTTGATCTTCTGGGAGTACTAGAACCTGGTTATAACCTGAAAAACCATCTAACAGGGAGATCCACCTTGAGCCAACTACCCTCTGCAGGATATGTTCCATCTTTGGTAAGGGGTAATTGTCCTTAAGTGAGGCTCTGTTAAGGTTCTTGAAATATATGCACAGTCTGATCTCACCTGTTTTCTTTCTCACAGCTACCAGGTTTGAGACCCAATCAGAGAACCTCATAGGAACTATTATTCTTGCCTCGTACATCTTCTTTATCTCCTTTTCTACTGCAGGCAATTGTTTTGGGTTTATTCTGCGAAGTTTTTGCCTGAAGGGCTTCTGGTTCTCTTTCAAGGGTATTTTTTGATGTATAATGTTTTTTTCGTAGGCCTTCAAATCCTCGTAGCTCCAGGCAAACACGTCAACGAATTCCTTGAATAAGTCAATATATTTATTTTTCATGTTTGCGGGTAAGGACTTAGCCAACTTAATCGTTTTAGGCTTATCTTCAGTGCCTATGTTGCATTCATCGACATCAGTGTCTGAGTGTTCTATGGTGGGCCTTTTCGCTACATCATCGAAATCGAAAAGATCTTCTAAAGGTGCCAGGCCTCGGGGTATGCTTTTATCCTTTGCCTGTAGCACCTCAATTTCCTCATTATCTGCGTTTTTACATTCTTCGGTTGGATTTCCATTTTATTCGTTTAAAGTGTTTATTTCTATGTTACAGGGTGGTTCTTCCTCGTTTGAGGGCTCTGAGGGCTCTTCACTTAGGCAATTATCATTGGACATAGAGTTTGAATCGGAAAATTCAAACTTGTTCATGTCTATCAGGAAATCCTTAATCTGTTTATCTCCTTCAAAAACTTGCTAATATTTCTCATTATCAGGTACTGCAGGTCTGAACTTCGTCTGAATGATGATTTGTTGATCGTTGGGAGGCTTGTGATATGAACTAGCTATACAAGCTAATCCATTTGCAATTACATTCTTACTCCTAGGAATAAACACTAGTTCATATTCTACAAATGTTTTCAATAAATGCATAGCGTCATTCCTGTACACTCTCAGCCTAGGGTGTTTCACTGTGTATTCACCATTCACTTATTTTATGATTAGCTCAGAGTCTCCACGCATAGCTATCCTATGGGCTCCTAATTTTTTCAATAGATTCAAACCTAGGATAAGAGCCTCATACTCTGCGATATTATTTGTACATTTGAAGTTCAGGTTGAAGGCATGACTCTCTGTACAGTCACTTTCTGTGTTGTGTATCCACAATCCTACTCCTACAGTTCTCTTGGTGCATGACCCATCGAAATTCATTTCCCATAAGGGATCATTCTCGGGCTTATCGATATTTCCCTCCCTAATGTGGGTTTCACTGGTCTATTGTGTTACAGGGTCTGCGTTGGACTGTGGATGGTTTCGTTATTCATGTAGTGTATGAGTTTGTGAGGGGTGACTAGCCAGCGGTTCACATCATGTTTCTTATTTACTCAGAGTTTCGTTTTTCAGTGCACTTTCCACAAATTTCATCTTTGTTTTCTTCTGATGCTAGAGAGGCCATTATGTTGAAATCTATGGGCACCATCTCATTGCTCACACCTCTGTTTTCTAGCTCTGGGTCCTCTAAGGATTCATCATTGTAAAGGATAAAGGAGTCTAGATCTGTGTGTACATAATACAGAGGAGAATTTTCAGGATTCTTAGGGCTGCTGACCAGGAACTTCATTTGTGCCTCTCTATATAGTCTCCTAAGCTGGCTAAAGACAGGGATCATGGCGTATGCCCCATCCATATGCATTGTACCTTGCATCTTGGCTCCCCATGATCTCAATAGTAACATGCCATACTTAGGCGGCACATCTGCCACTGCAATGTCCATAACCATACATTTGGCTAGAATATGGGTTAAGTTCACACAGAGGTCGTTGATTAGGCCAAGGCACTTTACTCTACTAGAGTCGAAAGAATATAAATCTTTGTAGGGTAGGGTTATCTCTAGGCCTAGCCTTTCCATAAAAACCTTAGGCATTAAGTTGTGTGAGGCCCTAGAGTCATGCATTGCGTTGTGAAGGATCTTATCATGGATATTGAGACTGATATAAAAAGGAGGTATTACCCCTTCCTGAAACTTCCCCTCTATCTTTGGGCCAAACAAAAGGGCTGGTTGATCATCACTCAGATTGATAGTGTCACTGTTTTCCCCTATATTTAAAGCTTTCAAAATTTGGCCTTTATATACATCCTGAGTGGCCAGCTCAGAGAGTGGGATAGAGATTTTAATTTTTGCGATCTCACTCTCCAAATTGAAGAGGGATTGACTCTTTGTAATATTCAACTCTGTCTTGTTAGCCACTACTTTAGTGGCAGGCTCAGTTTGCTGATGTTCATTATGTACAGGATTGGGAACTGTTTTATCAGGAGCACTAACTGCAGTGCTAGTGCTGCTAGTTGGTTGACTTTGTTTATCAGTGTTTTGGTTATCCCTTTCTTTGTTCTTCCCAGAACTCTCAGCTACTGGTTTGTTACTTTCAGCAGTTACTTTAGAAGTTTTCTCAGGCCCTTTCTTGATGGTAGTCCCAGAAGCCTTTGGTTTTGGAGTGTCTAGGATCTTTTTGCTTCTAAGTTCATACTGTTCTCTGACCTGCATGATGGCACTTTCAAATCCCAGTCTGTAATCCTTAGATTCTAATCTTTCCTCATCCCAATATGAGGATGAGGGCTGATCTTCCTTTGTGGAACAATTTCGAATTGAGTCATCTGTCTCAAACATATTTATTGTGTTCTCTTCAGACTCTTCTATTATCCCCTCATCTTCATCAAGGAAGTTTTCTTGAAATGGGGGTATAAATTGTTGATCTGATTCTCTTTGTCTATTGGGAGTGGTATTGTTCCTTCTAAAGTTCTGGTTCTGGTTATGATTTTGGTTTATGTTCTGATTACTAACTGTGACAACCATTTTTTCCATCATTTGTTGTAGCTTTTCCATGTTTTTAGATAGACGGTCATAATTGGGGTCAGATGTGGAAGCTACAGTGTCATCTCTATATGTCACCCTCTTTTTAGCCCTCATTCTGGCTTTCTTCTCAATCAGGTTAGCCTCTACACTCACTGCCCCCCTTTGCATATCTTCCAATGTGTTGTAATCCCTCTCCCTAAGCTGGTAAGCCATGTTAGCATCAAAGATCTCAGGATATTTCACTAGAGCCATACCTTGGGGAGGCTTCATATGTGGAGGAAGAGAGTTATAAATGTTGTTAAACCTTGTAGAGTAGTCATGGATACTCTCTCCTACGTTTCTTTTCAGGTTCTTGTATTCTGCTAAGATTTGGAGAGGGTTGACCTTAACTTCCCATTTGTTTCTGAAGGTTTGATATAAGGAGGGTAGATCTTGGATGCTATTAGGAGGTAAGCCCTTAAACCATTTCTTCACATCACCTCCTAAGCGCTGGGAAAAGATTCTCATTTTGAATGTATCATCATCTATCTCCATGTAGGAAAATAATCTTCCATCCTGTCTACATGGTGCTGAGCCATGGTGGACTCCTTTGCGGTGAAGTGTTGAATCTTTGATTGATAATCATTAGGTAAAGGCACTAGAGGATGAGATAACACCAGGGGTGCATACCATGCGGCCATGATGATGTTCTGATGAGTGAAAGGGTTGGCTTGAGCAGCTGGTATATGGATGACAGTGATACTGGGACCAGCAGAAGTCTGTCGAGCAGATTTAGGGTGGCAGAGCCCCAAGTTTTGAATGAAATGAATATCAGAAGGTGTAGATGGAGGGATCTTTCTGTCCCTAATGTGTTTACCACTTTGAGGTGGTGAACCAGGAAGCTCAAGGTCTGGCTAGTCTAGAGCATTGAATGACCTAGTTCTAGGTAAACTATTTTGAGAGTCTAGGTCAAAAAGTGGGTCTGATAGAGCTGTAAAATCTTCCGGTGTAGAGTTAGCTCTATGGATGTGGCTGGAAATAGTTGGTCCTTTAGGTGTAGGAGATTTCTTGAGGATGCTCTCAGGGTTGTCAAATATTTCAGGTGGGTATGGGTTAGGATAAGCTCTTGTGTGAATGGTTCTTGAAGCCAGAGTGCTGGTTTCCAACGAAGCAGCTTAACCCTACTTGTTAATTCTGTTATGGCTGATGTTGTTGTGGAGGTTGGTCTCCTAGTGGAGTCTTATGTAAAACCAAGATAATCAGTAGGCCTACTGATCACCAGTGGAGTCTTGGATCTCTATGGGACTATGGAGTCTCCAAGTGGGAGGTTCAGAATGTTTCTAGGAGGTACATTGTCCACCACAGTGCTTATGTAATGTCTCTTTTCAAGGATATCCTTAAAACACAGCAAACTCTAACCAGAGATGAACTGGGAGGGATTTTACCAGGTATTTCACCTCTGAAAGAGGGTGAGACCTAGAGGCTATCTGGCCCTTTCCAGACTCTGTCTAAGAGTGTGGGGAGAAACACATCAAGTGGTGCAGAAAGTGAATTGCAAATGGAAGTGTTTCACTGCCAACCTAACCAGAGATTCTGGGATTTCTGAGGCTCTTGTGATGTAGTAAGATGGAAAATACTCGGAAATTTCCCTAGTGGAGTCGCCATTATGTTTGGGTTCCCATGTTTTGGCAAGTTGGCAATACCAAAAGATGAGACAACATCAGAACTATTAGAGTCGGTCTTTACATCCCTCCGTCAGAGATCATTTCTCTTATTGCATTTCATTTTTAGGTGTCTCATCTAGTTCATTCCTCTGCATTCCGTTAGGGGCATGCCATAATCTGATGGGAGGGCCTTGTCACTTATTCCCCTCATGACTTGTACCTGCTGGCTCAGGTATTTTCGTCAAGGTCCATCAAAATCATTTTCCAGTCAATAACAGTCAATGTTTGGTCTCTTGGTCAAAAAGAGTCATTTTGATCTTTAGGTCTAGGGTTTCGCAAATTTCAAAGTGTCCAACAATGCCAACAGGCCAGAGGGAGGTTCAAAACAAGTTTTCATCGCAAAATTTCATTGTTACTATGATTGATTATGACTTTTCTTCAAAACTATGTTTTGAAGAAAATCGTCATTTTGTACTTTGTAATAAATGCTATGTATATTTTCAAATTTTTTTTTTAAAGTTGTCAAATTCTTCCGGCGCAGCCCTGGTCATCCTTAGCCAAGACATGCCACCATCCCTGCAAAAAATCAACAAAGGAGCCATTATTCAAGCTCAGAAGGTCAAATGGAAACAAGCAAAACAGAGTTGTATTAAAAGTGAAAAAGTGCCAAAGCCAAAAACATTACAAAGTGGGTCTTTGCAAAGAAAAAATCAAATCCATCACTATAAGATATTTTCATTGTGTGAAACACCCATTGGTATGCCAAGATATCGATTGAAGTTGACTTAAGTTGTGGAAAGGGCGAAGCTGTGAGTTTAAGACTGAGACTGTGTGTTTGAAGTGTGCGCGGCACATTGGTGGAAGGCGCAGCGCACAGAGGCCGCGTGGCGCATAGAGCCGAAATCCACTGTGTAATTTCTAACGGGTGTGGCGCATCCAGGAGGCACGACGCACTGGGTTTGTGCGCGGCGCACAGAGCCCCCAATCAAATTTTCCCACCGCTTCACCAAATTTCAAATCAATTCGGTTTTCTAATGATCCAAGTAAGTTTGTGAGCTTCGACTATTGATGTTAGCTGGTGTTTGGAGTTGTTTGGAAGTGAAGAATAAGAAGTTGAATGCCCAAATGATAAACCCTCTCATTTGTCAAAAGCTGCTCTTAGGGTTTGTATTTGAATTTTAAAAGGTGTAATTTTTGTGTCAAGAACTTCATAGCACATTTCCCACCGGTGGTTCCATTTCCCATCACTGTCACGATATCATTCATATCCCTTCCCTATTCCTCTATAAAATCACTCATATCATTCCATTCCAATATTACTATCCCTACAATCCTATTATCCTTAAACCCTACCATCTCCCATACCACTTATAAAATTCCCCATTCCCAAACATAATCAAGTGACTGTCCTCAAACTAAAATTTCATTTGACAGTCCTTTTTCCCATTGTAATATTTCCCCACAGTCCCTCATTTCCTACTTGGTATACATTGGCATTGAAACAAAGAAACTAATTCATAATTTTGAAATCAATCAAACGTACACTTGTTATACACATTGCAGCACCATGACAGAGACAGATTCATCATATGAGCAAGAATATGAGCAAGACAGTGACTCAAACACAAAGCTTAATGTACCGAGAAGGCAGCATAAAAGTGGCAAGCATGTCAGAGAAGAGCCCACTTCTTTGACTGAATTGCATGCCTGCCCGCTTGCAATGGCATGCTTTCAGCAACAATCATGCTTTCAGTATTGTGAGATGATTGCTCAGACTCAGCATCATCATGAGTTAGCTCACTTATTTTTCCTACATTTGCGTGATGGTCATGTAAACCTTGCTGGAGTGAACTTCACCTTGACACCAAAAACCATTTCTCAGGCCACCGGGATACCAGACATAGGTGAAGAATGGAACAAGAGGCAGCAGATGGATAGAGCATATTATGAACCTTACATCAGACCTAGCTATCTGAGGCAGCTCAGCAGGGTACTCCCATTCTGGTTTCTGAAGGATTCCTATGTGCCATTGATGAAACTCATCATCCGATACTTCAGTTGTGAAGGCCGCTTCTCGCGCCTTTATGCTCACCACATCAGACTTTTGATGCACTTCACGAGAGTTAGACTGATGAGTATTCCATATTTCATGTGTCGAAACATAGAGCAGATGACTACCCTTGTGCAGAAGAAGACTCCCGAGCAGCAACATAACAACATTTATCATTATGTGCTCATCAAGATCATTGTAGTACATCAGCTCGGATTACAGGGCATTGCATGGGAGGAGTTCATTTCCCGTGACTTCTTCACAGCCCCTCAGCCTCCTCCAGAGATTTTTCATGATGATGGTGAGCCTTCACATCAGTTTGAGGTCCCTGAGACAGAGCCTATTAGTGTTCTAGTGTGTGTTACATATCAGAGAGGCACCAAAGCCTTGTTTGCCGCAGCACGACGAGTACTATCTCCACCCGGGGTGGAAGGGGTCTCATTACCTTCATCAGCAGCGCGAGTACTATCTCCACTTGGCGTGGAAGGGGTCTCGCCTTCGACATCAGCATAGGTACAGGACAAAGGCAAGAGGCCTATGTAGGATGAGGGCCCTTCAGGAGGCCAAGACATTGATTTCATTGATGTTGATTTGAGCTCTCCTAGCTCAAAGATGAGAGAGACCATCCAGGAATAGAAAGCTGAGATCGACACATTGACCGTGAAATTACAGAGAGCTCAGTGGATTATAAAATATTTGGAGCAGTGGAATAAGCAATTGGAGGATCAGCAGACACTCATAGAGTTACGGCAAATCCGTGAAGACCGGGAATTAGCCCGGAAGAGATAGGGTGACATGACACCTTTTGAGCGGCCAATTTGGCTTGAGAGAGTCAACATTCATCTTGAGAAGCTGATGGCGAAGGCCAATAGGGAAAAAGACATGCTCAGACATATGAATAACCACTATTGGGCCCGCACACATGTTTGTAAAGCACGCATGAAGATCCTGAAAGTGAGGCTAAGGAGAGCACTGAAACGGCGGAAAAGGCCTGATCCACTTCAAATCTTGGCCGAAGCTTCTTTGGCTGAGTGTGGCACTTGATGGGGGACCGCCAGTCCAAATTTCAAGAAATTTGGAGAAAATTTTGTCAATTTTGAAATTTTTGGTCACAAAATAGATTTTCCCGCTTGACGCGTCACGCCACCTGGCGCACGCTTATGATTGAAACATCTTCTGGAGGAAAACTTGATATTTTTGGGTTTTTCATGATAAATTATGCATGTTCAGGAATGGCTGAAGCATTTCATCAAGTACTGGGCTACCTAAAGGGCCAAAAACACCTTGAAAATGGCCTTTCTGCCACTTTTTGTACCAGCAGGAACCAGTCTTGGGAGATTTGATTTTAAACAGGGCAAATGAACTTCAAATTGAAAAATTTCACTTGGGTTGGATATTAGACATCCAGGGATTTCCAACGAGCTATCATGAGCTCAATTTGGACGTCAGAAAGTGCCTCAAAAATAGGCTCAAAGAGGCGCAACGCATTGAGTTTTTTAGCACGACGCATAGAGGAATTTGGCCTATTTTTTACTCTTCAGCTCAGGAATTCGGCCAATTTTGTCTAGTTTTACTTTTTGATGTAAATATTGATCTATCTTGATGTAATTTGATAACTATGATGTAATTTTGGCACCTATTTACTTGTTCTAGAGGATTCATTCACTAAAAAGTGAAAATTAAATGAATGAATCAATTTCCTTCCATATAGAGGCAAGTTGTTTGATTGCCTAGATTTCAGTTCCTAGTTTAGAATTGGTTCAAACAGCTCCTAGAATGATGAGCTCGACCCCTAGAGGCATGGGAAGGGGTTAGGATGGTCTATATTATGTATTTTATGAGTCATTTTCAGGGTTGGATACTTGGGAATTGTTTTGCACTCCATTGTACATCACTTCTGCATTTTTGGCAAAGGAAAGACCAGGGTTTTGCAGCACTTTTTGGGATCCTTGTGGCTCTGTGTTTTGATGGTGTTTCTTCTCTATGTATTTGTAAGTTAACTGATGTTTATTTGTATCATTTCCCTTCTCTGTTCTTCTTAGATTAAACAAATCAGTGTTAAAGGTGGAATTCAGTAGCTTGCTTTGCTCTGCCTTGGAATTTGTTTAATTTTACATGTTTTCATCTGTTTGGAGAGTATCCTTGATATCTCTTGCCCTCTTCAGCTCCTCAGCAGTCTAAATCATCCATATACTCATTTCAAGACATCAAAACCGTTGCCTACCCTGCCCCAATTAGAACTCTGCAGAAACTGGACTTCATCCCCGCACCCAAAATTGCCTTTCCCTCATTTCCGACAAAAACCCCGAAAAAACATTTCAAACTCTTTCATCTATATACCTAGCCTAAAATTAGTTCTCATTTCAGTCATCTCAAGCCCCTTTGATTACCTTTTGCTTAGATTGACCCAGAGAGAGTCCTCTCCTGATCTGGTAGGGCTAGCTACTAGACTGAGCGTGGTTTGATGTTACCCTAAACTCTGCCTTCCTTCAGCCTGAGGTAGATTTGGGTTATAACATAGTGGTGACCATACTGGGGAGGAAATGGTTTGCTTGTTGGTGTTATTTTTTTCATAAGCTACAGATGGAGCCTGAAGTTAGCCAGGTAGCCTTCAAAACGCTCTTGCTTTGCATCAGCGGAAGTAGATGAATGCTGCTTCAGTCAATCTCTGGTCTAGCTTGTGAGCGTGACACTTGACTTGTGAATTACCCTAGTAGATTAGACATACTGTATTTTATAGGCTGAGAAAGTTTGTTTTGTCCTTTGATTTTTAAGTAGATCAACACACTGGCTTCCAGAAGACATACTAGAGTGAATCCCGATCCTGATCCGCCTCCAGTGTATGAGAATCCCAATCTGATTGCAAGAATCCATCGAAGACAAAGTCCCGTGATTCCTCTTTTTAGATCTCAGTCATGTCCTGCTATTTTTGAATATATTGAAGATCTCGACTTTGATGAGAAGTTTGAGTTGTCTTTGTTCGAAACCAAGTCTGAAAGTGATTTTGATTCCACTGTCATAGATCCTGAGTTTATCAAATATCTTGAGATTGAACAAGAAAAAAAATCCATTGACAGCTATATTTTGAATATTCAGAACTCTATTGTGGCAACGAACATCCCTGAATTCATAGAGTCCGCTTCTGAAACTCTTGGGCCATCAGTTGTTACATCTGATTCACAGATCCCCACCGAGCCTTCTTTTATTCCTACTATCCCCATGCAACCATCTATTCCTGATCAGCATTCTGCAATAGTTCCACTTCCATCTCCACCTCATATATCAGCTGCTCCTACTCCACCTGTATCCCCGAGACTGGTGAATCCACCAAGAGCCATGGCTGCTCGATTTTCTCCTCTCGTGCTACCACAGGATTTGGATGACATGCCAGCAGATTACCAAAGTAAGATCCCATTGTTTGATGGCACTCCTCAAAGTGTGCCTGCTCAGCAGCATATAGACAAAATGGGAGATTTCTTCGATCTCCATGAAATTGATGAAGAAAATGTAACCATGAGATTATTTGTGCAAAATTTCAGTGGTGAGGTAAGAAAATGGTTCCGAGCATTGACACCCAGAAGTATTACTACATTGGTAGAGCTTCAGAGACAGTTTCTATATCGGTGGGAAATAAAGAAAGATCCACTCCAGATCACTTCTGAATATACCAATATCAAGCGCAATCCTGGTGAGTCCGTCCAAGACTATTGTATCAGATTTAATGTGGTTTATAATGCTATTCCTGATGATTTAAGGCCATCTAGAAAGTCAGCTTTGCTTAAGTTCCTAGATGATTTTGATCTGGAGATGGCTTATTCATTACGAGACAGAGATCCGCCCACTCTGGAGGACATGCAGAAAATTGCTGTGAGTGTTGAGGCTAATTTGAATGACAAGAGAGCTAGATTGAGAGAATAAAATAAAGTCTCAATAGAGGAAGAAGCTTCTACATCAGATCAATTACTCCGCAAGGTGGAAAAAATGTTCGAAAGATTCACACTTGATGAGCCTGAACCGCAGATTCGAAATCCCAATTTCTGTGGTCAGCAGCAGCCACAATTCCGGATTAAACAATGAGAGCAGCGTGCACAAGAACCAGCAGTTCAACAGCAAGTAAAGACACCTCTTCAGTAGAATTTTGTTGGCCAGGATTTAGATGATGAAGATGATGTAGTGAGGGAAAAAAATCACTTTTTTACTCCTGATGATTTGCCTATTTATATCACTGAAGATGAAGAGTATACAGAAAGTTCAGCTGTCCAAGGAGATGAAGATTTTATTTTGGCCAATGATGCAGCTTTTGAGGAAGAATCAGATGAATATCAGAGAGGTTATATGAATGCTTTTTCTGCCCAGCAGAAGCAATATTCACTTAGAAGCAGAGATGTGCCTGTCAACCAAATTCAGAAGAGAAAGGAAGTTTCAGCACCGAAGAATGATTCACTCGTTGCACAAAAGAAAGCGAAAGAGATAGTTGATCCCGTTGCCAGTAAGTCATCATCAGCAGCAAATTCAAATCAGCCAAGTGCATCGAAGGACAAGGCTGAAAAGAAAGATGTTCCATCCAAAGAGATTGAAAATGTTTCAGCTTTTAGTTTGGAGAATGAAATTTCTAAGTTGAAGGTTTCTATTCCCTTGACAGAAATCATGAAGAACAATAGTTATAGAGGTCAAGTTTCTAAAATTTTGAACTTTGATCCAATGTCTGATATGGTGAATGTTTAAGATGACCAACTCGAACTGATTTTTGGACCAGATTTAGATGGTGAGTCTCCGGAGAGCGATGTTCCTCCTTTCTATATCAGTTTAAGATTGCATGATTTTGTGTTGCATAATGCCATGTTTGATTCTGGTGCTTCCCATAATCTTATGCCGAGGGAAATCATGGAGAAGTTGGGTTTAGACATCACAAGGAAGTACCATGATCTTTATTCATTTGATTCCAGCAGAGTGAGATGTATCGGGCTCATTAAGGACTTAGTTGTAAGTTTGGATCAGATTCTTACAAAGAATGTTTTGATGGACGTAGTTGTGGTAGACATCCCTCCTCAGTTTGGTATGCTACTTTCCAGATCTTGGGGAGAAAAATTGAAAGGAACATTACAACTAGATTTCTCCTATGCAACGATTCCCGTGTTTGGCCAAATGAGGAAGTTGTATCGGGAACAAAAAATGAAGTACATTATTACAAGTAAGGAGAAACCGGTTAATCACCCAATTAATTATGTACATACAAATTTAGAGTCTTTTGTTTTGTTTGCCGATAGTTTCAATGATGTAGATAGTCAGTTAGTTCAAGTAGAATATATCCCAGAGATTATCAAAAATTTCAGAGAAGTTTTGCAGAAAGAAAGGCAAAAACCGGAAAACACAGTTGAGCAATCAGCTAAAGATAGTGGGCAGCAAGCGGAAAAAACAGAGCTAGCACAATTCCAACACTTGGAAGATGATTAAAATGGCCTATGGACCATGGATTTTGATGGTGCAGTGGGTAGTGATGGTGCTGGAATTGGTATTTGGGTATGCAGTCCATTTTCCGCTCCAAATAAGGTATCGAGCAATGTACGGGTATGTTCTTACAAGTTAGCATTTGATTGTTCGAACAATGAGGCTAAGTATGAAGCTCTGATTGCTGGCCTAAATATTCGTAGAAAGCTGAATGCTAAGAGAATTGCAGTCTATGGTGACTCTGAATTGGTGATTAAGCAAGTTAAGGGAGAGTACCAAATGAAACATCCTCGGATGCGTGCTTACCGAAATGTTGTTCTTGATATTTTGAATTTGTTTTTAGATTACACCTTGACATGTATTCCTCGCATTCAAAATGGAATTGCAGATGCACTTGCTAAGGCAGCAAGTAATTTGAAGATCCCAATGAACTCAAGTAATAATTTTGAAATCCATCTGAAGCACCGTCCTACCGTTCCGGATAATCAAAGATGTTGGCAAGTTTTCCAAGATGATGATGAGATTAATGAGTTTCTGCAAAACAAAGGTAAGTTCAAGGATACCTCAATTGATGTTGAATATGATGGTGATGAAGCTGATGTGCAAGTAAATCAAATGGAAGTGTTGCAGTTGACAGATAATGTTATTCCTAAAGACTTGATACCTTTAGAAGAGCTCTTTGATCAAGATGACGTTTCTAAAAAACCCACCTTGCGGCCAACTGAAAAGGGAGTTGAAGAAGTAAACATTGGATCAGCTGAGAATCCAAAGATGGTGAAGTTGTCAAAAGCATTGCCACCGGAGGTAAAGGGAAAATATATTAGTTTGTTGTCATCTTTTGTTGATGTGTTTGCATGGGATTATTCAGACTTGAAAACATATGATACCAATATAATTCAGCACACTATCCCAATCAAGCCTAATCAAAAGCCTTTCAGACAGAAGCTGAGAAGAATCAATCCGAAATTGCTGCCATCAATTAAGAAAGAGGTGAATCGATTATACAAGGCTGGAATCATTGTTCCCATCAGATTTTCTGATTGGATTTCCAATTTGGTGCCCGTTCATAAAAAGAGAGGTGAGATCTGTTTGTGTATTGATTTCAAAAATTTTAACAAGGTGTCATTGAAGGACAATTATCCATTGCCTAAGATGGATCATATACTACAACGAGTAGTTGGAGCATCTCGTATGTCACTACTCGATGGTTATTCTGGATATAACCAAATTTTGGTCCATGAGGACGACAGAGACAAGACATCGTTCACCACTCCGTGGGGGACATTTCACTATGCCAAGATGACTTTTGGTTTAAATAATGTTGGTGCGACATTTCAGCGAGCGATGGACATGGCTTTTTCAAATGAGAAAGATGTTTTTCTTGTTATATACCTTGATGATTTGACGGTGTTTTCCAATTCTGATGAAGAACATATGTATCATTTGAGAGTTGTTTTTCAAAAGAGCAGAAAATATGGTGTGTCACTTAATCCGAAGAAAAGCTTGTTTGCCATGGATGAAGGCAAACTACTTGGTCACATTATTTCAAAAGATGGCATTCGTATTGATCCAGCACGTGTGGAAGCAATTCAGCAAATTGACCCACCTCGGAACAAGAAGGAGATTCAATCTTTTAATGGTAAGATGAACTTTCTACGCCACTTTGTGCCTAATCTTGCTGAACATCTAAGAGAGATTACAAACATGCTTAAGAAGGACAACCAAGTGAAGTGGACTGAAGAGGCTGAAAAGTCTTTTAATTTAGTGAAGTTGGCACTTTCTTCAGCACCGGTGTTGATCAGCCCGGATTACACTCAAGACTTTATTTTGTTTTCATTTTCTTCGGAGCACTCTATGGCAGCTGTGTTAATGCAGAAAAGAGACGATCATGAGAAGCCAATTGCTTTTTTCAGCCAGACTATAAGAGATGCAGCCTTGAGATACAACATCATTGAGAAGCAAGCTCTTGCTCTTGTGAAAGCATTGAAAGATTTCCAGGTATACATTCTGCATTCCCATATTTTGGCATATGTTCCTAACGCTGCCGTGAAAGATGTTTTGGTACAAAAAGATCCGGAAGGAAGACGAGGCAAGTGGATTGCAGCATTTCTGGAGTATGATGTGGAGATAAAGCCCACTAAGCTGATCAAAGGACAGGGGCTGGCGAAGCTTATGGCTGAATCAAATTTGCATGCTTTAGACATAAATCTGATCGCTACTATGTCTGATGAGGATGAGGAAAATTCGCCATTTCAGGTATCAGAAATGTTTGTTGCTTCTCCGTGGTACTCAGATATTGTGTATGTTCTTTAAAACTTATCACCACTGCCTGGCATGACTAGAAACAAAGGTAGAACTTTGAAATTAAAGGCTGCAAAATTTTGTATTTTGAATTCTGCACTTTATTGGAAAGATCCTGGAGGTGTTTTGTTGAATTTTTTGGTGGAAGAAGAAGCGAAACAAATCATGGACGATTTCCATAAAGGAGACTGCGGGGGTCACCTTTTTTTGGAAAACTACAACCAATAAGATTTTGAGAGCCGAATACTATTGGCCCACGCTTTTTGCAGATGTATATAAGATTGTCAAGAGCTGTCACGAGTGTCAAATTTTTGAAGGAAGGCAGAAATTACAGACATTGCCACTGAAGCCTATTGAGGTAAGCACCCCTTTTCAGCAGTGGGGTTTGGATTTCATTGGGGATATCCACCCACCTTCTTTAGCTCAGCATAGATGGATCCTCACGGTGACATATTATTTCACGAAGTGGATCGAAGCAATTCCCACCAGACAAGCTACAGATACGGTAATAATTTCATTCCTTGAGAATAGCATTTTGTCTCGTTTTGGTTGCCCGAATAAGATAATCACAGATAACGCAGCGGCTTTCAAATCAAAAAGGATGGTTGAGTTTTGTAGCAATTATCATATCAGTTTGGGACATTCAACCACTTACCATCCGCAAGGAAATGGGTTGGTGGAATCTTCCAACAAATCTTTGGTCAATATCATTAAGAAATTGTTGGAAATCAATAAGAAAGGCTGGCACAAGAAGTTAGTAAATTCACTTTGGGCTGATCAGGTAAGTCAGAATAAATCCATTGGGATGTCCCCCTTTGAGTTGGTATATGGAGTAGACACAGTGTTTCCTACCTCTCTTGTTGTTCCGGTGGTCAAACTTTTGCAAGAAGCGGGCAATGAGGAAGATCACATGCAGAGAAGACTTAATTAGATGATTCATTTGCAGCAAACGAGAGAAGTTTTCCAAAACACATTCAAGTTGCAGGAAATAAATAAGAAAATCTATGACAGAAAAGCGAAGGCGGACAAATTCCAATTGAATGAAGTGGTGTTGAAGTGGGATGCAAGGAATGAGGAAAAGGGCAAGCACGGTAAGTTTGAAAATATCTGGAAAGGTCCCTTTAGTATTGCAGCACATTGTGGGAAGAATGCCTTACTTTTGAAGGAAATGAACGGGGAAGATTGTCCAGGAGGGCCAGTCAATGGTCGGCTACTCAAGCGATATCATTTCTGAGTATTTTCTGTTGTTTACATTGCCACTGTATATACCATTTTATTTCAATTTTCATCGCAAGTATGTGCTGTGATATTTCTTCAGTCTGGGGCCCGAAGCGAAGGCTATAATTCTGAAGAAGGATTTCAGTTTTGGTGTGAGTTTATTGAGTCATTTTTTCAGTCTTTTCAGTTTCAAAATTGAGTCGGTTTGATTCAAGTTTCAGTTAATAAATAAGTCAAGAGTCTTGTGTTGATTTGTCAAAATAATGAACTCCATAGCCCAATGGACGAAGGCACTGTCTATATCTCCCAAAGATCTGTCGTTCTTGGCACCTCCCTGGAGCTACCATCCCCATTGGAGCCAATGTTAGAGTCGGTCTTTACATCCCTCCATCAGAGATCATTTCTCTTATTGCATTTCATTTTTAGGTGTCTCATCTAGTTCATTCCTCTGCATTCCGTTAGGGGCATGCCATAATCTGACGGAAGGGCCTTGTCACTTATTCCCCTCATGTCTTGTACCTGCTGGCTCAGGTCTTTTCGTCAAGGTCCATCAAAATCATTTTCCAGTCAATAACAGTCAATGTTTGGTCTCTTGGTCAAAAAGAGTCATTTTGGTCTTTAGGTCTAGGGTTTCGCAAATTTCAAAGTGTCCAATAATGCCAACAGGCCAGAGGGAGGTTCAAAACAATTTTTCATCGCAAAATTTCATCGTTACTATGATTGACTATGACTTTTCTTCAAAACTATGTTTTGAAGAAAATCGTCATTTTGTACTTTGTAATAAATGCTATGTATATTTTCAAATTTTTTTTTTTAAGTTGTCAGATTCTTCCGGCGCAGCCCTGGTCATCTTTAGCCAAGACATGCCACCATCCCTGCAAAAAATCAACAAAGGAGCCATTATTCAAGCTCAGAAGGTCAAATGGAAACAAGCAGAACATAGTTGTATTGAAAGTGAAAAAGTGCCAAAGCCAAAAACATTACAAAGTGGGTCTTTGCAAAGCAAAAATCAAATCCATCACTATAAGATATTTTCATTCTGTAAAACACCCATTGGTATGCCAAGAGATCGATTGAAGTCGACTTAAGTTGTGGAAAGGGTGAAGCTGTGAGTTTAAGACTGAGACTGTGTGTTTGAAGTGTGCGCGGCGCATTGGAGGAAGGCGCGGTGCACAGAGGCCGCGCGGCGCATAGAGCCGAAGTCCACTGTGTAATTTCTAACAGGTGCGGCGCATCCAGGAGGCACGACGCACTGGGTTTGTGCACGGCGCACAGAGCCCCCAATCAAATTTTCCCACCGCTTCACCAAATTTGAAATCAATTCGGTTTTCTAGTGATCCAAGTAAGTTTGTGAGCTTCGACTATTGATGTTAGCTGGTGTTTGGAGTTGTTTGGAAGTGAAGAATAAGAAGTTGAATGCCCAAATGATAAACCCTCTCATTTGTCAAAAGCTGCTCTTAGGGTTTGTATTTGAATTTTAAAAGGTGTAATTTTTGTGTCAAGAACTTCATAGCACATTTCCCACCAGTGGTTCCATTTCCCATCACTATCACGATATCATTCATATCCCTTCCCTATTCCTCTATAAAACCACTCATATCATTCCATTCCCATATTACTATCCCTACAATCCTATTATCCTTAAACCCTACCATCTCCCATACCACTTATAAAATTCCCCATTCCCAAACATAATCAAGTGACTGTCCTCAAACTCAAATTTCATTTGACAGTCCTTTTTCCCATTGTAATATTTCCCCACAATCCTTCATTTCCTACTTGGTATACATTGGCATTGAAACAAAGACACTAATTCATCATTTTCAAATCAATCAAACGTACACTTGTTATACACATTGCAGCACCATGACAGAGACAGATTCATCATATGAGCAAGACAGTGACTCAACCACAGAGCTTAATGTACCGAGAAGGCAGCATAAAAGTGGCAAGCATGTTAGAGAAGAGCCCACTTCTTTGACTCAATTGCAGGCCTGCCCGCTTGCAATGGCATGCTTTCAACAACAATCATGCTTTCAGTATTGTGAGATGATTTCTCAGACTCAACATCATCATGAGTTAGCTCGCTTATTTTTCCTACATTTGCGTGATGGTCATGTAAACCTTGCTGGAGTGAACTTCACCTTGACACCAGAAACCATTTCTCAGGCCACCGGGATACCAAACATAGGTGAAGAATCGAACAAGAGGCAGTAGCTGGATAGAGCATATTATGAACCTTACATTAGACCTAGCTATCTAAGGCAGCTCAGCAGGGTATTCCCATTCTGGTTTCTGAAGGAGTCCTATGTGCCATTGATGAAACTCATCATCCGATACTTCAGTTGTGAAGGCCACTTCTCGCGCCTTAATGCTTACCACATCAGACTTTTGATGCACTTCACGAGAGTTAGAATGATGAGTATTCCATATTTCATGTGTCGAAACATAGAGTGGATGACTACCCTTGTGCAAAAGAAGACTCCCGACCAACAGCATAACAGCATTTATCATTATGCGCTCATCAAGATCATTGTAGTACATCAGCTCGGATTGCAGGGTGTTGCATGGGAGGAGTTCATTTCCCGTGACTTCTTCACAGCCCCTCAGCCTCCTCCAAAGATTGTTCATGATGAGGGTGAGCCTTCACATCAATTTGAGGTCCCCGAGATAGAGCCTATCAGCGTTCCAGTGTGTGTTACATATCAGAGAGGCACCAGAGCCTTGTTTGCCGCAGCACGACGAGTACTATCTCCACCCGGGGTGGAAGGGGTCTCGTTACCTTCATCAGTAGCACGAGTACTATCTCCACTTGGCGTGGAAGGGGTCTCGCCTTCGACATCAGCACAGGTACAGGACAGAGGCAAGAGGCCTATGCAGGATGAGGGCCCTTCAGGAGGCCAAGACATTGATTTCATTGATGTTGATTTGAGCTCTCCTAGCTCAAAGATGAGAGAGACCATCCAGGAACAGAAAGCTGAGATCAACACATTGACCGTGAAATTGTAGAGAGCTCAGTGGATTATAAACTATTTGGAGTAGTGTAATAAACAATTGGAGGATCAGCAGACACTCATAGAGTTACGGCAAATCCGTGAAGAACGGGAATTGGCTCGAAAGAGACAGGGTGACATGACACCTTTTGAGTGGAAGATTTGGCTTGAGAGAGTCAAAATTCATCTTGAGAAGCTGTTGGTGAAGGCCAATAGGTACAAAGACATGCTCAGACATATGAAGAACCACTATTGGGCTGGCACACATGTTTGTAAAGCGCGCATGAAGATCCTGAAAGCGAGGCTAAGGAGAGCACTGAAACAGCGGAAAAGGCCTGATCCACTTCAAATCTTGGCCTAAGCTTCTTTGGCTGAGCGTGGCACTTGATGGGGGACCTCCAGTCCAAATTTCAAGAAATTTGGAGAACATTTTGTCAATTTTGAAATTTTTGGTCACAAAACAGATTTTCCCGCCCGACGCGTCGCGCCACCTGGCGCGCGCTTATGATTGAAACATCTTATGGAGGAAAAATTGATATTTTTGGGTTTTTTATGATAAATTATGCATTTTCAGGAATGGCCGAAGCATTTCATCAAGTTCTGGGTTGCTTAAAGGGCCAAAAACACCTTGAAAATGGCCTTTCTGACACTTTTTGTACCAGCAGGAACCAGTCTTGGGAAATTTGCTTTTTGAAAGGGAACATGAACTCCAAATTGAAAAATTACACTTGTGTTGGATAGTAGACATCTAGGGCTTTCCAACGAGCTATCATGAGCTCAATTTGGACTTCAAAAAGTTCCTAAAAAATAGCCTCAAAGTGGCGCGATGCATTGAGTTTTTGACCGCGGCGCATAGAGGAATTTGGCCTATTTTTTACTCTTCAGCTTAGGAATTCGGCCATTCTTGACTAGTTTTACTTTTTGATGTAACTATTGATCTATATTGATGTAATTTGATAACTATGATGTAATTTTGGCACCTATTTACTTGTTCTAGAGGATTCATTCTCTAAAAAGTGAAAATTAAATGAATGAATCAGTTTCCTTCCATATAGAGGCAAGTTGTTTGATTGCCTAGATTTCAGTTCCTAGTTTAGAATTGGTTCCACTTCCATATACACCTCATATATCAGCTGCTCCTACTCCATCTGTATCCCCGAGACCGGTGAATCCACCAAGAGCCATGGCTGCTCGATTTGCTCCTCTCGTGCTACCACAGGATTTGGATGACATGCCAGTAGATTACCAAAGTAAGATCCCATTGTTTGATGGCACTCCTCAAAATGTGCCTGCTCAGCAGCATATAGACAAAATGGGAGATTTCTTTGATCTCCATGAAATTGATGAAGAAAATGTAACCATGAGATTATTTGTGCAAACTTTCAGTGGTGAAGTAAGAAAATGGTTCCAAGCATTGACACCCAGAAGTATTACTACATTGGTAGAGCTTCAGATACAGTTTCTAGATTGGTGGGAAATAAAGAAAGATCCACTCCAGATCACTTCTGAATATACCAATATCAAGCGCAATCCTGGTGAGTCCGTCCAAGACTATTGTATCATATTTAATGCGGTTTATAATGCTATTCATGATGATTTAAGGCCATCTAGAAAGTCATCTTTGCTTAAGTTCCTGGATGGTTTTGATCCAGAGATGGATTATTCATTACGAGACAGAGATCCGCCCACTCTGGAGGACATGAAAAAAAATTCTGTGAGTGTTGAGGCTAATTTGAATGACAAGAGAGCTAGATTGAGAGCAGAAAATAAAGTCTCAATAAAGGAAGAAGCTTCTACATCAAATCAATTACTCCGCAAGGCGGAAAAAATGTTCGAAATATTCACACTTGATAAGCCTGAAACGTAGATTCGAAATCCCAATTTTCGTGGTCAACAGCAGCCACAATTCCGGATTAAACAATGAGATCAACGTGTACAAGAACCAGCAGTTCAGCAGCAAGTAAAGACACCTCTTCAGCAGAATTTTTTTGGCCAGGATTTAGATGATGAAGATGATGTAGTGGGGGAAGAAAATCACTTTTTAACTCCTGATTATTTGCCTATTTATATCACTGAAGATGAAGAGTATACAGAAAGTTCAGCTGTCCAAAGAGATGAAGATTTTATTTTGGCCAATGATGCAGCTTTTGAGGAAGAATCGAATGAATATTAGAGAGGTTATATGAATGTTTTGTCCGCCCAGCAGAAGCAATATTCACTTAGAAGTAGAGACGTGCCTGTCAACCCAATTCAGAAGAGAAAGGAAGTTTCAACACCGAAGAATGATTCACCCGTTGCACAAAAGAAAGCAAAAGAGATAGTTGATCCCGCTGCCAGTAAGTCATCATCAGCAGAAAAGTCAAATCAGCCAAGTGCATCG
This sequence comes from Pinus albicaulis, assembly GCA_034641835.2. Classification (NCBI taxonomy): domain Eukaryota; kingdom Viridiplantae; phylum Streptophyta; class Pinopsida; order Pinales; family Pinaceae; genus Pinus; species Pinus albicaulis. The sequence continues at coordinate 33,048,711 of MU968363.1, read as the reverse complement.
AAGGAGAAGGCTGAAAAGAAAGATGTTCCAGCCAAAGAGATTGAAAAGGTTTCAGCTTTTAGTTTGGAGAATGAAATTTCTAAGTTGAAGGTTTCTATTCCCTTGACAGAAATCATGAAGAACAACAGTTATAGAGGTCAAGTTTCTAAAATTTTTAACTTTGATCCAATGTATGATATGGTGAATGTTGAAGATGACCAACCCGAAATAATTTTTGGACCAGCTTTAGATGGTGAGTCTCCGGACAGCGATGTCCCTCCTTTATATATCAGTTTAAGATTGCATGAGTTTGTGTTGCATAATGCCATGTTTGATTCTGGTGCTTCCCATAATCTTATGTCGAGGGCAATCATGGAGAAGTTGGGTTTAGACATCACAAGGAAGTACCATGATCTTTATTCATTTGATTCCAGCAGAGTGAGATGTATCGGGCTCATTAAGGACTTGGTTGTAAGTTTGGATCAGATTCCTACAAGAATGTTTTGATGGACGTAGTTGTGGCAGACATCCCTCATCAGTTTGGTATGCTACTTTCCAGATCTTGGGGAGAAAAATTGAAAGGAACATTACAACTAGATTTCTCCTATGCAACGATTCCCATGTTTGGCCAAATGAGAAAGTTGTATCGGGAACAAAAAATGAAGTACATGATTACAAGTAAGGAAAAACTGGTTAATCACCCGATTAATTATGTACATACAGATTTAGAGTCTTTTGTTTTGTTTGCCGATAGTTTCAATGATGTAGATAGTCAGTTAGTTCAAGCAGAAGATATTCCAGAGATTACTGAAAATTTCAGAGAATTTTTGCAGAAAGAAAGGCAAAAATCGGAAAGCACAGTTTAGCAATCAGCTAAAGATAGTGGGCAGCAAGCAGAAAAAACAGAGCTAACACAATTCCAGCACTTGGAAGATGATGAAAATGGCCTATGGACCATGGATTTCGATGGTGCAGTGGGTAGTGATGGTGCTGGAATTGGTATTTGGGTACGCAGTCCATTTTCCGCTCTAAATAAGGTACCGAGCAATGTACGGGTATGTTCTTACAAGTTAGCATTTGATTGTTCAAACAATGAGGCTAAGTATGAAGCTCTGATTGCTGGCCTAAAGATTCTTAGAAAGCTGAATGCTAAGAGAATTGCAGTCTATGGTGACTCCGAATATGTGATTAAGCAAGTGAAGGGAGAGTAGCAAACGAAACATCCTCGGATGCGTGCTTACCGAAATGTTGTTCTTGATATTTTGAAGTTGTTTTCAGATTACACCTTGAATTGTATTCCTCGCATTCAAAATGGAATTGCAGATGCACTTGCTAAGGCAGCAAGTAATTTGAAGATCCCAATGAACTCAAGTAATAAGCTCGAAATCCATTTGAAGCACCATCCTACGGTTCTGGATAATCAAAGATGTTGGCAAGTTTTCCAAGATGATGATGAGATTAATGAGTTTCTGCAAAACAAAGGTAAGTTCAAGGATACCTCAATTGATGTTGAATATGATGGTGATGAAGCTGATGTGCAAGTAAATCAAATGGAAGTGTTGCAGTTGAAAGATAATGTTATTCCTAAAGGCTTGATACCTTTAGAAGAGCTCTTTGATCAGGATGACGTTGCTAAAAACCCCACCTTGCGGCCAACTGAAAAGGGAGTTGAAGAGGTAAACATTGGATCAGCTGAGAATCCAAAGATGGTGAAGTTGTCAAAAGCATTGCCACCGGAGGTAAAGGCCAAATATATCAGTTTGTTATCATCTTTTGCTGATGTGTTTGCGTGGGATTATTCAGACTTGAAAACGTATGATACCAATATAATTCAGCATACTATCCCAATCAAGCCTAATCAGAAGCCTTTCAGACAGAAGCTGAGAAGAATCAATCTAAAATTGCTGCCATCAATTAAGAAGGAGGTGAATCGATTATACAAGGCTAGAATCATTGTTCCCATCAAATTTTCTGATTGGATTTCCAATTTGGTGCCCGTTCGTAAAAAGAGAGGTGAGATTCGTTTGTGTATTGATTTCAGAAATTTTAACAAGGTGTCATTGAAGGACAATTATCCATTGCCTAAGATGGATCATATACTGCAACGAGTAGTTGGAGCATCTCGTATGTCACTAATCGATGGTTATTCTGGATATAACCAAATTTTTTTCCATGAGGACGATAGAGACAAGACAATGTTCACCACTCCGTGGGGGACATTCCACTATGCCAAGATGCCTTTTGGTTTAAAGAATGTTGGTGTGACATTTCAGCGGGTGATGGACATGGCTTTTGCGAAGGAGAAAGATGTTTTTCTTGTTATATACCTTGATGATTTTACGGTGTTTTCCAATTCTGATGAAGAACATATGTATCATTTGAGAGTTGTTTTTCAAAAGTGCCGAAAATATGGTGTGTCTCTTAATCCGAAGAAAAGCTTGTTTGCCATGGATGAAGGCAAACTACTTGGTCACATTATTTCAAAAGATGGCATTCGTATTGATCCAGCACGTGTGGAAGCAATTCAGCTAATTGACCCACCCCGGAACAAGAAGGAGATTCAGTCTTTTAATGGTAAGATGAACTTTCTACGCCGCTTTGTGCCTAATCTTGCTGAACATCTAAGAGAGATTACAAACATGCTTAAGAAGGACAGCCAAGTGAAGTGGACTGAAGAGGCTACAAAGTCTTTTAATTTAGTGAAGTTGGCACTTTCTTCAGCACCGGTGTTGATCAGCCCGGATTACACTCAAGACTTTATTTTGTTTTCATTTGCTTCGGAGCACACTATGGCAGCTGTGTTAATGCAGAAAAGAGATGATAATGAGAAGCCAATTGATTTTTTCAGTCGGAATATAAGAGATGCAACCTTTAGATACAACATCATTAAGAAGTAAGCTCTTGCTCTTGTGAAAGCATTGAAAGATTTCCGGGTATACATTCTGCATTCCCATATTTTGGCATATGTTCCTAACGCTGCTGTGAAAGATGTTTTGGTACAAACAGATCCGGAAGGAAGACGAGGCAAGTGGATTGCAGCATTGCTGGAGTATGATGTGGAGATAAAGCCCACTAAGCTGATCAAAGGACAGGGGCTGGCGAAGCTTATGGCTGAATCGAATCTGCATGCTTTAGACATAAATCTGATCGCTACTATGTCTGATGAGGATGAGGAAAATTCGCCATTTCAAGTATCGTAAATGTTTGCTGCTTCTCCGTGGTACTCAGATATTGTGTATGTTCTTCAAAACTTATCACCACCGCCTGGCATGACTAGAAAAAAAATGTAGAACTTTGAAATTAAAGGCTGCAAAATTTTGTATTTTGAATTCTGCACTTTATTGGAAAGATCCTAGAGGTGTTTTGTTGAATTGTTTGGTGGAAGAAGAAGCGAAACAAGTCATGGAGGATTTCCATAAAGGAGACCGCGGGGGACACCTTTTTTGGAAAACTACAGCCAATAAGATTTTGAGAGTCGGATAATATTGGCCCACGCTTTTTGCAGATGTATATAAGATTGTCAAGAGCTGTCACGAGTGTCAAATTTTCGAAGGAAGGCAGAAATTACAGCCATTGCCACTGAAGCCTATTGAGGTAAGCACCCCTTTTCAGCAGTGGGGTTTGGATTTCATTGGGGAGATCCATCCACCTTCTTCAGCTCTGCATAGATGGATCCTCACGGCAACAGATTATTTCACGAAGTGGATTGAAGCAATTCCCACCAGACAAGCTACAGGTACAGTAATAATTTCATTCCTTGAGAATAACATTTTGTCTCGTTTTGGTTGCCCGAATAAGATAATCACAGATAACGCAGCAGCTTTCAAATAAAAAATGATGGTTGAGTTTTGTAGAAAGTATGATATCAGTTTGGGACATTCAACCGCTTACCATCCACAAGGAAATGGGTTGGTGGAATCTTTCAACAAATCTTTGTCAATATCATTAAGAAATTGCTGGAAATCAATAAGAAAGGCTGGCACAAGAAGTTAGTAAATGCACTTTGGGCTGATCGGGTAAGTCAGAAGAAATCCATTGGGATGTCTCCCTTTGAGTTGGTATGTGGAGTAGACACAGTGTTTCCTACCTCTCTTGCTGTTCCGGTGGTCAAACTTTTGCAAGAAGCGGGCAGTGAAGAAGATCACATGCAGAGAAGACTTAATCAGATGATTCATTTGCAGCAAACGAGAGAAGAAGTTTTCCAAAAAACATTCAAGTTGCAGGAAATAATTAAGAAAGTCTATGACAGGAAAGTGAAGGCGGACAAATTCCAATTGAATGAAGTGGTGCTGAAGTGGGATGCAAGGAATGAGCAAAAGGGCAAGCACGGTAAGTTTGAAAATCTTTGGAAAGTTCCCTTTAAGATTGCAGCATATCGTGGGAAAAATGCCTTTCTTTTGAAGGAAATGAACGGGGAAGATTGTCCAGGAGGGCCGGTCAATGGTCGGCTGCTCAAGCGATATCATTTCTGAGTATTTTTTGTTGTTTACATTGTCACTGTATATACCATTTTATTTCAGTTTTCATCGCAAGTATGTGCTGTGATATTTTCTTCAGTCTGGGGCCCGAAGCGAAGGCTATAATTCTGAAGAAGGATTTCAGTTTTGGTGTGAGTTTATTGAGTCAGTTTTTCAGTCTTTTCAGTTTCAAAATTGAGTTGGTTTGAGTCAATTTTCAGTCAATAAATAAGTCAAGAGTCTTGTGTTGATTTGTCAAAATAATGAACTCCATAGCCCAATGGATGAAGGCACTGTCTATCTCTCCCAAAGATCTGTCGTTCTTGGCACCTCCCTGGAGCTACCATCCCCATTGGAGCCAATGTTAGAGTCGGTCTTTACATCCCTCCATCAGAGATCATTTCTCTTATTGCATTTAATTTTTAGGTGTCTCATCTAGTTCATTCCTCTGCATTCCGTTAGGGGCATGCCATAATCTGACGGAAGGGCCTTGTCACTTATTCCCCTCATGTCTTGTACCTGCTGGCTTAGGTCTTTTCGTCAAGGTCCATCAAAATCATTTTCCAGTCAATAACAGTCAATGTTTGGTCTCTTGGTCAAAAAGAGTCATTTTGGTCTTTAGGTCTAGGGTTTCGCAAATTTCAAAGTGTCCAATAATGCCAGCAGGCCAGAGGGAGGTTCAAAACAAGTTTTCATCGCAAAATTTCATCGTTACTATGATTGATTATGACTTTTCTTCAAAACTATGTTTTGAAGAAAATCGTCATTTTGTACTTTGTAATAAATGCTATGTATATTTTCAATTTTTTTTTTTTTAAGTTGTCAGATTCTTTCGGCGCAGCCTTGGTCATCCTTAGCCAAGACATGCCACCATCCCTGCAAAAAATCAACAAAGGAGCCATTATTCAAGCTCAGAAGGTCAAATGGAAACAAGCAGAATAGAGTTGTATTAAAAGTGAAAAAGTGCCAAAGCCAAAAACATTACAAAGTGGGTCTTTGCAAAGAAAAAATCAAATCCATCACTATAAGATATTTTCATTGTGTGAAACACCCATTGGTATGCCAAGAGATCGATTGAAGTTGACTTAAGTTGTGGAAAGGGCGAAGCTGTGAGTTTAAGACTGAGACTGTGTGTTTGAAGTGTGTGCGGTGCATTGGAGGAAGGCGCGGCGCATAGAGCCAAAGTCCACTGTGTAATTTCTAATGGGCGGGGCTCATCCAGGAGGTGCGGTGCACTGGGTTTGTGCGCGGTGCACAGAGCCCCCAATCAAATTTTCCCACCGCTTCAGCAAATTTGAAATCAATTCGGTTTTCTAGTGATCCAAGTAAGTTTGTGAGCTTCGACTATTGATGTTATCTGGTGTTTGGAGTTGTTTGGAAGTGAAGAATAAGAAGTTGAATTCCCAAATGATAAACCCTCTCATTTGTCAAAAGCTGCTCTTAGGGTTTGTATTTGAATTTTAAAAGGTGTAATTTTTGTGTCAAGAACTTCATAGCACATTTCCCACCAGTGGTTCCATTTCCCATCACTGTCATGATATCATTCATATCCCTTCCCTATTCCTCTATAAAACCACTCATATCATTCCATTCCCATATTACTATCCCTACAATCCTATTATCCTTAAACCCTACCATCTCCCATACCACTTATAAAATTCCCCATTCCCAAACATAATCAAGTGACTGTCCTCAATCTCAAATTTCATTTGACAGTCCTTTTTCCCATTGTAATATTTCCCCACAGTCCCTCATTTCCTACTTGGTATACATTGGCATTGAAACAAAGACACTAATTCATCATTTTCAAATCAATCAAATGTACACTTGTTATACACATTGCAGCACCATGACAGAGACAGATTCATCATATGAGCAAGAATATGAGCAAGACAGTGACTCAACCACAGAGCTCAATGTACCGAGAAGGCAGCATAAAAGTGGCAAGCATGTCAGAGAAGAGCCCACTTCTTTGACTCAATTGCATGCATGCCCACTTGCAATGGCATGTTTTCAGCAACAATCATGCTTTTAGTATTGTGAGATGATTTCTCAAACTCAACATCATCATGAGTTAGCTCGCTTATTTCTCCTACATTTGCGTGATGGTTATGTAAACCTTGCTGGAGTGAACTTCACCTTGACACCAGAAACCATTTTTCAGGCCACCGGGATACCAAACATAGGTGAAGAATGGAACAAGAGGCAGCAGCTGGATAGAGCATATTATGAACCTTACATCAGACCTGGCTATCTGAGGTAGCTCAGCGGGTATTCCCATTCTGGTTTCTGAAGGATTCCTATGCGCCATTGATGAAACTCATCATCCAATACTTCAGTTGTGAAGGCCGCTTCTCGCGCCTTTATGCTTACCACATCAGACTTTTGATGCACTTCACGAGAGTTAGACTGATGAGTATTCCATATTTCATGTGTCGAAACATAGAGCGGATGACTACCCTTGTGCAGAAGAAGACTCCCGAGCAGCAGCATAACAACATTTATCATTATGCGCTCATCAAGATCATTGTAGTACATCAGCTCGGATTACAGGGCATTGCATGGGAGGAGTTCATTTCCCGTGACTTCTTCACAGCCCCTCAGCCTCCTCCAGAGATTGTTCATGATGACGGTGAGCCTTCACATCTGTTTGAGGTCCCCGAGATAGAGCCTATTAGTGTTGCAGTGTGTGTTACATATCAGAGAGGCACCAGAGCCTTGTTTTCCGCAGCACGACAAGTATTATCTCCACCCGGGGTGGAAGGGGTCTCGTTACCTTCATCAGAAACGCAAGTACTATCTCCACTTGGCGTGGAAGGGGTCTCGCCTTCAACATCCGTATAGGTACAGGACAGAGGCAAGAGGCCTATGCAGGATGAGGGCCCTACAGGAGGCCAAGACATTGATTTCATTGATGTTGATTTGAGCTCTCCTAGCTCAAACATGAGAGAGACCATCTACGAAAGAAAGCTGAGATCGACACATTGAACGTGAAATTGCAGAGAGCTCAGTGGATTATAAACTATTTGGAGCAGCGGAATAAGCAATTGGAGGATCAGCAGACACTCATAGAGTTACGGAAAATCCGCTAAGACCGGGAATTGGCCCGGAAGAGACAGGGTGACATGACACCTTTTGAGCGGCAGATTTGGCTTGAGAGAGTCAACATTCATCTTGAGAAGCTGTTGGCGAAGTCCAATAGGGACAAAGACGTGCTCATACATATGAAGAACCACTATTGGGCCCGCACACATGTTTGTAAAGTGCGCATGAAGATCCTGAAAGCGAGGCTAAGGAGAGCACTGAAACGGAGGAAAAGGCCTGATCCACTTCAAATATTGGCCGAAGTTTCTTTGGCTGAGCGTGGCACTTTATGGGGGACCTCCAGTCCAAATTTCAAGAAATTTGGAGAAAATTTTGTCAATTTTGAAATTTTTGGTCACAAAACAGATTTTCCCGCCCGACGCGTCACGCCACCTGGCGCGTGCTGAGAAACATCGTCTAGAGGAAAATTTGATATTTTTGGGTTTTTCATGATAAATCATGCATGTTCAGGAATGGCTGAAGCATTTCATCAAGTTCTGGGCTGCCTAAAGGGCCAAAAACACCTTGAAAATGGCCTTTCTGCCACTTTTTGTACCAGCAGGAACCAGTCTTGGGAGATTTGATTTTTGACAGGGCCAATGAACTCCAAATTGCAAAATTCCACTTGGGTTGGATAGTAGACATCCAGGGATTTCCAACGAGCTATCATGAGCTCAATTTGGACTTGGGAAATTTCCTCAAAAATAGACTCAAAGTGGCGTGACGCATTGAGTTTTTGAGCGCGGCGCATAGAGGAATTTGGCTTTTTTTTTACTCTTCAGCTTAGGAATTCGGCTAGTTTTGACTAGTTTTACTTTTTGATGTAACTATTGATCTATCTTGATGTAATTTGATAACTATGATGTAATTTTGGCACCTATTTACTTGTTCTAGAGGATTCATTCACTAAAAATTGAAAATTAAATGAATGAATCAGTTTCCTTCCATATAGAGGCAAGTTGTTTGATTGCCTAGATTTCAGTTCCTAGTTTAGAATTGGTTCAAACAGCTCCTAGAATGATGAGCTCGACCCCTAGAGGCATGGGAATGGGTTAGGATGGTCTATATTATGTATTTTATGAGTCATTTTCAAGGTTGGATACTTGGGAATTTTTTTGCACTCCATTGTACATCACTTCTGCATTTTTGGCAAAGGAAAGACCAGGGTTTTGCAGCACTTTTTGGGATCCTTGTGGCTCTGTGTTTTGATGGTGTTTCTTCTCTATGTATTTGTAAGTTCATTGATGTTTATGTGTATCATTTCCCTTCTCTGTTCTTCTTAGATTAAACAAATCAGTGTTAAAGGTGGAATTCAGTAGCTTGCTTTGCTCTGCCTTGGAATTTGTTTAATTTTACATGTTTTCATCTGTTTGGAGAGGATCCTTGAGATCTCTTGCCCTCTTCAGCTCCTCAGTGGTCTAAGCCATCCATCCATTCAATTCGAAGCATAAAAACCATTGCCTTCCCTGCCCCAATTAGAATTCTGCAAAAACTAGGCCTAATCCCCGGACCCAAAACTGCCTTTCCCTTTGTTTCCGACAAAAACACCCAAAATCATTTCAAACTCCTTGATTTATATACCTAGCCTAAAATTAGTTTTTATTTCAGTAATATCAAGCCCTATTGATACATTTTTCCTGAGATTAACCCGGAGAGAGCCCTCTCCTGATCTGGTAGGGCTAGCTACCAGACTCAGCGTGGTTTGATGTTGCCCTAAACTCTGCCTTCCTTCAGCCTGAGGTAGATTTGGGCTATAACATAGTGGCGACCATACTGGGGAGGAATGGTTTGCTTGTTGGTGTTATTTTTTTCATAAGCTACAGACGGATCCTGAAGTTAGCCAGGTAGCCTTCGAAACGCTCTTGCTTTGCATTAGGGGAAGTAGATGAATGCTGCTTTAGTCAATCTCTGGTCTAGCTTGTGAGCGTGACACTTGACTTGTGAATTACCCTAGTAGATTAGACATACTGTATTTTATAGGCTGAGAAAGTTTGTTTTGTCCTTTGATTTTTAATTAGATCAACACACTGGCTTCCAGAAGACATACTGATGTAGGAGCATCGGGATTAGCCAGCAATGTGAAGACTTGTTCATGTGTTGTGGCTAGATACAGCAAAATTCATTTACTATTGGGTCGAATTCGGTTTTACTGAGGAGGATAAACTTCTCAAATAGTTTGTTATTGTAAATAAATGAGAGACTGTCTTATTTTAGATTTAGGGATAAGAGATTATCTTCTTTAAATGTAGAGATAAGAGCTGTTAGTCTAGGTGTGCTTGAAAAAACAACAGAATAGAAGAATTCTGTTCTATCTTGAAAAAAAATAGGAAATTCTGTTAGATAATTTAGGAGAATTATTCGAGTAGATAATAAATAGAGAAAAATTTTAATGAGCGACAGAAGGATTCTTTTAGAGAGGTAGAATTAGTGAGAATATAATGGGTTTCTGTGTGGAGCGATAGCTCAGAGTCGTGGTAGTATATTGTATCTTGTAAGAGTGTGTAACAGTGGTTATTTCTTGGGCAATTTTCCAAGGCGAGACTCTGTTCTTTTATTTATTGGAATCGAAATAAATACTGTGTGCATATTTATATAACGAGCCCGTGAAGTTTGGATTGGGTTTTTTTATGTAATTGCTTGAAACGGTGGCGGACTGTGTGTTTTTGTTTTAAACTGTGAAAATTCCCGAAATTTATGCAAACCTGGCATATTTTGAATTTGTGAGTTGGAACAGTCATTAACATAGAAAACTGGTGCAAATCACTTAGTGAAACCTTGGAGCGGATCTAAAATATATATTTGTTGGTTTGTGGGACTTATCAGGTCCATGTAATCTATTGCATCGGATCAGGAAATCATTTCATATCGCAACACATTACAGTGAAGGGGTGGATGCGAAATGATATGAAACTTGTTTGAAAATTGAATCGGGTCCGAAAGTCCATATCGACGTTTTGTAAATCGGCGATAATCAAATGGTATTACAGTCTGGCGATCTCTGATTTCCGATTAATCGGATCGGAGTTATGGGAATTGAATCCGCGAGTTTCGACTTCCAATTGTTACCAATGCCGATTTCTGATTCCGATTGAATCGGATCGGAACTGTGGCGATTGATCGCATCGGAACGGAGACGGATGCGATAAGATTATAAAGTTTTGTTGAATTGCGAATCGGGTCCGGGAAGCATCCCATCGCTTATGGGAAGTGATGTCTGCAATTACAATTTCCGATTGATCGCATCAGAGATTTATCATAGAAGGAAGTCATCGCATTGGAGCTGTGAAAGCTGCCGATGGTTGGAGAACGCATTGGAATTGCGATTTGCGAATTGATTTGAGCTGGATCGGATGGCTGAAGTTGGAACGGAATTGCAATGAATGTCATGTCCAGGTGCAGAGGCAGATGCATAATTAAGGTGATGTGCCGGTAAGTCATGTTTAATGTTATTCGACTTATAATGAAATCTGAGTTATGCAATGGAAGATCGCACGCAGTATATTGGGTGAGATCAAACGAAGGCATCGTGGCAGCAATCAATTGAAGGGTCTCCGTATAAGTGTTCTGCGTGTAAGAAGGTTGGGCGAAACTTAGTGTTGATTGAAGTCGAAAGGAACTTCTTCTAGATTGAGTGAGGTCCAAGGCATGGAGATATGGACTCACAAAGTATAGAGATGGAATGGTAAGTGCATGGGTCAATTATTGTGAACATTTGATTTTTAATCATAGTTTGAATTGGGTAATTTGCACAGTGAATATGATGTGTGACAGTATTTGTTAGATCTGAATAAGGTGGGAAGCGAATTATAGATTCGCAGAGATCACAAGGTATGTTAAATTCTGGGTATTGATTAATAGAATTTTTCATATTATTATGAGTTGCCCAGATGGAAATTTTAATGGAGTTAGAAAGTGTGGAGTGGGATTTAATTACGAGTTGAAGTTTTGCTAGTAAGTGGATTTACTTGGCATGCGATTGGAATATAAAGGTGAAGTGAATTTTTATACGCACAGTTCAATAGAGATTCTGGGTTTGGTAGGGCTATCCCTGCGTCAATTTTTGGTATCAGAGCTGGAATAGCTCTGCATGAAAGTTTCTTGAAAAGAAATTCAGAAATGAGAAGATGTGCATGCAAGTAAGAAAGATCAGATTCTAATTTGACAGTCAAGCAACCAAAGTATAGTTGGGAGAATGGAGAAGAACAATTAAGTTCTTAGAGGCAGGTAAAGCAGAATTAAGCAGAGACTGCAGAGACAGAAGAATCCACATCGATGTTTAGAGAATAAAAATTCACTTGGATGTGAAAAATGAATGGAGAATCGTGCAGGTATTGTGTTTGTTTAATTTTGATTTGAGTTTCACTGACAAGAAATAGATTGAGGATTTATGGTTGCAGCAATGAAGTATCTCAGCAAAGGAGATCAAGGGATAGTAATGAAAGAAGCTGTTAATGATTTCTGAGTGGAAGAAACTCAGCAAAGAAGGAATTGTTGCTGACAGTTAAAGTTTTTCCAGATAAAGCCAGAAGATTGGAAGAAAGGATCAGATTCTAAAATCTGATTGACAGTAGTTGAATATCGAGAAATTGTGCAGAGGAAGCATAAGGATTTGCTGAAACAGATTTGCAGGAATGGTGAGATTCCGAAGGTAATTGAAGGTATGCAGTTTTGTCTAATGATTAGCAGATATGAATGAATGAAATTTTATAGTGAGATTACAGTAGTTAAACTGTAAGAGGAATGTTAGTAAGTTTTGGAAGTAACAGAATTTGAAGTCAGAGCTGAAAGCTAGTGGGAAGGACAGTCCATTCAAAAGTGCAGGCGAACGGAAGGACAAGATCAGACCGAGATCTTGAAGGTAAGATGATCTGGGTTTTATTTGGATTTGAAGATTAAAATATTGTAGTCTTTGCATTGAAGTAGAAGTATTATTGCAACTCCCAAAAGGAAATTCCATAGAATATGTGTTTAGAATTGCTAACAGATAAAGAAAGCTGGTGAAATTTTCTAAGTGAAAACATAGATGTGGTAGAACCTTGAGGAATTCCAATAGAGATTGGATAAGGAGGACAGTTGTGTTCTTAGAATAGGCAGATGAGTTGAAGCCCAGGAAGAGCAAAGAGAAGTGCTCAAAGGAGGTTCCAGAGATAGAGAACCAATTGCTTGCCAAAAGACTGAGTGAGGAGAGCTTGGTGAGGTAAGTGTCAGCAGGACAGGACTTGCTGTTGAAGAGGCTTTAGCGCAACTTATAGTAAAGTGAGTAAGTAACTCATAGAGATGGAGAGGATGATGACTAGTGACAGTTGTAACAGAGGTTCTGAAAGAGACCACAGCAAAGGACAAAAGGAGAAGGATGCCAAGGCAAATAGCATACAAAGACAGTTAAGCAAAGAGGAATATGAAAGGCAGAAGGCTGAAATAGTAGTTCAGCTTGAGGTGTTAATGGAGATGTTGCAAAGAAATGAAGTATACCAGAGGCATGGTTATGTCATGAGAAAGAAGTTGAAGTGGCAGCGGCTACAAAAGAAGAGGAATCATCAGGTGAATATGCAGTTGATAAAGGAACTAAGGGAACTTGAACAGGTTATAGATGCCAAACAGAGGATAGAGAAGCTCGAGAGAGTTGAACTACAGCAAAAGGAAGATGCTGAAGAAGATGTTGAAGTTTCGATATGTTACCCAGAAAGTGGACCATTACTTTTTGAAAGTGATGAAGAGTTAGAGGAGTTGAATCATATGAATGATTCGAAGCAACCAGAAGACTTGATAATTGAAGCATTAAATAAGACCGTAAGGTCTTGTGATTTTAAAACTAATGATTTGTGTATGATTGCAGGTTTGGAAGAAGATAGACAGTCTTTTAAAACTGTCAAAGAAGCGAAAGAGTATCTTCCAGAAAATGAAAGTTTTGAAGCAGAATATGATAAAGAGGCTGGGAAAGAATCAGTTCATTACAATGGACAAATGCTGGAAGACATCATTGAAATAGATTATGAGAAATGGAGACTAGCTTATAGTCTCAAGAGTTCTTTGAGTTTGGATCAGCATACTGATATGCTGACAGAAAAAGAGAAAACAACACCACATATTGAAGTGTTGCTAAAGGGAAAAGAAGTACAGAGGCCTTATATTTTTTATTATAATGATTGTCTTATAATTGAAGATGTTGTTGCAGATGCTGGAATATATTTGGTACAGGTGGATAGCCAAATGGAGGAAGAAGAGGAAGAACATCTACTGAAGGATGTTAAGGAAGATTTAGCAGAGGAAGAAAGACCATGTGATAATGAGATAATAACAAATGAGGAAATGGAAGATTGTGTAAAAATTCTAAAGTTCACTCCAAGTAAAATCATTGAGTTATATAGAGAATCAGACTTTCAAGGGAGAAATTTGAAAGAGCAGAAGATGAATGTCCAGGATAGATTGCTGAAGAAGGATGACAAAGAAGTTGTCATAAATAATAATCAAGAAGAAGTTGACAGATGCAGAAAACAGAGGCAAGAAATTCTTCTGAAAGACAATGTAGTAGCATTAGAAAAGGTGCAAACAGCAGTAAAGGTGAAAAGGAAACAATCAAAACAAGTGAAGAAAAAGCAAGAATGAGAGTTCAGCAATTAAGTGATGGAAACAATCAGCAGACAGAGGATATACTGGACAGAGAAATTGAGTTGATAAGGAGGTTAATGATAAAAACATCTCAGAGAAAGACAGTAGCAAGAAAGAAAAGGAGTGACAACAAGAGAAAGACTGTAGCAGACTTGGAAGGCAGAACAAGTGGAGCATTATAGCACAAAATATGGAGACCTGGAGAACAACAGCAGATAAAAACAGCAATAGAGCAATTGACAAGCAAGGAAAGATTACAAAATAAAAATTGGGATCCAGGAGGAAAAAATTATCTAGACTTATGACCAGGTGGTCATAAAATTTCTTACATGGGGAGTCTAATGCAGGAGCATCGGGATTAGCCAGCAATGTGAAGACTTGTTCACATGTTGTGGCTAAATACAACAAAGTTCATTTACTATTGGGTCAAATTCAGTTTTACTGAGGAGGATAAACTTCTCAAATAGTTTGTTATTGTAAATAAATGAGAGACTGTCTTATTTTAGATTTAAGGATAAGAGATTATCTTCTTTAAATGTAGAGATAAGAGCTGTTAGTCTAGGTGTGCTTGAAAAAACAACGAAATAGAAGAATTCTGTTCTATCTTGAAAAAAAATAGGAAATTCTGTTAGATAATTTAGGAGAATTATTCGAGTAGATAATAAATAGAGAAAAATTGTAATGAGCGACAAGAGGATTCTTTTAGAGAGGTAGAATTAGTGAGAATAGAATGGGTTTCTGTGTGGAGCGATAGCTCAGAGTCGTGGTAGTATATTGTATCTTGTAAGAGTGTGTAACAGTGGTTATTTCTTGGGCAATTTGCCAAGGCGAGACTCTGTTCTTTTATTTATTGGAATCAAAATAAATACTGTGTGCATATTTATATAACGAGCCCGTGAAGTTTGGATTGGGTTTTTTTATGTAATTGCTTGAAACGGTGGCGGACTGTGTGTTTTTGTTTTAAACTATGAAAATTCCCGAAATTTATGCAAACCTGGCATATTTTGAATTTGTGAGTTGGAACAGTCATTAACATAGAAAACTGGCGCAAATCACTTAGTGAAACCTTGGAGCGGATTTAAAATATATATTTGTTGGTTTGTGGGACTTATCGGGTCCATGTAATCTATTACATCGGATCGGGAAATCATTTCATATCGCAACACATTACAGTGAAGGGGTGGACGCGAAATGATATGAAACTTGTTTGAAAATTGAATTGGGTCCGAAAGTCCATATCGGCGTTTTGTAAATCGGCGATAATCAAATGGTATTAAAGTCTGGCGATCTCCGATTTTCGATTAATCGGATCAGAGTTATGGGAATTGAATCCGCGAGTTTTGACTTCCGATTGTTACCAATGCCGATTTCCAATTCCGATTGAATCGGATCGGAACTGTGGCGATTGATCACATCGGAACGGAGACGGATGCGATAAGATTATAAAGTTTTGTTGAATTGCGAATCGGGTCCGGGAAGCATCCCATCGCTTATGGGAAGCGATGTCTGCAATTACAATTTCTGATTGATCGCATCGGAGATTTATCATAGAAGGAAGTCATCGCATTGGAGCTGTGAAAGTTGCCGATGGTTGGAGAACGCATTGGAATTGCGATTTGCGAATTGATTTGAGCTGGATCGGATGGCTGAAGTTGGAACAAAATTGCAATGAATGTCATGTCCAGGCGCTGAGGCAGATGCATAATTAAGGTGATGTGCCGGTAAGTCATGTTTAATGTTATTCGACTTATAATGAAATCTGAGTTATGCAATGGAAGATCGCACACAGGATATTGGGTGAGATCGAACGAAGGTGCCGTGGCAGCAATCAATTGAAGGGTCTCCGTATAAGTGTTCTGCGTGTAAGAAGGTTGGGCGAAACTTAGTGTTGATTGAAGTCGAAAGGAACTTCTTCTAGATTGAGTGAGGTCCAAGGCATGGAGATATGGACTCACAAATTATAGAGATGGAATGGTAAGTGCATGGGTCAATTATTGTGAACATTCGATTTTTAATCATAGTCTGAATTGGGTAATTTGCACAATGAATATGATGTGTGACAGTATTTGTTAGATCTGAATAAGGTGGGAAGCGAATTATAGATTTGCAGAGATCACAAGGTATGTTAAATTATGGGTATTGATTAATAGAAGTTTTCATATTATTATGAGTTTCCCAGATGGAAATTTTAATGGAGTTAGAAAGTGTGGAGTGGGATTTAATTACAAGTTGAAGTTTTGTCAGTAAGTGGATTTACTTGGCATGCGATTGGAATATAAAGGTGAAGTGAATTTTTATACGCACAGTTCAATAGAGATTCTGGGTTTGGCAGGGCTATCCCTGCGTCACATACTAGAGCGAATCCCGATCCTGATCTGCCTCCAGTGTATGAGAATCCCAATCTGATTGCAAGAATACATCGAAGACAAAGTCCCATGATTCCTCTTTTTAGATCTCAGTCATGTCCTGCTATTTTTGAATATATTGAAGATCTCGACTTTGATGAGAAGTTTGAGTTGTCTTTGTTTGAAACCAAGTCTGAAAGTGATTTTGATTCCACTGTCATAGATCCTGAGTTTATCAAATATCTTGAGATTGAACAAGCAAACAAATCCATTGACAGCTATATTTTGAATATTCAGAACTCTATTGTGGCAACGAACATCCCTGAATTCATAGAGTTCGCTTCTGAAACTCTTGGGCCATCAGTTGTTACATCTGATTCACAGATCCCCACCGAGCCTTCTTTTATTCCTACTATCCCCGTGCAACCATATATTCCTAATCAGAATTCTGCAATAGTTCCACTTCCATCTCCACATATATTAGCTACTCCTAATCCACCTGTATCCCCGAGACCGGTGAATCCACCAAGAACCATGGCTACTCGATTTGCTCCTCTCGTGCTACCACAGGATTTGGATGACATGCCAGCAGATTACCAAAGTAAGATCCCATTGTTTGATGGCACTCCTCAAAGTGTGCCTGCTCAGCAGCATATAGAAAAAATGGGAGATTTCTTCGATCTCCATGAAATTGATGAAGAAAATGTAACCATGAGATTATTTGTCCAAACTTTCAATGGTGAGGTAAGAAAATGGTTCCGAGCATTGACACCCAGAAGTATTACTACATTGGTAGAGCTTCAGAGACAGTTTCTAGATCAGTGGGAAATAAAGAAAGATCCACTCCAGATCACTTCTGAATATACCAATATCAAGCGTAATCCTGGTGAGTCCGTCCAAGACTATTGTATCATATTTAATGCAGTTTATAATGCTATTCCTGATGATTTAAGGCCATCTAGAAAGTCGGCTTTGCTTAATTTCCTGGATGGTTTTGATCTAGAGATGGCTTATTCATTACGAGACAGAGATCCGCCCACTCTGGAGGACATGCAGAAAATTGCCGTGAGTGTTGAGGCTAATTTGAATGACAAGAGAGCTAGATTGAGAGAAGAAAAGAAAGTCTCAATAAAGGAAGAAGCTTCTACATCAGATCAACTACTCCGCAAGGTGGAAAAAATGTTCGAAATATTCACACTTGATAAGCCCTAACCGTAGATTCGAAATCCCAATTTTCGTGGTCAGCAGCAGCCACAATTCCGGATTAAACAATGAGAGCAGCGTGCACAAGAACCAGTAGTTCAGCAGCAAGTAAAGACACCTCTTCAGCAAAATTTTGTTGGCCAGGATTTAGATGATGAAGATGATGTAGTGGGGGAAAAAAATCACTTTTTTACTCCTAATTATTTTCCTATTTATATCACTGAAGATGAAGAGTATACAGAAAGTTCAGCTGTCCAAAGAGATGAAGATTTTATTTTCGCCAATTATGCAGCTTTTGAGGAAGAATCGGATGAATATCAGAGAGGTTATATGAATGCTTGGTCCGCTCAGCAGAAAAAATATTCACTTAGAAGCAGAGACGTGCCTGTCAACCC
Organism: Pinus albicaulis; assembly: GCA_034641835.2. Taxonomy (NCBI): domain Eukaryota; kingdom Viridiplantae; phylum Streptophyta; class Pinopsida; order Pinales; family Pinaceae; genus Pinus; species Pinus albicaulis. The sequence continues at coordinate 33,030,639 of MU968363.1, read as the reverse complement.
AATTCAGAAGAGAAAGGAAGTTTCAGCACCGAAGAATGATTCACCCGTTGCACAAAAGAAAGTGAAAGAGATAGTTAATCCCGCTGCCAGTAAGTCATCATCATCAGAAAAGTCAAATAAGCCAAGTGCATCGAAGGAGAAGGCTGAAAAGAAAGATGTTCCAGCCAAAAAGATTGAAAAGGTTCTAGCTTTTAGTTTGGAGAATGAAATTTCTAAGTTTAAGGTTTCTATTCCCTTGACAGAAATCATGAAGAACAACAGTTATAGAGGTCAAGTTTCTAAAATTTTGAACTTTGATCCAATGTCTGATATGGTGAATGTTGAAGATGACCAACCCGAACTGATTTTTTGACCAGCTTTAGATGGTGAGTCTCCGGAGAGTGATGTCCCTCCTTTCTATATCAGTTTAAGATTGCATGAGTTTGTGTTGCATAATGCCATGTTTGATTCCGGTGCTTCCCATAATCTTATGCCGAGGGCAATCATGGAAAATTTGGGTTTAGAAATCACAAGGAAGTACCATGATCTTTATTCATTTGATTCCAGCAGAGTGAGATGTATCGGGCTCATTAAGGACTTGGTTGTAAGTTTGGATCAGATTCCTACAAAGAATGTTTTGATGGACGTAGTTGTGGCAGACATCCCTCCTCGGTTTGGTATGTTACTTTCCAGATCTTGGGGAGAAAAATTGAAAGGAACATTACAAATAGATTTCTCCTATGCAACGATTCCCATGTTTGGCCAAATAAGAAAGTTGTATCGGGAACAAAAAATGAAGTACATTATTACAAGTAAGGAGAAACCGGTTAATCACCCGATTAATTATGTATATATAGATTTAGAGTCTTTTGTTTTGTTTGTCGATAGTTTCAATGATGTTGATAGTCAGTTAGTTCAAGTAGAAGATATTCCAGATATTACCGAAAATTTCAGAGAAGTTTTGCAGAAAGAAAGGCAAAAACCAGAAAGCACAGTTGAGCAATCAGCTAAAGATAATGGGCAGCAATCAGAAAAAACAGAGCTAGCACAATTCCAGCACTTGGAAGATGATGAAAATGGCCTATGGACCATGGATTTCGATGGTGCAGTGGGTAGTGATGGTTCTGGAATTGGTATTTGGGTACGCAGTCCATTTTCTGCTCCAAATAAGGTACCGAGCAATGTACGGGTATGTTCTTACAAGTTAGCATTTGATTGTTCAAACAATGAGGCTGAGTATGAAGCTCTGATTGCTGGCCTAAAGATTCTTAGAAATCTGAATGCTAAGAGAATTTCAGTCTATGGCGACTCCGAATTGGTGATTAAGCAAGTGAAGGGAGAGTACCAAACGAAACATCCTCGGATGCGTGCTTACCGAAATGATGTTCTTGATATTTTGAAGTTGTTTCTAGATTACACCTTGACTTGTATTCCTCGCATTCAAAATTGACGACGTACGTGCATATCGCGCCGGGCCCGCAGTCGGCCTTTAATGCCTAGGGAAAATGGTATTGAAGACCGCCTGCAGCCATGTGTCGGCCGGTAACGATGATCGCTGTCGAATGAGAAATACCGCCTTCCTTTCAACAACGATGTGATAAAGACTGTCGGTTTTGTATGAGGCGTGATCGTGTGGACCACTGGGATGGCTGGATTGTGGGCCATTAATCTGCGGATCAGATCGACGACTGTTATGCGATCGGGGAATGAATAGGGAATGCATGTGCATTGTAGGGAAAACACAGACCGTCGGATTGGTGTCGATCGACGGTTGGTACTGCACCTGACCATTGATATGATAAGCGCGTCACGGGCCAGCGCTTGGTTTCAGCGCCCGGGTCATGTGGATAAATGGTTTGCGGGGGCTGGCCGAAAGGGGCTAAGCCTACATATGAAAAAGGGGTGATTTTGGCCCAATTTTCATGTATTTTGAGACCAAAAGAGGGCAACAGTAGAGGGGAAAAAGGGTTATTTGGCCAAACAAAGGGTATTTTTGAAGCTTAGGATGGATTTGGGATGATTTAGAGGAATTAAGGGAGGGAAAAGGAGAGGAAAACAGAGGCTAAGAGAGGATGAAATAAGGAGAAAATGCCTTTGGGTATCCTCTTCACAACAAAGAGGCTTATTGACTTATGAAACAGTAGTGAGGGATGATCAAAGGATAAAGGGCATAAAAAGACTTCAAGAATGGTGTGTTTTCAGGGGAAATGCACTCCTTGAAGGCTCAAAAGATTTGTAGCCCCCTGTTTGCTTGTCAAAAAATTATAGGGGGCTAACACCTATTAGCTTGGGCTAATTAGGAATATTACAACTAATATCTATGCACCAGTAGATACTCCATATTGAGCTTCCACAACTCAAAACTCTGACAATTAAATTTATCGATATCTATCTTTCTACTACTCGCCATCTTCTTTCACCGCAAGAATTGATCTCCCAGATCTCCCATTGAACAAGGTCTACCACAAGCCTGAGAAAAAAAACCTCAGCAGCAAAGGCATCCCCTTGAAGCCGAAACAACTCTGATACCAAATTTAGGTTTTAAACTTGTACAAAAATTATATGCAAATGAATTCTTAAAAAATAGAAAATAAACAATAGCGAGAGAATAAAACTTAAAACAGATATGCATAGAGATATTTCCCCTGGATCCCAAATTGGGACTACCAACTTGATTTTTCATTATATTCCTTTTAGTGTTACAACACATACATATACATGTTGAAGCATTCATAAACCTCTATTCACTATCCCTGGATTAGAACATAATCGTAGTTACCTTGACCGGATCTAAAAAATACCAGGGGCTGAAAACCATCATGCCCCAAAACCATGTGCAAACCCATGCACAAAACCATAGGCTGGTCCACCCACCTATTCATGGAAAGAATATAACACATGTCAAAGAGATCCAATGATACCGTCAGCGGTATGAGATGCCCCCGGTGCATTGACACCACTAGGTCTATGAAGATCTGGTAAAACGTTATAAACATAACCAGACTGGTGTAGATCAAGTCATATTTTAACACAACCTAAAGAGATTCTTCCTCAGACTGAGTAAAATGAGATGCAACATCTTTACCTATGGGAACTAAGAGCTTTCTAAGAAACCAATCCATATATACATGGTTATTCAATTTAGGAGCTCTAAACAAAGTCCTTCTTCTACGCCATTCTTGGACATAGTCAGAAAGGCGGGTGGCAGAAGATTGACAGAATCTGGTCAACAACTCTGTACTGGTATCATAATGGATGGGTAACTGGAAATATGACATAATCACTTTAGCAAGAATCACAAAAGAAGTATGAGATGCGGAGGGTTGATCATCATACCACTTCAGAGCTTCACCAGTGAGTGTGCATTGGAACAACCGCAAGCGAATGGAGTCATCGGTGATGGAATTAGACGAAAACTAGATATGAAAAGAGCAAACATGATTAGTGGGGTCCTCTCTAGTGTTTCCTTCAAACTTAGGAATTTCAAAAGGAAGCTTAGTTTGGATAGCTAGCCAACATGCATTGTGGAGTATGGGGTCATTGATTAACTGCATAAAATTGGGAAGGCTTAAACCTACCATAAAAGGTAGAAAAGGACTAGCCGAGATGGTTCCTGTGGTGATTCCACTAGAAGTGACTCCAGGATTAGGGCCAAAGCCACTGGCTGGTTGGCCTCCTACACTTGCATTGGCGCCTGACATGGTGGTTGTATGAGATTGAGAAGAAGAAGAATCAGAAGAAGAAACCGATGAACTAGAAGAACTAGAGTCGGAATGGGGACTCAGGGGAGGACTAATCTGACCCCTATGGGGTGGTGTGAGACTTCCTAACATAAAATTAGGATGAAGACCTTGGAATCTCCGCGATAAACACGTTGGGGTCACAATGATGGTAAGTCACAAATGGCACAAATAGGTTGAAGCATGATAAACAAAGGATCTGTGAGGCAGATTAATTAATTATGATGTTTATATCTTGGCTTGGAAGTGTAAACCAAGCGCTCTTCACTTTAGGTGTGAGTTTATGCAAGCCGTGTTCTTATTTTAATGAAGACCAGACAATTATTTAAAGAAAAATAAAAAATGATGAAAAACTATAAATGTAACTGAAATGACAGTAAAATAAACAGCTAATCATGCATAAATCCCAACCCAAAGGAGGCTCTCAATCAACCAGACTAGATGGGGGTGAAACTGACTCAAAACACACTAAAATGGTCAAGATATCTAATGTCTATGATACTGGGATCTAAGGATTTGATACTACTGGAAATGATGCAGAAAACAACAAGAAACCATAGGGGAAAATTGTTGCAAAAGATAAGGCTAAAGGTGAAAAATCTAGGGCAACCAATGGGACCCTAAGAAAAAAGGACAAAAAAAGCTCAAGAGGTAGTTTGGATGTACTGATAACCTATCTTAAGGATCTGTAAAAATGATGGATGTAATATCCCAAAATAGGGAAAATCAACAAGGTTGGGAATATCTTATGATATCCCAAGATTGAAGATCCAACAATATTAAAACAAAATATGATGAATACAACTAATTAAAAAATAAATCTAAATACACATCAGAATATGTAGAAATATCTGAGCCATTTTATTAATATTTGGAGGTGCAAAATGAAAATATAACAGTGCTCAAAATATGAGACACTCAAGCCACAAAAGTAGCCTAGAATGACCCTGCAATCATATCCCAAGAGGGACTGCATAACTGCTACTCTGCTGGAAGGTATACTGCGTTGTCCTTACTACAGATGTAGGGACTGCAACTACCTGTAAGATAGAAAGTAAGATCTAGGTAGAATGGGAGCTTCGATGATGCTGAAATTGTAGATATGGGCTCTATGATGGATTCCCAAGATAACCTTGGAAGGATTTCTCAAATCTGTAAGTCTAAGACAACATTATCCCTAGGGCTCCATGCATATGTTGCTGGGAATGCAGATCTGAAGCTAGATCTAATAATATGATGGCTGCAATGATGTGCAATCAGATCTAAGCAAGAAGGGTTGATCCCTTCACTAGATCCTTGGGCTAAAAGCTCAAGATCTAGCTCCTCCAATCCCCTCCACTGAAAATATATGAAAAATGAACATCAGCTTCAGAAAACTACGCTGTGAGAGAGGGAGGCTCCTTTCCCCCTAGAAAAATATATCAAATCATCTCTTGGGTGATGGCAACAATAGATATATTGTCAGGAGGTTATCCCTCACAGGATTTCCAGCTGAAATACTGGAAACTTCCTTCCTCCAATAGATCTTTAAGGCTGAACTGTGAAATCCTTGAAGGGACTGCTACAACAAGGAGGCAAAACCCCAAGGCCTGAATGTTGGATATAGATATGATGCTCTAGGAAGAATGAAAAATGAAGATCAAGTGGTAGGATGAATCCTCCACTGGTTTCCTAGCTGAATGCTAGAAACAACCTCCTGAATATGGCACCAATGCCTGACATGGAATGAAGAAAAATCCTCTTTCCAGAGCTACTCAAAGAAAGAGGTGGGATTCCCGCCCGGGAACACCCTGCAAGCTCTGCTAAACAGCCCAAGCTTGCATGGAAATGTCCTAAGACAAATCTAGATCTAAACAGATCAAGAAATGGCTAATCCAAATCATGCCTTCCATTGTGCCTTCACCTTCTTTATATGCATAAGCCTTCCATAGCCTAGGCCTACTCCAATACTACGTTGTACATGTGGACAAAGTCTCTATGTTTGACTGCGCTGTTGATCCATGCCCTCCATCATGTTCACATGGTGATCACCCTTTCCATCATGCATGCATTAAATGCATCACTTCCTCCACTATCTCATCATGAATTCTTAATGATCTCCTTTGAATGCATCACGATCTTAGTTGACCTTGTCAAGGATCTTTATGATTTATATCTTAATATTCATGATCCCCTTGACTGTTTCATCCTCCATAATCTATCTCACAAACAAGACATGATCTCCATGAATGGAGTTGCTCCACTACTCCATGATTCTAGATCTAGATAAAAAATGTCCACATACACACACTAAAAGTGGTTCTTATTCATAATTTGGGTTTTTGGTTCCCTCCACCCTTTTATTTACTTAATTTATTTATAAAATCAAGGATTCTAATATTCCAAGGTGATGTTCAATTTTGGGAATATTACAGTCCCCTCCGGAAAAATGTTGCTTGTCCTCAAGAAACTCAAAAGGTAGATGCATAGCCATCTATTCTCTCTCAAATGGCATCCACATAAGGAAGGCTTCTCCCATTTGCTACAACATATTATGCATGTTTGGTCCATAGTTGTCTTTTAGAAATACAAGGGATGATTTTCAATTGCATGGTTAGATGTCCCCCTTCTATCAGGAAGCACAAAGTGACAACCATATGATGTCCAACCTCATCATAAATACATGAAATACATAAAAATAAGTAGCTTTCTCCATAAAGGAAAATCTTCATCATACAATACATCCCTCCATCCCATGTTTCATGAATTTGATTGAGCATTGTTATGCTATCATTATTAGCCCTGTTGGTCTTATTGGATCCAAACTTCATCATCCCAGCGTTATGAAAAAGAAGAAGGAAAGGAGTAACATCGGTAGACAAATATTTCAAACCATATTCTCCTAACAATAACCACTGGAGTAAGGCCCTTTGCTACCATCCTTCATCTCCTCCATGTAAGATGGACAAGCCAAACTCCCCCAAAAGTAACCAAAGCAACAAGAGGTCTTGCTACTTCTTCTCCTCCTCATATGTATCATGGAACAAAAACATACTGATAGACATATGGAATGTCACATTAGCCCAATACAAATGAAAACCATCAATACACATCATGAGAGAACTATGCCAAGTTTTACCAAATACAAAACACATAGACTTAGGAGATGTCATGTGGTGGCCAAACTATCTCAAGTAAAACCAAAATGAACATGCCTTCCTTTGTTGCAATTTATCATTGACACACAAGGCATGATTTAGAAAATGATGAGCTATTGGGTGGTATCCATACTCACCCAAGAGCGGCCAGCGCAGCCATGCCTCCTTCTTCATTTCATATGTGTTTTTCAAGGCATGGATCAGAAAAATAGGAGCCTTTGGAGAGTGACAGAAATCTCCCAATGGCAACCAACATAACCAAGCTTGTTGGCCCATGTAAATCTGCAAGTGGTCATGTGACCCCTTGCTCATCATCCTCATCCACTCACCCCAATATAGAAGATGAGTGATGTGCTGCAGAATCATGGTATCCCTTTATAGAATACCATCTCCCCCAAACTGTTGAAGAACTTTTCACTTCATGAAATGCTGAAATGCATCTTTAATGAGATCTCTTAATGAGATTCTCTCTCCACCAAAGGCCCTCCAAAACCAAAGAAGTTTTGGATTTGCTACAAGTATAATTTTCTGTTTAAGCAGTGAGATGCTCATTGGGAAAGGGTCATCTAGAAGGGAGAAAGTGTTCCTCATCTCAAGATGTCTACCATTTGTCATCTTTGCTTCCATTTCTTCAAGAGTGAAGCTACCTCCAGAATGGTCCAAGAATGATGAAGCCCTTTCTTTGTCACAGCTACTAAGTGACGGCACTATAGATCTGCAAGGTAATACATGTAATGCCTCAAAGCAAGGTACAACACTGATATCATGATCAGCCATTGTACATATTATAATTCTAATACCCTCTTCTAAAATTATACATCTCAACTCAAAAGTTTGAATATAGCTCAACAATGATGAACGGGGATAGTTTTCAGTCTCCTCCTTGATTAGATCAAGGGTCCTCTGCACTGTGATATGTCTCTACTTTAAATCAGCATTTTGTTCTAATCCTTGGTTATGCATTGGTCTTGAAACAATATGTGCTGAAATTTTATGCATACCTTGGATCAACTGATATGTGGGAACCTCTTGATAGAGCACAAGATTTCCTCCAACTGGAAAAATAGGGCCTCCAACTGCTAGTAAGAGTGATGACTCCTTTTCTCCAAGTGTACCAGCGCTGGTATTCCCCTCCTCCTCATGCATCTCTTGAATCATGCATGGGACTCTTAGTGTCAAGAGCTTAAGCCTACCTTGAAAAGATGCAAAAGTCTCTTCTCTAGATGTAAGAACTTCTGCAGTAGGTGGTGAAAGTAGTGACCCCTTGTCCAGAGTGACAATATTGACATTCTCCTTGGTTTCCTTGGGAGATGTCTTTTTGTAGCACATCTCTATCTTCTTTAAATCAAACTTCTTCCTCAAATTGTAAAATAAATACGAATACTTGGTCACCTTTGCATGCTATAGGTGCCCAAACCACCAATCTTATGCTTCATCTAAGAGATGAAGTGCTGCAATTTGAAAAACCTCTTCTTCAGCCACAAGATGTAGCTTGAAAAATGAATCTAACTCCTTCCTCCAAGCCTTGACATTGCTTGAGGAAGATCCATCAAATGTAGGAAAATAGAATATATTATGCCTCTTTCTTCTATTGCTGCTACATGATCCTCTTTCTTCTCTAATCTAGAAGAATTGTTGGAGAGTTATTTTCTCCTTGAAAGCTCTAGACTGTGCTTTGTACTCTTCAAGATATAGACTGAGAGTCTCATGAGTCTCAGGTTCATTCCTTCCTTCAATTCTATACCTCTCACCTTCTGCAAAGAAAGTGGGCATAGTGGATCTATGAGGAGATCTAAGATTCTCTGGTCTTCTTCTCTGCTGATAGGAAGTGCTTTCCTCATCAAATCTTCTTCTTATATCTTCTCTCTGTCCTTCCTTCTTCATTTGATTGACCTCCTTGGAGAGATCTTGCCTAGATCTAAAGAAAGGAGTGACATATTCCACATCCTCCATGGTAGATCTCATCTATTTGTTCCTCTTTCAATGAAAAAGATGAAGTTTCCACAAGCTAAGCCAAAGATCATGCTCTGATACCACTATAATATCCCAAAATAGGGAAAATCAAAAAGGTTGGGAATATCTTATGATATCCCAAGATTGAAGATCCAGTAATATTCAAACACAATATTATGACTGCAACTAAGTAAACAATAAATCTAAATACACATCAGAATATTCAGAAATAGTTGAGCCATTTTATTAATATTTGGAGGTGCAAAATGCAAATACAACAGTGCTCAAAATATGAGACACTCAAGCCACAAAAGTAGCCTAGAATGACCCTACAATCATATCCCAAGAGGGACTGCGTAATTGTTGCTCTGCTAGAAGGTATACTATGCTATCCCTGTTACATATGTAGGGACTGCAACTGCCTATAAGATATAAAGTCAGATCTAGGCAGAATGGGAGCTATGATGATGCTGAAATTGTAGATCTGGGCTCTATGATGGATTCCCAAGATAAACTCGGAATCTCAGATCTGTAAGTATAAGACAACCCTCTCCCTAGGGCTCCATGAATATGATGTTGGGAATGCATATCAAAAGCTAGATCTGATAATATGATGGCTGCAATGAAGTACAATCAGATCTAAGCAAGAAGGGTTGATCCCTTCACTAGATCCTTGGGCTAAAAGCTCAATATCTAGCTCATCCAATCTCCTCCACTGAAATAGCTGCAGAATGAACAACGGCTTCAGAAAACTGTGCTGTGAGAGAGGGAGGCTCCTTTCCCCTAGAAAAATATGTCAAATCAGCTCCTGGGTGATGGCAAAAATAGATCCAATGTGAGGAGGTTATCCCTCATAGGATTTCTAGCTAAAATACTGGAAACTTCCTTCCTCCAATAGATCTTCAAGACTGAACTGCGCAATCCTTGAAGGGACTACTGAAAAAAGGAGACAAAACCCCAAGGCCTGAATGCCAGATATAGATCTGATGCTCTTGGAATACTGAAAATGAAGATCAAGTGGTAAGATGAATCCTCCACCAGTTTGCTAGCTGAATGCTAGAAACAACCTCCTGAAGATGGCACCAATGCTTGATATGGAATGAAGAACAATCCTCTTTCCAGAGCTACTCAAAGAAAGAGGTGGGATTCCTGCTCGGGAACACCCTGCAAGCTCTGCTAAATAGCCCAAGCTTGCATAGAAATGTCCTAAGACAAATCTAGATCTAAACAGATCAAGAAATGACTAATCCAAATCATGCCTTCCATTGTGCCTTCACCTTCTTTATATGCATAAGCCTTCCATAGCCTAGGCCCACTCCAATACTGCGTTTTACATGTGGAAAAAGTCTCCATGTTTAACTGTGCTATTGATCCATGCCCTCCATCATGTTCACATGATGATCACCCTTTCCATCATGCATGCATTAAATGCATCGCTTCCTCCACTATCTCATCATGAATGCTTAATGATATCCTTTGAATGCATCATGATCTTAGTTGACCTTGTCAAGGATATTTATGATTTATATCTTAATATTCATGATCCCCTTGACTATTTCATCCTCCATAATCTATCTCACAAATGAGACATGATCTCCATTAATGGAGTTGCTCCACTACTCCATGATTCTAGATCTAGATAAAAAATGTCCACATACACACATTAAAAGTGGCTCTTATTCATCATTGGGGTTTGTGGGTCCCTCCACCATTTTATTTACTTAATTTATTAAAAAAATCAAGGACTCTAATATTCCAAGGTGATGTTCAATTTTGGGAATATTACAATGGATTAGACCCTAAAATAGTGGCTGAAAGCACTGCAAATCTCAGACTACCTACTCAGCTCAACTCCTCCTAAAAAGGTGGAAGTATACAGAAACCCTAGAGGGCTTCATTCTACTTAAAGGATAGGAACTTAGCATATCCAGGCCTAAGATAGAATGAAACATAGTTTAGACAACCAAAATTAGTGCTTTTGGCAAACCCTGACAGTTTCAAAAAAAAAAAAAAACCTCAAGAAAAGATTCCAGATCACAGTTACTGACCTGTAAACAGGTGAGCTCACAATTTCTGAGCATATAAGTGCGATTTCAGGAGTAAAACACACTATTTGGATCCTTGGTTCTTTGGCAGCATGTTGTGGAAAATGTGTCGTCTTTGGCGTGGCTGATACCTATTACGTGCGAAAAACACCAAAAAAAATCATGAATTTATAATTTTGACTGAATTAGGGAAAAGAAGTTAGAAAACAACATCAAGAGACTGAAAATAGTTGAATAAAAACCCTTGTTGTTGAAGCTGTTGGTCATGCGGGAATTTGAATCACAATAGTGTATTCATCATTTGTTGACGCCAATGTGTAATTAAAACACCACAGAGTCGCCATTTGTTAGCGTAAAATATTATCGAAGGTATAAAAAAATATCCTACTTTAGCTATGAGTGACGAATATCCCTACAACATAAATGGATGTTCAACCCTTTAGATCTGCAATAGACAATTAAAAAAATGCTGCAAAAACCCAGATCTATGAAGTAAAATTAATTAAACATCAAAAAGAAATAAAAAACTCATGCAAAATTAACTCCAAGTAGCCAACAAACAAGAAAACATTAAAGAATTACTTTTGTATTATGTAACACCTAGTGAAGGAAACATGTAAATGTTACCATTCCCCCTCAATGGGATGGGTTCTTGGTTGTACTCAATCCTTCAGCTTCGCGAGCCTCTCTCTCTCAATGGTGCAGAAAACCCAAAGCATGTGTTGAAATCAGATGGGAGCTCTAATGGAAAAATGAAAAAAGATAACAACAATGAGAATGATCAAATTGAAGAATGAATGGAAAAACCCTCCTATTTATAACAAATTATTTAGTTATCCTCAACAATGGAGAATAATAAAATATTATTAACTGAAATCTAGATCTAACTACTTGGAATGTTTTATTATATTTAGTTCGAGGGAAAAATTATTTAAATTGGTTAAGTACCTTTATTTATAAATAATAAACAAATAAATGATTTATTTATCATTTCAAGAATGTGGTTAAAGAATAATAAACAAATAATGATTTGTTTAATTATTCCTAGGTGATTTAGTCAAATTTAACAAAGAATAATAACTAAATAATGATTTAATTAATTATTCCTAGAGAAAAATAAGATAAATAATAATTTATCTAATCATTTCTCATAATTGGGTTAAATATGATCAGGAATATTATTTAAACAATGGTTTGATTAATTATTTCTAGAGGAAAATCAAATAAATACGGATTTATCTAATTATTCCTCATTGGGTTTCTTATTTTAACCACAAATAACTTAATAACATATGGTTTATTAGATTATTGCTTATAGTGAAAGTAGTTTTACTATGGTAAAAGTGGTCTTACATGGTGTACTTCGATCCATCTAATTAGAAATAGTTAGATGACTAATTTTTTGTGATAACACACTCTCTCATACCCTTGGACACTTATATTTTTCTTGGAACACTTTGGCATTGGAGCAAGAAAGGAAAAGAAAGCAAGGAAGAGCAGGATCAAGTAGCTATAGCTCTTTGCATATATTGATTTTCATGTGTAATTTCCTTGCTAGATCTGGTATGCATGGTACTGCATCTGGTTCTTTTCTGTCTTGGCATGGGTTTTTTCCAGGTGTGACAGTGTTTTAGCCTAGCCTTGTAATTTTTTAATAGCCTTGATAAGATGGATTCTCATAATTCGGTTCAGCTGGATTTCCGGATTGGATTTGAAGCCGAGTGAGATGGATCTCCGAATTGATATAACACATGGCCTAGTAACCCATGAACTGGACTATTTGTTGTGTTAAAGCCAGGATTATGTGCCTCGGTGGGCCTAGGAATTCTTGCTTGTGAATGGCAGGATATACGGTAAAGGTTAGAGTTGGTTTGCCTTGATTCAGGGTCTAGTGATCCGGGATGGATTGTGTTAAATGGGTGCTTTTTTTTTGGGCCTAGTATTCTATAGATCAGGTGTACGATAAAGATTAGAGTGTATGTCTCGGTTTAGGGTTTATTCACCCCTAATTCAAACTGTGGGTTGTGGTAAAGCCTGAGATACTAGGAGACAGGAAAAGTCCTCACGGTATAAGCGAATAACTCTAGTAGCGTTCATTCCTGTTTGGTCTGTTTTGGTTGGTTATGAGTCCCACGTTCATGCTTGGAATATCGCACACGGGTGAATGGTTGAAGAGAAATTTGTCTTAGCCAATCTATGGTTGGGTGGAATGTGGAACTCCCATCTCTGGTTAGTTTTTACATTCAGTAATGAAGAGCTCATTCCTTTGGTATTTGGTATGAAAATGTACTGATTTCTATGTGGATTCTATTGTTATTGTATCCATGGTATTTTTGTTGTTCTTATGTCGGTTATAAACAAGTGTTTGATTATTGATGATGTATGGATCTATCCATGGTATTACTTCTAAATGAATGCACAATGTATCTATGGTAAATAGTTTTTATTGTAGCTAATAATGTAAGGAAGCAATGCTTCTTAGCGATTCTCAGATAAGTATGAGACCCCTATGCTTAAATATATTGTTTACACCTAGAGATTCAATGTTTGTGACATGTTTGAAAAAATTCCTTCCATGTCTAGGATGGGTTCATATGTTTATGTGATTGCTTTTGTATCATCATCTTATTGTTATTTATCATCCCTTAAGTTTTCATTAAGTTCTGATAAGTGACCTGGGCTCTAGGCATGAAAAGGTGGCTCAAATATTGGATATTTAGGCACAGAACTGAGGTTTTGGGGCCCTAGCCATTGGCATGCAATGTTATGCCTATGGCTATAGCCTCCTAGCCCATGAAATTCAATTTTATGCCTATGGCTATGGCTCAAAGGTGGTCAAAATGTCAGTGTGACCTAGGGGTAAGAGGCCTGAATGGTTGGGTTACCTCCTGGGGGTGTTGTGGTTGTTGTGAAAGGTTTGTATGTCGTGTTTTTCATCAGTTCCACTTCTAAATGAATGCACAATGTATCTATGGTAAAATAGATTGTATTTCAACTAATGATGTAAGGGAGAAATGCTTCTTAGTGATTCTCAGATAAGTATGAGACCCCTATGCTTAAATATATTATTTACACCTGTAGATTCAATGTTTGTGACATGTTTGAAAAAATTCATGTGATGTCTAGGAGAAGTTCATATGTTGATGTGATTGCTTTTTTATCATCATATTATTATTATTTATCATCCCTTAAGTTTTCATTAAGTCTTAAGAAGTGACCTGGGCTCTGGGCCTGAAAAGGTAGCTCAAATATTGGATATGTAGGCACAAAACCGAGGTTTTGGGGCCCTAGCTACTAGCATGCAATGTTATGCCTATAGCTATAGCCTCCTAGCCCATGAAATGCAATTTTATTCCCATGGCTATGGCTCAAAGGGGGTCAAAATGTTAGTGTGACCCAGGGATAAGAGGCCTGAATGGTTGGGTTACCTCCTGGGGTGTTGTGGTTGTTGTGCAAGGTTTGTATGTTGTGTTTTCTATTTATTCCACTTCTAAATGAATGCACAATGTATCTATGGTAAAATATATTGTATTGCAGCTAATGACGTAAGGGAGAAATGCTTCTTAGCGATTCTCAGATAAGTGTGAGACCCCTATGCTTAAATATATTGTTTACACCTGTAGATTCAATGTTTGTGACATGTTTGAAAAAAATCCTGCCATGAATAGGAGGGGTTCAGATGTTGATTTAATTGCTTTTGTATCATCATCTTATTGTTATTTATCATCCCTTAAGTTTTCATGAAGTTCTGAGAAGTGACCTGGGCTCTGGGCTTAAAAAGGTGGCTCAAATATTGGATATGTAGGCACATAACTGAGGTTTTGAGGCCCTAGCCGCTGGAATGCAATGTTATGCCTATGGTTATGGCTCAGAGGGGGTCAAAATGTCAATGTGACCTAGGGGTGAGAGGCCTGAATGGTTGGGTTACCTCCTGGGAGTGTTGTGGTTGTTGTACAAGGTCTGTATGTTTCGTTTTTCGTCGGTTCCACTTCTAAATGAATGCACAACGTATCTATGGTATAATAGATTGTATTGCAGCTAATGATGTAAGGGAGCAATGCTTCTTAGTGATTCTCATATAATTATGAGACCCCTATGCTTAAATATATTGTTTACACCTGTAGATTCAATGTTTGTGACATGTTTGACAAAATTTCGGCCAAGTCTAGGATGGGTTCAGATGTTGATGTGATTGCTTTTGTATCATCATCTTATTGTTATTTATCGTCCCTTAATTTTTCATGAAGTTCTGAGAAGTGACCTATGGCTATAGCCTCCTAGCCCATGAAATGCAATGTTATGCCGATGGCTATAGCTCAAAGAGGGTCAAAATGTCAGTGTGACCCATGGGTAAGATGCATGAATGGTTGGGTTACCTCCTGGGGGTGTTGTGGTTGTTTTGCAAGGCTTGTTTGTTGTGTTTTTCGTCGGTTCCACCTCCTTAAAGTCACATAGGAGGTTGAATCTCATTATAGTAGCCTATCATCGCATTCCTACCCTAGTTGGTCGGTTACTTGGTTAGATGTGGGAAGGGATGTTACAATTAGAAATCAACATATAAACTGAAATCAGTGCATCTAGTGCAAGAAATCAAATATAATTTGAAATAAAAATCTACATTGAAATCAATGCATCTAGAGCAATAAATAAAATATGATTAGAAATCATCATCTACACTGAAATCAATGCATATAGTATGTTTTTATGACATCCCTCACTAAGCTGGAATGTCTAATGACAAGGAACCTTATACTAAAAATCAAATACAGCAAGGACCGCATGGATTTTCAAAGCCCAAATTTCACCTATCGGAACCCTTGAAAAGGCTAAAATCCACCTTTTTGCTCTAAAAGCGCTCATTTTTACATATTAGGTCTCTAAGCCCCTTTCTCTTAAGCCCGAGCCCCTTTTTCCACCATGAGACCAGGCCCTGTGATTGAGCACTAAGCCCATCGGGGGTCGCATGTTGCTCTTTCCAAGTTCCTGCCTCCAAGATTTTTTTTTCGTTGATGTCCAATCACCCGATATGATCTGGACCGTCCATTCCTTAAGATCCGATGGCCATCGCCTCACTCCATCGCATCGGTGCATCGCATCAGGGTTCGCCCTTTCCCTTCTACCTCCCCTTCTCCACCGATGATCATCCCCCTGTTGAAGATTGCAACAAAAAACAGTGAAGGAGGTATCCTGAAACATCATCCTTGATCCTAGTTGGAAAATAATCACCTAAACTAGGTGGGGCCCACACAGGTGATTTTTGGTGCAAAGTCTATTTTTAGACATGTCGATCATATTCTATGAGTTGCAGGATGTTATTTGTAGATGGTTGGTCAAGTTGGAAAAATAGATGGACTTATTTTTAGACATATTGGGCGGAATTTATTTTTAGATTGCCAGTCTAAAAATAGATATGTTGAATATTATTAGCTCTTAATAATATTTGGACTCTAAACATTATCTTATTCTCTTGGAGCACTTCAGTTAAGTGCACAGATGTGGCACAACAGCTGATAGAAGGAATTACACTATTCCTGAGGGTTTACTGGAGATATTGCATGGAGGACTTTAGTTATAACTCATGTGACAGAGTTTGGTGGAGTTGTAGAAGTAGTTGGTGGAGTTATGTTCAGTTTAACTCAGTTAGACACAGTTGAGCTAGTTGTATCTAGTCTAACTGATTGATACACTAGTGAGAGTGGTTTGAATTAATTAATAATTAATTCACAAATAATAACTCATTAATCAACTGAAGAATACATCAGTTAACTAAAGTGCATGGCAGTTTCAGTGGAGACCAGTGGAGAGATAGGTGAAAGGGAAAGATAGTCTATCAGTTGTGACTATAGTGATGCATTGATTGCATCTAACACTCAGTATAGATGCCTATGAGGATTGCGTGAGAAAGGCTGGAGCAATTCAAGTTCATTCAGAGCCATTCTTCAGCAGGGATTGCGCAGTAGAGGCAGGCTAGCAGGTGGCAAAGATCGGTGCATGGATTTGCAAGATCGGGCCTGATTAGTGTGTAGCGATTGTATTGTACTGAGAGCTTGATATGGTCAGCTTTGTATGAGGATTGTTACATGATCTCTATGACATATATTATATATAGATAGTTGGGGTTTTCAGCTTCAGGCTTTCCCGTTAAAACAACTGTGTTAATATATGTGAATTTTTATGGTTTCATGTGTGCATTGCAATTGATTTAATTTCGACATGTGATGATCAATGGTGGAATAGATTCTGTATTGTGCATGAAGTTAAAATAGTGTGTGATAAAGAGAATCTTGGACATATAACATATTATTTATATAATTTATACATGGTATCAGAGCAGTTGATCATTGGAGCAGATTGCAATTATTGAAGTGGTTGAGTTTTGTGCTATTGGAATTCTAATTTGTTGTAGTGTTTTCTTGGTGTCAAAGTTGAGCATTCATTGAAATGTCTTTCAACATATTGTGATTGGAGTATGCCCTTGAGGGAAGCTCAAATTATATTTCATGGAAGGATAGCATGGAGGCTGTGTTGAATGATAATGGGTTGAAGGATTTCATAGATGCGGATGTTCCTAAGTCGGGTTCTAGCGATGCAGCCGTGCTTGATGCATGGCAAAAGAAGGTAGAAAAGTGTCGAAGGATTCTATTGGAAGGTGTGAAGGACCACATTGTCTCTAGACGTCATGGTAAAGCCACTCCATTCTTAATGTGGAAGGCTTTGACAGACTTGTTCCAAAGCATAAGTGACCAGAGGAAGTTGGCACTTAAAGACAAGATCAGAAAAATAAAAATGGAGAAGAATAACACTATTCCGGTATACTTGACAAAGTTTTTCCACTGCAGAGATGAGCTTGGGAGTGTAGGATTCAATGTGGATGAAGAAGAATTGGTGAGCTTGGCTCTCCTTGGGCTTTCGAAGAGTTGGCATAGCTACGAAGACTCTGTCAATGTACGAGATAAACTACCAGGATGGGAGCGACTTTGGTCGGATCTTGTGCTGAGGAGATAAGGCGGAGTACCAGGGATGGCTCTTCATCAAAGAATGATGATGAAGAGGATTGTGCTTTGGTTGCCAAAACAAGGAAAGGGAAGGGGAAGAAAAATCCTTCTCAATCCGGTGCGGATGGCAAAGAGCGTGACATGTCCAAAGTGAAGTGTTTTCACTGTCACGAACATGGGCATTATACCACAAATTTTCCACAAAAGAAGAAGAACAAGCAGGCTAATGGAGCTGCAACTGGTGAGGCTCTTGCCTCGCAATTTGAGCTTGACTTCTCATTGATCGTGATGCACAGTTACATTGGGGATTCTGGGGTACTTGATAGTGGTGCTTCCTTTCACATGAAGGAGATGTGAATCTTTTCGAAGTGACTTGGTGGAGAAAGATCAGCCAGGTTGAGTTAAAAATGGACATACAATGTGGGAGAATATTGGTACCATTGATTTTTAAAAGTTTCGTAGGAGTTTATAAAATCACTTTTTACAGCATGTTGTGCATGTTCTGTGTTTAAAGAAGAATTTAACTTTGGGCCGCAATGTTAGAGGATAAAGGGTGTGACCAGATATGTCTTTAGTATGGAAAATTTTCCTCTTGGCATACAAAGCAATGGAGGATGTCAAGAAGGTTGGGATCTTGTTAAGAATCTCGCTGCATTTGAAGTAGATGGGATTTTCGTTGCTTCCATCGTCAGCGCAAGACATACTGAAGCTTGAGAGGGAGCAGGATTTTCATGCAGGTAAGAGTGAACCTCGGGCTGTGGAGCAACCACAAGATGAGGATCATGGAGTGGGAGAAACCACTCATGCAGATAAATTTCATGCCAGATGGGTAGAGGGAGTGCATGTAGCTATACCACCAGGTGAGAGGTGGGGCGACATGCATGAGTAATCCCAAGAGGAGATTTATGGGCAAGATTCATGGAGATGGTGTGGATCTCATGAATTGAACCTAGCTACGAGGTTCCCACAGAGAAGAAGTAGCATGATTAGTTGGATTTATGCAGGCAGATCAAAGTGACAGTGTCAGATACTAGAGCACGGTTCAGATTTGACAGCAAGTGCAGAGTGCATGGGTGCAGATTTCAACAGCACAATGGTTCCTGAAGACATGTGCAGTTGGTACTAGCATAAGTTGAAGACTTTGATGATAGATGAATTATACTGATTGAGTTGTTCGAGCTCATTCAAGCTTAAGGGTTGTACACGTATGGAGTTGCATGTCACATGAAAAGACATTCCTTTCTTGTTGAGAGGGAGTGTTGAAGGTTCCAACAAGAAACAGTGAAATTGGCATCCAGAAACAACATCCTTGATCCTAGTTAAAATTAAGCACCTACACTAGGTGGGCCTACAAGGTGATTTTTAAGCAAAGAAGTCTATTTTTAGACTATGTCTATTTTTAGACATGTCGATCATATTATATGAGTTGCAAGATGCTATTTGTGGATGGTTGGTCAAGTTGGAAAAATAAATGGACTTCTATTTTTAGACATATTGGGCGGAATCTATTTTTAGATTGCCAGTGTAAAAATAGATATGTCGAATATTATTAGCTCTTAATAATATTTGGACTCTAAACATTATCTTATTCTCTTGGAGCACTTCAGTTAAGTGCACAGATGTGGCACAGCAACTAACAACAAGAATTACACTATTCCTGAGGGTTTACTGGAGCTATTTCATGGAGGACTTCAGTTAGAACTCATGTGACAGAGTTTGGTGGAGTTGTAGAAGTAGTTGGTGGAGTTGTGTTTAGTTTAACCCAGTTAGACACAGTTGAGATAGTTGTATCTAGTCTAACTAATTGATACACTAGTGAGAGTGGTCTGAATTAATTAATAATTAATTTACAAATAATAACTCATTAATCAATTGAAGAATACATCAGTTAACTACAGTGCATGGCAGTGTCAGTGTAGACCAGTGGAGAGATAGGTGAAAGGGAAAGATAGAATATTAGTTATGACTATAGTGATGCATTGATTG
Source organism: Pinus albicaulis (assembly GCA_034641835.2). Taxonomy (NCBI): domain Eukaryota; kingdom Viridiplantae; phylum Streptophyta; class Pinopsida; order Pinales; family Pinaceae; genus Pinus; species Pinus albicaulis. Next base: position 33,010,804 of record MU968363.1, on the reverse strand, counting down.
CATCCAACACTCAGTAGAGATGCCTATGAGGATTGCGTGAGCAAGGCTGGAGAAATTGAGATGGTGTGGTGACGCAGCTATCAAATAGTGATTAGCAAGAGAGGTGTTACAAGTGGCAAAGATGCGCATGGATTTGCAAGATCGGCCCGATTAGTGGTGTAGCTATTGTATTGTACCTAGAGTTTCGATAAGACGCTTTGTATGAGAGTTTGTTACATGATCTCTATGAAATATATTATATACAGAGGTTTGGGTTTTCGGTCAGCTTCTGCAAAAATAACTGTATACGTGTGATTGATTCTTTATGGTTTCATGTGTATCATAATTGATTTAATTTCCGCATGTGATGATCAATGGTGGAATTGACTAGACAGCGTAGTTAAAGAAGTAGTGTGTGACTGTAATAATACGACACATAAACACATACATAATTTATACACCGATGGAATCCTAGTTGTTGATCTCTCCCAAATCCAACAGTCATCGCTTCATTGCACCACGCCCATCCATCGCGCATCGCACATCGCAAAGTCCATGTCCCTTTTACATTTTTCTGCCAATGTGCGAAACACCGATACAATCCCGATCGTTGATCTCCTCCCCAATTCAACGGCTATTAGGCCCCCCTCAGCGCCATTTTTTGTCCCCCATGATGGAATCCTAATCGTTGATCCTCTTGATCCAACAGTTAGCGATGTCTCGCTGGATCGCTGTCCTCCACCCCATTCATTCATTTATGCGAGATAACGATGTATTTTGGATCATTGATCCTCCTGATCCAACAGCCAGCGCTCCTTTGCCTTTCACCCAGCCCACTTTACTCCAATTAATCTCCACCGTTGATCTTGTCCCCAATCCATTGGATCTCGCTCCCTCGGCATATCACAATCGCTCCCTCTGCGGTTCCAACTCCTGTCTGTCTGAATTCCTGATGTGCATGGTCCCGATTCAATCACAGTCGTTCATTTTCCTCATCTAACGGCCCACATTACTTCCACATTTCTTCCTCCCACACATCCTTTCTCCCTACGCGTTTAATATCCACCATCCAATCGACCCAGATCTACGGCCCATATTTACTGCGGAGGCACCCATCCCATAGACCCGTCCATACCTCCAAGTGCCCCCATAGTTGATCTCCACCATTGATCTCCTTCATGATCCAACGATCCTCGCTCCATCGCTCCTTCGCAAATTTCCCGATCACCCATCCATTATTGCATTCCCCGCTCTGATCTGGATCGTCGATCTTCTTCATCTAGCGGCCCACATCACTCCCGCTTTATAACCCTACAACTGATCGTCCTGCTACACGACATGGTTGCTGATGTCATTTTCGGTCCCACCCAACCGTGCAAGTACGTCTGTCACGTTCATCTGTAGCCATTGATCTAGATTTCCTAGATCAGACGGCTCTCATACATTTTCGCGTTCATTTCATCAAATAACATGATCGTGCTGTTTCAACGCGAAATGGGCAGTTTTGATAAGACACGTGTCGTCCTCCAACCCGTATCGTGTTCATTTGGTCCCAAACTTCTTACCACCTCCACGCCGCACGAATACCAGCTCTAGTATTCCTGAAACCGCTTATCATTAATTCTATGCCCAAACTTCCTCTCAAACCATGCTTTCACTATAGAAATTCCTCCGCTACATTCCTTGCCTCTGCACTGCTCCTCCGCCTTCACCTGAGCCTTTTGAAGCAGTCAACCACTCATCGCAGGATTTATTTAATTTGGTTTGCTGTCTGTGCAGGTTTTTCACAGCATTTTAAGTATGCTGGCTATCTCATAGCTAATCACAGCGGCCTGAGGCCGAGGATGATGATCCTCCATGCCCAAGGAAGCAGAGAAGAAATATGAAGAGGTTCAATTCCACGTCTAAGTCAATGGATCATGACCATTGACCATTCCACAAGAACCTCCAGCACAGAAGACCCACACAGCCACTACCAGCAGTACTGCACCCTCCAGCATAGAAGGCTACTCCTTCCTATGACTAACGGTATTTCTTTCGCCAGCAGCAGCAGGAGCTCCGCCTCATCAAATAGCGATGATTATGCATGACTGGGCCCGTGTGGCATTTTTGCCTTATGCTCTTTTCACTTTGTCATTTCGGGTGAAATCCTTATTTCACTGTTGCAGTTTTTACTTCCAGTTAGCATTTTGTTTACATTTCAGTTAGAAATGGCTTTAGGCCTGCGTTGTAAGATGATGAGAGGAAGTTTACCTCATCATCATTTCAATTTTTGATTTAGACCTGAAACAACATGCAAGCACGCATGGAAGATATTTTCCCAAAATATCTTCTCACGCATAGGAATCAGTGGTTATAAAAACAGGAAGCAAACACTAAGAAAAGGTTCCATATTTTCCAAAGGACTCACTAGTTCAAGTGTTCTATATGTATTTTGTATGAACTTTGATAGTATATGTTTGAAGAGCCCGTAGGGATTCAGTAATAAGAAGCTTTGCTGGAATTGGGGATTCCACTCTGGATGATTCATAGTTTGTAACTCTTCTCCTTGTTTTTGAATATAAATGGTCATTCGTACCTCTCCACATCCCTTGTATCTCATGCTCTAGAATGCGAGTGCTCCCATGTTTGAATATGAAGTTATCATAGCAAATACTCATATTTACTCATCCATAGTTCTTTAAATATGGCTCAGGTTGGATACTTTGCTTAATTTTCTCTCTCATTCGTTGTTCTTCTGATATTAACTAAAGTGGATTCTTATCTTTGAACAAGCCCAGATATATGGATTCTTATCTTCGCATAGGCCCAGTATATATGGACTCTTAACCTTGAATAAGCCCGGTTATAGTTAGTATCCTATTCCACTTTCTGCCATTATCATCGCTCATATATTACTTGATATCTGTGTGTTCATTTTAGAAGTCGGCCCCCTTTACAGCATTCTGTCTTAAAGTTGTCTGATGCATTTACTATTTGCAGTTTGTACTCAGTTTCTGCAGTTTTCCTAGTTGTTGTGTTTAACTTTGGGGTCTTGGTTCCACCCTTATAAAACCATTCATCTAAGTGATATTAGCATGAGAGCCTCACCTTTTCAACTGAAATCAATTGAGTCATATGCTCCTTGCATTTAAGATGTCCTAGGCACTGGTATTTATACAACTCAAGGTTGTCTCTAGGAGCTACAACATCTTTCTGGCACCGTTGCCGTAAATCCCTGGGCCTCGACAAATATTCATCCACCCTTCCGAATAAGTTAGTAGGAAGGGTTGGGAGTTGTAGATCCCTCACCTTGGCAATTCCACTGTCTTTCAAAGTATAAATCTATTTGTAGTCCTGGCTTCCCGAAAGCCACACCTGAGGTCAGATACATCCCAGTTGAGAACACCTTTAGTGTCTGAACCAGAGAAGATTTTGCACAAGAGAGGTTGGAGAGAAATACAATCAACTTATATAGATATTCCTAGATTCTCCTTGGAATATTCTCCATCCTCCTCTCAATTAGCTCAAGATCAAGGTCCTGATTCTATTGCAAGAACCCTTGATTATACTTTTGACAACTCCTCCCTTGAAAATGTTGAAGTGAAAGATGAGGCTGAATCTGTAGATACCACGAGCTTCTTTCTGCATCCCACTCTCGAAGCTGAAGAAGTTAAATAAGTCACAGAGGTTTCTACTGCTCATATTCCCATAGTTCAACCAACCCCTCAAGCCTCTATTCAATATATTCCCATTGTCATGCATACATCTCTTCCACCACCTCCTATTACACATCAGACTCTCCTGCCACCTCCACAACCTCTGATGGTTGTTCCTGGCTTTCTATTAAACAAATATGCCCCCTGGCTTTGCCTCAAATCCTGAATGACATGCCTCAAGATTACCTGAAGATCCTACCTCATTTCAATGGAGAAAATGATACTGAAGCTCAGAAAAACCTGGAAGTTTTCTGTGCCTTCGCAGAAAATTTCAATGTTGAACATCTAGACATGGTGTTGAGATTGTTTGTCCAGTCTCTAGATGGAGAGGCCAGAAAATGGCTCAAGACCTTGGGAGACCATTCCATTAATAACTGGGAGGAGATGGAAAATTCTTTTATCAAGAAGTGGGGAGAGAAGAAGGACCACGGATACTATCTTACAGAATTTAACACACTTAGAAAGAGGCATAATGAAGATGTGTCTGAGTTCATCAAGAGGTTTAATAAGTTATATACCAGTCTCCCAACCGAAATGAAGCCTCACCAGACCGCTGCTAAAGTGGTGTTTGTAGCAGCCATTGAGTCAGAATTTGGATTCTCTTTAAGAGAAAGGAAGTTTGCAACTTTGGATAAAGCCCAGACTAATGCATTGGAAGTGGAAGCTAACTTTTATTCTACAGGTAAATAAAAAGGGAGGTCAGACCATGATGCTAGACGGAGAGGAAAAGAAGAAGTATCTACCTCTGGTCAAGATAGAGAGGTGGCAGATTACAAAATAGAGGAGATGAAAAAAATGATCAAGAACCTCTCGAGCAAGTTGGTGAAGCTTGAGCTCGAAGCAAAGAATTCCTTCGCCAAGCCATTCCAAGTTGCTCCGAATAGGGGTTATAACCCTCAATACAGAAATCCTTCATTGCAAATATTACAAATAGATCGCAAGGAGCAACAAGACCACATACAGCCCCCGCTGTATCTGGAAGGGCAAATGGATGGCCCTGCCAAAGACATCCCTGATGGGCAAGATGATCAATATCTTGCTTACTCAAATGGTGATGAAGTTGAGTCTTCTTTGCAAGAAAGTGAAGGAGTGGAGTTTTCCTTTCAGGAATAAGAAGAAAAAACAAGCGTTGTTGAAGATATAGAGATCGATGATTATTGTAAGCAATTCGTGGACTTCACGCAGGCAAATTTCAATAGAAAATATGATCTTAGGTCCTCTAGAATGAGAACCTACACACAAGAAGAAGAAGAAGAGATGCCTCAGAAGGAGACAGTTGTTCAGAAAGTTGGAGATAAAGGTAAGAGACCTATAACTAAACCTTTACATTCTAATGACTCAATTCCTTCCTCTTCTAAGTTGGCCTCTAATTCAAATACAAAAGTAAAGCCTATCCTAAAGGAAGAAAAACCTCCAGCTGAGAGTAAAGAGCCAAAGGAAAGTCTCATAGAGAAGTCTCCCTCTGCTTTTAATATTCAAAAAGAACTGGAGAAAGTTAAAATCCCAGTCCCCCTTACTGAACTTTTGAAACAGCCAGTCTACCAGTCTCAAGTGTCTTCTTTCATGCTTCCTCAAGGAGTAGCCCCAATCCCAGATAGTTTAAACCTTCAGGAAGAAAGGCCTATGGTCATGTTCAGTCATCATGTTGAGGAGATAGATGATGTGACTCCTCCTTTCTATGTCTCCTTAGTAATTCAAGACCTATTATTGCATAATTGTATGTTGGATTCTGGAGCGTCTCATAACCTCCTGCCCCTGTCAGTGATGGAACAATTGGGGCTGCAGATCACTCACCCATATAAATATCTCTACTCTTTTGATTCCAAGAGAGTCAAATGCCTGGGTATGATCAAAGATATGGTGGTAAATCTAGCCCAAATCCGAGCTAAGAGCGTGATGATGGACATAGTAGTGGCCGACATCCCAGCTCGTTTTGGGATGTTGTTATCTAGAACATGGGGTACAAAAATTGGAGGATCTATAAAGTTGGACCTAAACTATGCGACCATCCCTTTGTTTGGAGGTCAAGAAAGGGGATTATACCATTAAACAATGTTTTTGAAGATGGTCACTAAAGCCGATAATTCAATAAATTCACGAGTGTATAGCAAAGAGGGTGAGTTTTCTTGTCTAATGCTTGAAGAAGACCAAGATTACTTGCAGGAGCCATGTTTCTGTCAAGTAAAGACTGAGCAGTCTTCAAGTAATGAAAAAGGTGGGGTTTGGACCTTGCACTTTGATGGAGCCAACTCAAAGGAAGGGAATGGAGCTGGGGTTCTCCTGATTTCCCCTACGGGACAGCTGATCCCATTATCTTTCAAATTGGAGTATGAAGCCATGAACAATGTGGCTGAATATGAAGCATTGCTCCTGGGTCTACAAACAGTAAATAATATGAATATTCATAGCTTGAAGGTTCTGGGAGATTCAAAACTGGTGGTGAGACAAGTAAGAAATCAATGTCAAGATAAGCACCCAAGACTGAGGGCTTACAGAAATGAGGTATGGGACTTGGTAGAGAATTTCTTCTTAGCATTTAATATTCAATTCATGCCAAGAGACCAGAACAGAATGGCAGACTCTCTTGCAGTAGCGGCAAGTACTTTTCGGCCACCTCAGAACCCCCTTCTGAGGTATGAAATAGAGGTTCTCTATCGTCCTTCCATCCCTGACAATGTCAAACACTGGCAAGTATTTGAAGACGAAAAGAAAGTGAAAATATTCATGGAGACTGTTGGGGAATTCTCCAATATGGACATAGATGTTGGCGAAGAGGAGACTGAGGACCTTCCTCAGAATAAATGGCAGGATACCATGGCTAGACACAAGCTACTGCAGCTCAAAGGGAATGTGATACCCAGAGGACTGGTCCCTCTGGAGAGACTATTTGATAATAATGATTTCCCAATATAGCCAAGTAAGGTTGTTGAAGAAAATCAGGTAGATGACCCGAACCTCGGCACTGAGGCCGATCCCAAGATTGTGAAATTTTCTAACAAGGTACCTGAAGAATACAAAGAGCAATATCGGAATTTATTCCAGACATATAAAGAGGTCTTTGCCTGGTCCTATCAATATTTGAAGACCTTTGATATTAGCATTATCTAGCACAAAATTCCATTAAAGGGAGATGCTAAGCCACATAAACAGAAATTAAGGAAGATCAATCCTTTACTCCTTCCTTCCATAGAAAAGGAAATCAAGAAACTGCTAAAGGCTAAGATTATTGTGCCATTAAGATATTCTGAATGGGTGGCTAACTTAGTCCCAGTCCGAAAGAAGAATGGAGAAATAATATTGTGTGTTGACTTTTGGAATCTAAACAGAGCATCGCTGAAAGACAATTATCCGCCGCCCAAGATGGACCATATATTGCAGAAGGTGGTAGGGTCTTCAAGGATGTCTATGATGGATGGGTTTTCTGGGTACAATCAAGTAGAAGTGCTTCTGGAGGATCAAAAGAAAACCACATTCACCGCTCCTTGGGGAACGTTTATGTATGCTCAAATGTCGTTTGGATTGATCAATGCGGGGGCTACATTTCAAAGGGCCATGGATATTGCGTTTGTGGGGGAACAAGAAAAATTCGTGGTGGTCTACTTGGATGACATCACATTCTTCTCAAAGGACGATGCTGAACATATAGAGCACTTGCACAGAACCTTTGACAAGTGCCGCAGGTATGGATTGTCCTTAAAACCTCAAAAATCTATGTTTGCTTTAGAAGAGGGTAAACTGTTGGGGCATATTGTAACAAAGGCAGGGGTGAAAATTGACCTGAAAAGGGTAGAAGTTATTAATGGTATATCCTTGCCCAGAAACAAGAAAGAGGTCCAAGTCTTTCTTAGACGCATCAACTTCTTGAGAAGATTCATACCGAACTATGCAGAGATAGTCCAGCACATAACTGAGATACTAAAGAAGGATAATGAAGTGAAATGGACTCCTGAGTCACGGGAAGTTTTTAACAGAATAAAAAATGCTTTCACAGAAGCCCCAGTTTTGGCAGGACCTGATTATGAAAACCTTTCATGATATTTTCGTTTGCATCTCCCCACACTGTTGCAACAGTATTATTGCAGAAGAATGAGGAGGGGCATGAGAAACCTATCACCTTCTTTAGTCAAGTGCTCTGGAATGCTGAGCTAAAATATAACATCCTAGAGAAACAAGCTTATGCCTTGGTCAAATCCCTCAAGTATTTTCAAATGTATGTATTGCAGTAGGCCATAACTGCATTTGTACCCACAGTGACTATAAAAGACATCTTGATTCAGGGGGATAATGAAGGAAAGAGAGGAAAATGGATAGCCAAAATACAGATGTATGAGTTGGAGATATGCCCCACTAAGCTAATAAAGGGATAGGGATTAGCCAAGATCCTTTCTGAATCAAACTGTCAGGATTTGGGGATAAATTTATCTATGGTGGCAAATGAAGAGTCTGGGAGAGCAGATGAGCAGTGTGGGATAGAAACTGCTACACAAAAGACCCATATGAAGTACCTTCTCAGTCCATGGTACGAAGAAATTGTAGAGTACCTCTTAACTCTTGGATGTCCTCCAAGCTGCGATAAGACAAAGTATAAAACGTTGAGGCTAAAATCTCAAAAGTTCATCATAGCAAATGGCCGTTTATACTGGAGAGACCCATCAGGCATACTACTTTTAGGTCTCACGGAAAATGAAGTAGAAGAAGTGATGGTAGAATTCCACAAGGGCATCTGTGGTGGCCATTGCAGCTGGAGGGCTACGACACATAAAATTTCGAAAGCAAGCTTTTTCTGGCCCAAAATTTTCAGAGATGTTTATGCTTGGATAAGGGCCTGTGAAAAATGTCAAAATTTTGCTGAAAGGCAGAAGTTCGCACCTTTGCCTATGATCCTAATACACATAGAAGAACCTTTCCAGCAGTGGGGAATCGATTTCATGGGTGAAATTCATCCTACCTCAAGCGGGAAACACAAGTGGATACTAATAGCCACTGATTACTTCACTAAATGGGTAGAGGCTGTGCCAGCAAGGACTGCTACAGACACAGTGGTGATCAAGTTTCTGGAAGATAACATTATCTCAAGGTTTGGCTTCCCTGCTAAGATTATCACAGATAATGCTCAGGCTTTTAAGTCTGCCAAATTTATCAGTTTTTTCCAACAGTATAATATTGTATTAGGGAACTCTACTTCATATTACCCACATGGGAATGGATTGGCAGAATCCTAAAATAAAACCTTGGTGAGGGCGTTGAAAAAGGCCATAAATGAAAATCAGAAGAACTGGGATTCACAGCTTAAGTTCACGCTATATTGGGAAAATAGAATCACCAGTAAGAGGTCAACAGGCAAATGCCCATATCAATTTGTGTATGGTAGAGCATCAGTTTTCTCGATACAGTTGGCCTTACCTGTGGCTAGGTTCATGCAGGATTGTCAAGAGGAAACAAACGATCTTACCAGAAGGATGAATCAGTTAGTAGAGCTAGAGGAGACTCGAAGTCAAGTAAATCAGAGGTTGAATGAGTACCAAGAGAAAATAAAAGACTTGTTCGATCAGCATGCTAAAGGTAAAGAGATGCAGGTCAGAGATTTGGTACTAAGATGGGATGTAAGAAGGGTTGAAAAAGGAAAGCACGGGAAGTTTCAACTTTCCATGGTTTGAACCTTGCATCTGTCAGAAAGAGGAAACAATACCTTTCAAGTCTAGAAAATTTGCAGGGAAATCTCGCTTCGGGTTCGTTCGTACACCCGATTCCTTGTCTCCTAAAATTTGAGATTCGCATTATCTTTTTGAAGACATCTGATACGTTTAGCTAGACGATTTTCTGTGTTCTACTGGATCCAATAAGTCTATATCATTTTGATTGATGTAGAAGCAGTGTCACCATCATCTTCTTTGTTGATTGATTTTCTTCTTAGGGGAGTATGAGACTCATCAATAACAACATCAATACATTCAACAATATTTCTAAGCCTTTATTGTAACATTTGTATGCTTTACTTGTAGACGAGTAACCAAAAATATCCCTTCATCTCATCTAGGTCTAACCTGCTGCCATCATTATTTTTGATAAAGCATTTATCTAAAACTCTTAAATGCTTTGCTGTGAGGGAGAATTACCATACTGCAGTTCATATGGAGTTTTATCACTATTTACCCAAACATGTGCCTCGTTGAGAATGTTTGTCAGCGTATGTTGCTTCTCCCGTAAAGTGTCGTGTGTTCTAGAAACCAATGCTGCATTCTAGCCATTTTCAAGGAACAGATTTATTCATTCTTTCTCATGGCCATTTTGTTGTGGAGTGCCAAACATGTAGAACCTGCCTTTTATGCCATGTTGTTCACAAAATTCAAGGAATCTTATTTGATGTATTCTCCTCCTTTCGATCAGACTTCCAGAAGACACTTGATTTTTAGATCCAATTCATTTTCAACGTCGTTTGAAGATTCAAATCTCTCAAATGCTTCATCTTAAGTGCTAATGAGCCCGATCCAACACATTCTAGAAAGTAATCATCAATAAATAAGATATAGTATTCTTCCTGTTCTGTGAATTTTTCCTTATTCATATATGTCAAGAGATGAATGAGTTCAAGAGGTGGCTTACGATGATCTTCTGGTATTGTAATCACTGTCTCGCTTTACCGAATTGACAAGATTTGCATATGATACTTTCTGCAGATTAATATTGTAAAGACCACTATCAGCTTAGGTTCCGTTTGCTTTGTTGATTTGAGAGAAGCTCAGATGCCCTGCCTTCTATGCCATAGCCACTCTTCAAGACTTGCCTGCAATATTGATCTTTAAAGTTCTTCAAGCATATTGTGTTGCTTGGATTTCTTTCCTTTTATAATAATTTTAATCTGTATCAAGATCACGAACCACACATTCTTTTAACTAAAGACAACTCTGCTCCTTGATCACACATTTGACTTACACTTAACAGTTATGCCTATCCATCCAAATACATGACATCATTAGCCTTCACCTTTCTTGTAGAAACACCGACCCTTTCCTTTAATTACAAATGAGTATCATTTCCAAATGTAACTTTCTTTCTTTTCTAGAGCATTATATGCAAGAAGTTTTCTTTTGTCACTCCGTCATGTGTCTTGATCACCCACTATCAATGTACCATTGATTTTCTTCTACCTTTCCGCAAATAACGCTATCCTACAATTTTCAACCGATATTTCTTTCTTTTCCACACTTTAGAGCTTGGAGGGAACATGTTCTTTGGCCGGACCTTGCTCCTCGGTGATTCAGATTCTTCTTATGACCAAAGTTATTGCAATAAGTACATTCAACTTCGCTTTGAAGAGGAGAAAATTTGTTATAGGTGTTCTTCTTTGGTTCAATATTCATCCTTTCTTTTCTTTTCTCTCTTGTCATAGATGGTTTTATATGCAACACATTGAATGAAATTTTATGACCAAAATTGTACATGAGAAACATTGTCCATTGAAGTAGAAATTTCCTCGCGATCATGGTAAAATCTCTATTTGAATTTACTCCGTTGGTTGTACCTTCTTTGAAAGATCTCCCTGTTCCTTGAATTGAGATGATCATGCTTTCCTCAGAAAGATCCTTTTGTTCCCTGGCTGAGTGGTCGAATGTAGTGGAACTGCCTATGGCTGCTTTCGATAATTTTGGTGTTGAAGTCTGGGAAGATTCCCTTAAGATATCCAAGACCAGCTTATAAGAGGAGACCATTGTACCTTGATAATCTCATCTAATACTCTAACCTTGGTAAATCTAAGATTGAGAGATTTCCTTTCTCATTATCTTTCCTTAGACTTACTACTTCACACTCCAATTCCTCAATGCGTTTTTCTTTTTGCTTCAAGATGATTTTCAAGAGTCTCTATGATTATGTTCTTCTTCTAGGCTTACTTTGAGTTGATTGTTTTCTTCAAGAAAATCATTGTCTTCAGAGCATCCACAAAAGTATCCCTTTTCTTCTCTAGATTCTTTTGCCATGAGTTACCAATATCTTGTTCACATTCTCCTCACTATCGCATAACCCATCACCGTCTTCTATTAATATAGTAACTTTTTTCTTTGGTGTTGATCGTATTCTCTATTCCCACGTGCTACTTCTTTCCCTTTAGCAACATGTTTCTCTCTTTATAAGGACATTTTGCGTATAATGACCAACTCTTCACAATCAAAACATTTGAACGAAGCTTACCTTTGAACCTCAGAGCTTATAAAAAGGGTCTCTTTCACCTCTAATTACCTCACATTAATATGTCAATCCGGGAGCGTTTTTGTTATTACAAAGAGTGACTCATCCGAGGCTATCATTTTTCGAGTAATGATAGTAGTACAAATATTTAAGAAATACAAGAGTAAACGGATGCTTGCTTATAACTAAATTACTTCAAAGAATAAATCACACACTCGTAAAACTTACATCACGTCAAGGGTTCGGCAAGTGATAACCCATCCCTTCGGAACCGATGGAAAGGAAATTAGAGCATAGACCACGAGCTCCGGGAGCTAGACAATGACCGGCCAATGCTCACTACACCTTAGATCATTTCTCACACCAAGACAACAAATGTGTGTAAATGGAACAAGAAAGCAAAGAAAGGATTGAACAAGAATTTCGAATAGAACAACAAGTCTAAAATGGAACAAGAATTGAATAACTAAGTCCCGCGGTTGAAACCAAACTTAATCAAGTTAACTCAAATGCACTCTTGCAATCAAATAACATTCTTTCACTCTAAAGGCAATCTCACACAAATCACACTAATGGAACAGCAATAACTATTAATGAATTATGGAACAAGATCGATAAATCGAAACGCACACGACATGAACGTTTAGTATAACAACAGAATAAAATCGCAAGAACATGCAATTAACTCTTGAAAGGATTAATAACTTGATGCGGAGTCAACACACGATTCTATTTGTAGAAAACCTCAATGATTCAATCTTTAACAGCATGTAATATGAAACCCTATAAAGCATATCAAATTATCAAATAACACCGATAAACAAACCACGCAGAAGTCAAGTCGTATTATAATGTAAGGCAGTCCTTCGGGTCAATTTTAGCCTCCAAGGATACACCGCTTTAAGTTAATCCAAAGACGCAGAGATGAAATAACTACCAAGCTTTCATTAATGCATCGGTCAAAATACATTGAACCAGCTTCAACGAAACTTAATAATCAAAGCCGAGGTTTTACGTAAAATTACATAAAAGCGTATCCTCTATCTCTCTTCTATTAAGCTTACCAAAGGTTGTCCCTTTATATAAAGGCGACTAAGGAGATGTCCAAGTACTAGATACCAGTAGCTGATCCTCCTCAGATCGAAGATCCCGAGGGATTCGCCAAACCGTTAACTCTTCATCCTCGTCTTTTCTTTGCGCTAAGCCGGTGTCTCCACCTCCTTTCTGCCGATTTCTGTTTTTGATCCGTTTTTACCCAGAGCCTTGCATTCGGCTCTCGTTCGTAGGACAAAGCAGCTTATCTCGACTTTGTCCTTTCCTTTGGAATGGCAATTCCTCGCTTTCCTTTCCTATACAAGTAAAATAACCATTATCATACAAGTCTGCATATCACTTCAGCATGTTTTTTTATGGTTCCTGCCATTTCAAATTCATGATACAAAAGGGTTCCACAAATTCTATTAAAAAGCCACTCAAATAGCTTTTAATGTTAATACCTTTTAGCAATTCCACACACCCTCGCTACCTGTTTCCATGTCCTCATGAAAACATTGTAGTTGACATGCAAGGCGTTGAGAGAATATGTCGGAGAAGGAGTCTCATTCGCAGGCCTTACAACCATGATGAGTGATTAGATAATCAAAGAACTGAATTGCTGCCCTCAGCATCCTACATGGCCCGGTATCCGGGTGCAGTGGTGCCAAATATTGGGAGGCGAAATCTATATCCTAACCAGATGACCCCGGCTTCGAATGCTCTCGCCATGCTGCAGGTTCAAACGGCTGGGTACTAACCTGCACCTGGTTACTTAAATGGTTCCCCGAGCCGGATGTTTGGATTAGAGATTTGTAAATTCCAAATTTGGCCGCATTATCACAAGTCTTGATGAGTTATGTCATCATAACCCTTCCCGAATAAGTGCCTCATGAAGTGTCCCAAAGTTTCATGAATAATCTCGAGTCTTTATGAGGTTCCTATGAGCTCACCAAAAGACTGGTTCCTAGGTCAAATTTCCTACCCGTAAATCTAGACCATTTTCCCGACTCGGAAAGTATCATAGGCTTTAAGCCACTTAATCATTAACTCGAATGAAATGAATGCTGAAATTGGATGTGTCTCCAACGAAAGGGCTGTTTTATCCGTCTGACAAAGGTCATAAATAAAGTTCACACAACAATCTTTGGACTTCACTCCAATGCTTGGCTGCTAGCCTATAAAGTCATTGACAAGGTTGAGTTGGGAGAAATCGCTTTTTAATGAAGCCTTTTATTTTTAATTGTAAATACCGTTCTAATAAAAAACAGAGTATAAGCCATGTGAGCCCTACATGCTAAGACGTCATCGTATAAAGAACACAAGGTATTCATCCGGCTTGGATAACAGTATCTAGTCTACGGCTACTCCGGTGTGTACCCTCTTCTTGTTCCTTTCGCCACCCTTCAAAAGCCCGGCTTTGGATTGATTGTCGTCCCTTAGTTGCCGTTGTAACTCTTCATATTTTTCTGGGAACCGTTTGCTCTTAAGTTGTTCGGGCTCTGTCAGCTTGGGTTTCACCATCTTATGCAAGGTTTTTGTCTCTGATCTTTTCCATAGGTCAAGGAGGCCGGGAGTTTGACTCCGATCCTCTTTATTATGCCGTTTGGAGTTCGGGGAACCTTATTACCCCGAGGGTGGTGCCTCTGCCCGAATTTGCTTGTCACCGGTCCTTATATCATCCTTTTCGTTTTAACGCGACATCCGTCCGTCCGTTCCCCGCATCATTCGTGGAACGCCGACCGGATTCCCGCAGGGTTTTGAGTAGCAGGCCGATTGTTGGCCCTTCTTTTCTTCCTTCCAGTTTCCTTCTTACCTTCTAGTTCTTTTCGTAATCCTAATTTGTTGTCTGAAATGGGTTATCGTATTCTAACAAGTTATGTCGTCTCTCCGCAACTTCTTAATTTCCAAATAAGCCGACAAGGGAACAGCATCGTCTCGCTGCGGTCTGACCATGACTAGCTTCTAAATCTTCCTCTTGGGGTTCTTCCTCACTGCTCGGCCTGGCCGTCGAGGGTAGGAACCTCACCGGGTTCTCCTCTCCCCGAGCAACCGTTGCTCTCGCTCCTACTCCCTCTAGAATTTCTTCAGGACTCCGGGGAAATCGCATTGTTCCCGTTCGCATTTACTCTCTTCATCAAGACTGTGCATGTTTTCTTCTGGGGTTTGTCGTGGGGTCCTCCGAACTAGAAGGGGTTGGCCATACTTACCCATATTGGCTAGGACTGCTGCCAAGTCATCTCCCGTAGGTCTTGTAATGGAAGATCTTCCCGCCGTCCCATTTCTCTTCCTCCCCCGCGCTCGCTCTATTTCGCTTTCGAATGCTCGGTCGCTTCTTCGATTGCTCATCCCTCGTCACTAGTTCGTCGTTTTCTCTGGAGCTTTCCTACCTTCCTCGGGTCCGAGCTAACCGGCTGATTTTCCGGGCTTATCTATGCTTCCTCTCATCCGAGCTAACCGAGCCGATTTTCTCGTCCTCTCGCTGTTCTGTGTGGATCGATGGTATGTTTTTGTTTTGCTGATTCTTGGTGTATCCCCGGGTTGTTCGATGCACTAGCGACATGCTCCTTGCGTTTTTCCCGTCGTTCGGTGTGTTTGTAGGATGTTTACGTTTGGGATGGCGCCGTCAATCCCCCCCTAATCATTACAAGTAGCCCCACGCTCACGTCATGAGACTATGGCTAACAACTAGTCATATTAACCCATGGTGACTAACGATCGACTCTTTACATGTCGTGCCTTTTTTATGCTTTGTGAAACATCACGCAATGATTTTAGGAGTGTGTAAATTTACGCAGCATTTCGTTTTAAAACAAATTAAAAGTTTAAGATGTCGTGGTCTTACCACGTCTTTCCTTCCTTCGCAGTGATGTGAACTCGCACTATTCCTTGCTAACCTCACCAGGTTCTCCTAGGGTTGTCGGCGAACTCCCTTCCCTTAATTGTCAAACTCGTCTCGTCCCGGAAAATTTCCATGACCTCTCGTAATCGTTCATTGTCCATACCGGTCCCATGTGGTCGGTAGTCCCGAAATCCGCAATTATGTCATCGGTGACCGTTTATCCGCTTCCCCTTACCGTGGAATGATCATCCCGTAGGTCTCTGTGTGCAAATTCCATCGCTACCGGCTGAATGACTCCCGTAGGCGATTGAAATAATTCAAATCATCCCCCGCTCTTTCCTACTTCTCGGCAAGAATAGAGATCGTCAACCGCCGAGGTCGTCGAATTGCCCTTCCTCCCATGGTTTCACCGTGGATTCGAAATGGAACGGCACCATACTCTTCTCGTTTGAAACACAGAGAGGGTGATAATCGCAAAGGTTTCAAAAACACAGAAAGTATGCAACAAAGGTAAATGTAAAAGAAATTTTATGTAAAAATAGAAATGTCATGCCGTTAAACCATGCAAAACCGTCGTACACTATTTCGAATGGTGAGTTGACACGCAATACAAGGGAATGATGAGGTTAACCTCCCCCCCCGGGAGAATGTGATACGTCCTGCCTCGGCAAATAAAGGGGCGGCACCCGATCCGCAACCAAGTCGGAAGGAACAAAGATGTGGAATTATGCTATGTTAAAAAAGGACAACGACTAATGAAATCGAGGCTGCGAGAATTGGATAGCGTATTATATAAGAGGTCATTGCAGTATGATATGAGGCTAGTGGATAAGACATGTATCGTACTGCCAAATCTCAAGTGGTCATGGTCACTTTCGTTGCCATGATTGGTAATGATAAATGTTCATGCGATATATATAAATCTAAGATAAATGACATATGATTAGTTTGTAGGATATAAGAAACAAAAGAGTATTAGTATCTTACCCATTGGTGTAAGCAAGGTGACTTCAATACCATTAATGTCACAATGTGTCCATAACCTTGGCAGAGTTGTTTTTTCACCCGGAATCCATGATCCTTTGTGTATACTTAGAAATGCTGTTATTTCAAATGTAGACCATTATGTCATTGGTGACCGCTAACCATAATGCCATTCACGAGGAAGGAGCGAACGTGGGCAGCCGGCTCGTGATGTAGACCTCCCGTTCCAAGGTTCGTTTATTTGATATACCTTTGGACCATATCCGGTGTGGTGGCCGTAATGGGAATGCCACTTCACTTCCATCCTCATGACGATATGGGGGTCGTCTCGATGAGACCCCTATCTTGCATTTGACACCTTACATATCATGTCTACATATTTTTTCTTTTGTTTATAGAATACTTTTCCTTATTTATACACAAAGGGTGGTTCAACACTCCTTAAGAGTAGGAATGGTGGAAGAAGTCTTAGCTCATCTCAATAGGAAGATATAAGCTCTTTGCTCTCATCTCTAAGTACTAATCAACAAAGTTTAAGGAATCGCATGATAAAGATAACCAATCAGTGGCAAAATTAGGTAAAACCATGTCAACAAAAGGTAAGAAATAAGTATGTCCTTCCATTTGTCCTCTTACTAATGCAAAGAGTCTTATAGATATAGCGATTTATGGTTTGGTGATTTCGGTATGTTGTGATTTTATATTTCAATGCATAAATTACATAGCCGTATCTTAAAGACTAGAAAGAAGATCTTGCAAGAAGCATCCTCAATTTAGATCAAAGAAAAAGAATAAGTCGTTTCTACAAGGAGAGCGTATATACAGTGGTGTGCCTTTTTGAAAAAAGAAACACGACGGATGATAGAAAAAAAAACAGCAAAAATAAATGTTCTTTGGAAAAAGAACAAAGAAGATAAAAATACTACAAAGACTTCGAAAGTGCCATTCCTTTGAAAAGGAACAACAGCCATAAAAGAACGCCATTTTTTAAAAAACGAAAGGAACAAGGTAACCAAAAGGAACAAGCATAAACGTACAATGCCGTTCCTTTGAAAAAGAACAAATAGATTCACGTCGTTCTTTGAAAAGGAACAAGAAAACAAGCAAAATCAGCATAAAAAAACACGCGTATGCTATTTTTTAAAACGACAAAAATCGAACTTTGTGGAACAAGAAAAATGACAAAAAAATATTTAAATGCAACCTATGTACAAACCACTCAAAAAACAAGAACTTATGTACAAATTGTAAAAGAGAAATGAACCCTAATGAATTACAGTGGTGAAGATTTCTCTTCCTCTCCTAAGATCTCCATACGTTGTCTCGGCGTAGCCGCTCGGCGTGCTGATTCCCGAGTGAGTGGTTTGCTACAGAGACGGACTCAAGGGCTATTGACCCTGGAATGGCTATCCAGGACCGCCACGGTAATTAGAGTAAGGGTTCCGTTGTCATGCACCTTCGGATTTCGTATGGTCCTAACCATCGAGTCCGAATTTTCCAGAAGTCCCAAACCCGAGAGTCGAGAATGAGCCTTCCGCCTCTCGTGAAAGACTTTGTTTTGATGAAATATCGCCATTTAGTCATTACGTTGAATTAATGTTGTATTTTGTAATGCGCAGAGCTCTAACTTCATCTAAATTTACTGATCTCATTGCATTGATTGGATTTGTGCCTCGCTTAGATTTAGGCCAACTTCCGTGCTGTCCGTAATGTTTGATTTCACCTATGGGGAAAATGGGTTGTCTTCCAAACACTAATCGATAAGGTGAGTAACCTGGGTGGTGCTCCTCCATGTGGTTCTATAGCCCGCAGTGCTTCGTATCAGGTAGCCCAATCACGCCCATGTGACGCAATGGTTTCGTTAGATTGATTCTATTATCTTATTGCTACTTTCTACCTCGCCCATTCGCCCGTGGGCTATATGGAGTAGTGATTTTGTTGTCAATTTGATAATTACAAGTGTTGTACGACTATGCCCAACACCGTGGTCCTCCATCCGTAATTACTGGGAAGGCCATAACGAACAAATAGATGGAACAGGAACCGTATGACAGAATGGCTCTGGCAATGCTTCTACTAACCCATTTTAGTGACATATCTCCGTTGCCAACAAGATATGTTTTTCTCGATTTGATGAGGGGTCAAGGGTCCAACGAAACGAGCCCATCGCCGAATGGTCTGACAGATCAACTGTGGTTTCGCAGGGCATCTCATCGCCTGGACCAGTCGTCCTACTCTGCTATGCTCGTCACAGCTTGGATGTCTCGCATCTTTGAAGATCGTAGCCGTGACACTCGGTTCGCAATACTTTATGTCCAAATTTTACGCCCTTCGCCGAAGTGCCCCCTGTCTTCCCATCGTGACAGGCTTTTAGGATGTCAAAGATTTCATCCTCTCTAACACATCGCCCGATATGTATGTCTATTCGAAACAAATAGCCTCAATCCACGAGAATCGAGAACTTTTCGAATAATTCGCTTGCGCTCATTAGGAGTTAAATGTTTTGGTAATTTACCTACTGCAGGGTAGTTGGAAATGACAACATACTAGGTGTTTTGAACGGCAGCGCAAATAAGTGCTCTATCCGGAAATTGATCTTCAACTCGCCGTCGCATCGCTTGATTTTGGTATTCTCGAAAGAAACGTTGTGGTTTTCTTGCCAGCTCATTCTCGATTGTGATGTCGAATTCTCGTAATAAAATTAACTTACCGAGTTACTTCTAGCATTTGTGATGTGCTTGTTTGCTAAATATTTTATAGCGCAATGGTCCGTATAAGATAACAGATAGTCTGTATTATAATGTCTAAATTTATTGACAAGATGTATTACAAATATAGGAATTATTTTTAGTAACAAGAATGACCAAATAGGGATAAATTTTTTATTGATGTAATAGATAGCATATGGTTTTATCCTCTTCCCGCCCAAGGATCGCGCCAATGGTCAGACTGAGGCATCGATGATATCCGGAACGGTGTAACTTACTTGGTCCTCGAAGGACTCGCCTGATGCTTCTTTAGATTCAGCACGGTCACATTTATCTCCGTCTGAAGATCAATTGCCATTTCTGGCTAGTGCATATAAAGGAGCAGCAATGTGCGAATACGTTCTATAAATCGTCTAGTAAATCGTAAAATCCAAGAACCCGCGTACCTTCCGTTTGAGTAGTAGGAGTGGGAATGAGCAAAGTATTTGGATTTTGGCCGGTCTACCGAATGCCGGCCGCCGAGACATAATGTCCTAGGATAAGTCCTTCGCCATCATTAAGAAAACATTTTTCGTGGCTTAGGCAAAAGCTTGGTAACAATGCAAATAAGCAGATTCCTTTCTAGGGTGTCTTAGAGCTGGACTGCACCTGCCCCATGGTAAAGTCATCCATGTAAACTTCAAGTCCATCATTTATTAAATCTGCAAAAATGTTAAGGATAGCCCTCTCAAATGTGGCAGAGGATGCTGTGCCAAAAGGTAGAACTCGATAGGGCAATGTTCCTGACAAGTAGCAGTTTTATCCCTGGCTCCCGGGGCACCTAATCTGATTGTATCCACGGGTTTATCCAGAAAGAAAAGAACTTCTTCCCTCATAAAGTATCTAATACTTGATCTATGAAAGGGAGAGGAAAGGGTCTTCCGTGTTGCCTTATTTAGTTCCCTATAATCCACACAGATTCTCCATTTTCCGTTCTTTTGGTACCACCACAAGTGAGAGATCCATTTACTATCGAGATAGGGTGGAGATAAAATTAACATCTAAAAGTTTTCTTGAAGTTCAGCCTACTACATCCTTTAGATGAGGATTAAGTCTCTCATGTCGACGAATGTCCGTTGCGTCTTTTCGTATAAATGGTGTACATACCATTCCTTTCATCGTGGTAGTCCCATGAAAATGCTTCTTGATATTTGTTAACAAATGGATGAGCTTTGTTTCCTTGCTCGTGTGTGAGATTAGCATTGATGTTTAAAGTTTTCCTAAGGCAATTTCCACGCTTACTTTCCAAGAAGTAACAGTATCGTTTGGTCATGCATATCTTTCGCAGGATCTTCCTCCAAGTCACACACTGTGCCGTTTCTATCATGTGACATCGTGTGCGAGGTTCGCCTTTGAGTAATGAAATTATTAATGGCATCGTCTTCGTTTGGTTTTGAAATCAAGTGCCTCTTGTATAGTTAATGGAGATCCGATGTTATCAAGAAGGTATGATATAGGGTGCTTATTAGTTTTGATTATTGTGACACTTGGTCGCTACTGAGGATATAGAACTAAATTCTTGCTATTCGTTCCTCCTGTTATGGTCATATTTCCCGCCGGCAACCAATGCAGGCATCGGCATGGCAAGCCAAGGTCTACCTAAAATTAGTGGATGTCCATCAAGTCGGGTTTTTGGATTAATTATCGTGAAATCTGCTGGATACTCCTGTGATCTCTACAGAGACCATGACATCAGCGTGCAGTACCCTCCGGTCTAACCACGCACGGGTCGGCCCAATTCCAACAGAGTAGAGGTGGGTTCGACAGAGATGTAATGCCGAGCTAAGTAAGTCGTGGTTGTTAAAATATTAATTGCAACCCCTAGATCAACTAAGGTATTTGCATGTGGTCTCAATTCATAAATTTGAACAGCTTAGTAATTGGATTCCCGAGGTCTTTATATTTAAGGGGTGTTTCTCTTTCCAGATAATAGATCGTATAAAGTACCGACTACTTGGACTTTTGGATTATTTGTTATATTCCTCCTCTTCGTTTCTTTATGCACAATTCTTTTGATAGTTTTTGCGTATATGGGAATGTCTTGAATGGCTTGGAGGAATGGAATTTTTATGTACAGATTTTGTAATTCTCCTGCACGTCGTAGTCGATATTGTATAGGTCGAGGTATGGCTAATCGTTCGGGAACGGAGGAGAGGATGTGGGTTGTTGACATGAGCTTGTTGCCATTTACATCCTCTTGTTGTGACTCATGTTCTCTCGGGTAACCGATCTTCAGCCATGAACTGCTTTATCTCCCGCTTCAATTATACGTCCGGGGATCTTGAATCAAGGTCATTGCACTCCCTCGGTCGTGTCCTATTTCGGTGTTTCTATGATTTGAATAGATTGGACCCTGTTCGTTATTTGGATTGGGGATCGGGTTGGGCTAGAGTTGCGGTCTCATGTTAGACTGGGATTCTCGTTGTGGCAATAGTGAGTAGGTTGAGGGGAGCGGAATAGTTCCACCGGGTGGTACACGGTCTTGCCACTTGTCTCCGCTGTGGTGAACTTTGTGAAGTAGGAGTCCATTGAAGGATATGGGCCATTTTGCCAATATGGTGGAGGTAAGAGAAATTCAGCCAAATCCGCTTGGCTTGTTTGATTCAGCCATGGATTTGAAGAAGGAAACTACTAGGGTAGGATTCATTGTAAAATGGGGTTGAGATTGATTTTGCTGTACATACCATATTGTTGAGCATTATACTGTGTTTGAAAGAAAGAGGTTGAGTCCGGAAACATACCAGGTTGTCTCGGCCGCCATTGGCGGCGCTCGGTTGATCGAATTCACCGATTCTCAAGTTCTTCTTCTCGTCTATATACCGCTTTCAATCCAGGAAGTGAGGGGCAGCTCTCCGTAAGGTGATCTTTTACGTATGGCGCATGTTTGGACTTTATCCAAGGACACTCCCTTGCATATGTTTTTTTCTGCATCGCTTTAAGATTGCCACCGTTTCATTTCCACTGGCTTCTGTTTAGCCTCGCACAATATCAAGTTGTGTAGTTAGTGTCCCCATAATATCGCTTTTAAAATTTTCTAATAAATTTCCAATTTCTCGCACGTGTTACTCCTTCCGCCGATACTTTGTTATCTCTTGCAAACCGATCGTATTCGCTTCGGTTTTTATTCTTGTGCCGCCTTGAACTCCCGATACACAAATCAATAATGTCAAGAAAACTCTCTTGCTAAATATCCCTTTTCCTATAATGTTTAATGCTCTAATCCATTTGCTCATAATTTCACATACGCTTTTAACACATTATCATGTAAAGGTAGCGATGCATAAGGAGATCTTTGTAGATTGTACCGAAAACGTTCCATATACTTAATGTTTCATTTGGTCTCCGTCGACATTTGAAATATTTCAGCCTTTAACTCTCTCACCTTACAATAATCCCGATATTTTTTTAAGAAGGATTCTTTCATTTGATCCCCAATTGTTGATAACCCTCTGCCATCTAGCCCCATAAACCATCTTAAGCAAATTTTCAATGTAGAGGGAAATAATTTCAATTTTTGGGGATCGGTGGTGGGAAATCTGCACTCTACATAACACATCGAATTCGAATAAGAATGCATCCGGGATCTTCCGATGTGAGTCCGTGAAATGTAGGGATATGTCAAGAGGATAGCTTTCATGGGTGCATTTGCTGCGTAATCCACTATAGGATATTGTAATATAGAGGTTTGAGTATTTGGTCAGGTTTTGAGCATTTGGTTGGTTTTGAGCCATGGGATCGAATATATGCCAATAACCTTCCGGGATATCTAGGAGGGTATTCCTAGGTTGAGTGGGAACGGTTTCTGAGCTGTGTGGATATTTTACAGTGCTTCCCTTTTTATCTCGGAATAACGAGGATGAATATGTTCCATGAGGATTGTATCTCTTCAACATGATTAAAAGAAGACTTCCCCTTATCCGGGCTATCTAAAGGTTGATTTGTTTCAATAGGGGATTTTTGGTTCGGTTTCCCCTCGTTTCTTCTCCTACAAAGCTGTTGAGTCTTCCGCAATAATTCGAGTAGAATTTCAATTCTCTGAAAGTCCCGTTTTTCAGCTGACTATGCACTTCACACGTGCCACAGATGGTGATCCCGTGGTCTCAAGGGAACTAGTAGGCGGCTTAGAAATGTTTTCTGAGGCCTACCGATGGCTTCAGATTTGCTTTTCTATAGATTTCGTCTATGAAGGTCGTTCGGGCCAAGGGTCACCGCCCTTAGTTTTCAGGTTTGATGGGGGTTTGATGTTCTTTTCCGTCTTTATGCTTAGTCAAGGCACTCAAATGAATCACTAACTTCTATTCAACAAAGCAAAAACAAATCATATAGGTGTTTACAAGGGAGCAGAGCCTTTACATGCTCCGCACGCATGTTCTTACCTTCCGTTTTAGGATCCAACTCCTCCTCAGTGTGCTCGTACACTCACTCCTCGAAAAAAGACAAATGACTACACTCTTCCCGGCACCCGCTACTAAAATGTAGAGCTATGTGCATTCCTTTCACCTCTAATTACCTCTACATTAATATGTCAATCCGGAGCGTTTTGTTATTACAAAGAGTGACTCAATCCGAGGCTATCATTTGTCGTAATGATAGGCAAAGGCTTTAAGAAACAGTGCTTATAAAACTATGTTTATAACTACTACTTCAAAGAATAAATCACAATTAATCGCAAAATCAGCAGTATCATCGAAATAAGGGTTCCGACATAGTTGATAACCCATCCCTTCCTGGCACCGATGGAAAGGAAATTAGAGCATAGACCACGAGCTCCGGGAGCTAGACAATGATTACCAATGCTCACTACAGCCTTAGATCATTTCTCACACCAAGACAACAAATGCAAACAAATGGAAATCAAATAGAAAAGCAAAGAAAGGATTGAACAAAGAATTCCGGGAATGTAAATGTGCCAGTGCCCAAAATGGAACAAACTAATTGAATAACTAAGTCCCATAAGAAAACCAAACTTAACTGCTAACTCAAATGCACTCTTTGCAAATCAAAGAATATCTTTTCACTTAAAGGCAATTCACACAAATCACACTAATGGAACAAGAATAACTATTAATGAATTATGGGAATGACTTCATAGAAATCAAACGCACACGACATGAACGTTTAGTATAATACTGTAACAAAAACAAGAACATGTAATTAACTTTGCAAAGGATTAATAACTTGATGCGGAGTCAACATTACCCATTCTATTTGTAGAAAACCTCAATGTATGATTCAATCTTTAACAGAAAGCATGTAATATGAACTTATAAAGCATATCAAATTATCAAATAACACCGATAAACAAACCAATGCCAGGTCAAGTCGTAATGGCATTAAGAAAGTGTCCTTCGGGCCGGGCCCTTAGCCTCCAAGGATACACCGCTTTAAGTTAATCCACGTTGTAGATGAAATAATCAACAAGCTTTCTATTAATACTCATTAAAAATACATTGAATCCGCTTCTCAACGAAACTTACAATCAAAGCCTGCTTTACGAAAATTACATAAAGCGTATCCTATCTCTCTCTTCTATTGCTTTCAATGTTGTTGTCCCTTTATATAAAGGGCGAATGCAAGGAGATGTCCAAGTAACAAGATAAATAAAAGCAACATCCCTCGTGATCGAAGATCCCGAGGGATTCACCAACCGAGACCCCCCTTCATCCGTCTTTTCTTTTGCGTCAGCCGGTGTCTCCACCCTCCTTTTCCGGGCCGATTTGCTTTGATCTCCGTTTACCCTTGTTTGCATTCGGTTCTCGCTCGTAGGACATCGCTATCTCGACTTTGTCCTTCCTCGGAACGGCAATTCCTGCTTCCTTTTCCCGTACGTAAAATAACCATTATCAGCATAAGTCTTGCATAACACTCACATACGGGCGGTGCGGTTCCTTATTACTTTCCAAATTCATGATACAAAAAGGTTCACCACAGCACCGGGGGGCCATTACCAAAGCATACCTTTAGTACTCCACACCTTCCGTTCCGCTGAGTCTTCATAAAATTTGCTTCTTCTTCTTCTTCGATATATAGCCGGATTCCTTGACAACTTCCTTTTCTTTTCCTCTTTTGGTGTGTACGCCTCTCTCTTAAAAGAAGCTTCTTTTGATTTGAGAAGGACCTCCTTGTCTCATTTCCAAAGGGGCCAGATACCATGTAGTTGAACAACAAGAAGAGTTTGCAGACTGGCCTTTCTTCAATACCAAACTTTAGAGTCACCTTGAAGTTAAAGATCTTAAGACTTTTCCAATTACGTAGTAGTATCGCCATGGTTTCACCCAAATTTCTCATTCGATTTACACATCATCAAGACGTAAAAAGAAATCGGCAATACTTTCATCACTATGCATCCTTAAATTTTCATATTCACTCCCGAGAGTTTGGAGTTTGCACTTTTTACCTTTGTATCTCCTTCATAGCTCGAATGACTTTGTCCCATATTTCTTTTGCCGAATTTAGTTGCATCACCTTAGCAAATTCTCAGTTCAAACATGCTTCCTAATAAGACATTCATTGCTTTGGCATTGATTTCATACTCTTTCCCTTCTACCGCATCCGTAGGAATACTCGCTCGATATTGATAGCCTTCTTCCACGATTGCCCATACTTCGCACCAAGACTTTGCAGATATGCTTTTGTTCGTACCTTCCTATCGATTGCTTCCATTAAATAGTGGTGGCTTTAGAGACATTACCTTCATGACTTCCCATTGCGACGATCTCCTTCTGCCGATTAAGCTTCAAGTAGAAGAACTCGCTTTGATACCAATTGTTGAGAAAATACTAAGAGGGGGGGGGGGGGTGAATCCGCATTTGACGCATATTCAAAAATTTTACTTTTTCTTTATTTCTAACACTCCATACGCTACTTTCCGATAATACCGCGTATATATGCGATACCTCTTATGAAACTAGCGTATACAATGAGATCTAATTATGACAATAATTCTTCACTTATATCATTCCATAATTCATTCATCGTATGTTCAATAAATAGTAAACATGTGTAGTAAGAACAATAAACCATCACACAAAGCATCACATGAACACCAGATTTTAGGTGGAAACCTGCTCCTGAGAAACCACCGCCGACGTTGCTCAACCTTCAATATTTTATTATAAAGAAAACATCTACAACATATGTATCAAGGCAGACTCATACAAGACAGCAGCACGAACCCGCGCTCATTTACTCACTTCTCTTCAGCGGGAGCTACAACTCGACCGAAGGCTACAACCTCAAGACTTTATGGACTACATTTCATCAATTTCTTCTACACTGGATCCAACATTATTTTTAAGCTCCATCATACAACCAAACTAAAATTGACAACTCAGAATCAGAGAATACGCATAGCAAAGAATAATGTTACAACAGACGATATTTCCCATATCCTATGCTTCAAAGAAACTTAGTTTGCATACGCGTTTTCCTTTCACTATACTCGCGTGTATACGTGCATTCTACTATACAGACGATGTGATACTTGTACATATTACGGTTAATTCCACGCGCATACGCGTTTTCTTCATCAAGCTCGCGTATATACGCTGGCCATACAACTAGCGTATGGTTCTTCAGATTTTAGGTCACGTAATTCTTCGAATGCATTATCACACAGGATTTTTACCCTTTACGTCGTAATGCATGTTCGCCTTGTCTCGATCTAATTCACAATTCCATAAACAAATGTAGCAAATACAAATACATTTCAGATCTAGATTCAATTTCCTTCATCATTTTCTTCATAGTGCTTCATAATTCTGCATCTACCATTCAACCGTAACCCTTTCCATTCAGATATAGTCTGAAAAGAGAAGTATTCATTCAAGCTCGACCTCTTGCACCCACACGTCCCCTTGCCCAATGAATTTCTTCTCCTATATGTTTACCCAATACCATGAGCCAAACCACATTACTTCCGATGGTGTCTCCCTGACGGGTCACATAGACGAATCATTACTAATACATGGGTCAATACCAGGTTACCTGCCTGCACTTATGAGCGCTTTTTCCCATACGCGACTTGAACGTTCTTCCGCGTGCATATGCGACTTCTTCCTAGATAAATCCGCGTATGCCTCGAGACTTTTCATCATAGATCTAGCACATTACCGAATTTCTTCTTCATTTTCACTTCGTACTCACCGTAGGTATATCAGATTTACATTATTTAACAAGTTTATCAAGAATGTTTCCATCATCTTCATTTAGTGGGTTGCCATAAAGGACAACATTCTCGCATCATATTGCCAACAATCTCCCCCTTGACTCGATGGCAATCCTTCACGATGGTGTTTGATCACCACAACAGATAGGTACATTAAGAATACAAGACACCATGTCACTCTCCCCATTCTTCTCTCCATTTGCTACCATGTCACTTCCCCTTGACATCAAGGAAAAGGGCGGACGAAGACCAACACACGCTTTTTCTCCCCTCGTGCAGAAGGAAATGCTCCCGCAGATTCATGTACACCGAAGTGACCAAGCCCTCCTGAGCTCATGTCAGAATTTCAAACATATTTTTCAATGAAGTACATGACTCTATGACCTTATCACCAAAGACTCATACATACATTCTAAAGATCCATCCCATATGGATTTACATAAGAGACTCAACTACCCAACTAAGTGGGTTTACAAATTTGACTCAGCCTACCCAACCAAGTGGGTTCACAAATTTTGACAAGTCCTTGCATGATCGAATATTATAATTTTACATCATGAGTCTCATCAGTGACCTTTTCATCAAAATGACAAATATGACTTTTAATGACCAAACCGCAAGACCTCTAGAAAGATCAAATATCGGGAATCCATCATAATGCCAACAATGCATTATACTAAGGCTCTCCTCGACAATGTGCATCCAATGCATCCTTCATATGGCCAAGGCTCCTTTTAATCGAATACCCTTTCACCAGTGTCATTAGAAACAACCGCATGATATGTCCATATCTCCGAATCATAAGACTTCCATCTCATCCAATGTGATACTTTCATACAAAGAATACCCGGGCTCATCCATGGTCTTCAAATATGTAGAACGTGTTTCATCATTATTTTGAGTTGAGAAAATAAGTTGATACGCAGTCAATAATGCAAGTTTACAATAGTCGACAATGCTCCCCCGGACTCCGGCCTGCATCTTCAGCCTATCATATAAATTCTCTACTGTGGTGCCGAATACGTGATCGTGTCTGATGGAATCCGCGTGCATACGCTGACTTTTGTTCATGTAACCCGCTGCATGGAAAGTGAATCATTGAAAACTTCACATTCCTTCATCTCCCCCTCGAGTTTGTCCTTCCCGTAATTCGTCTTCTTTACATCAAATGCTCATGCCGATAATCATAACCGTAATAACCAAATCAATACTAAAAAATGCTTTCTCGACCTCAACCAAAAATTGTCAAGAATTATCCAAGCACATGCCAGATAATATACTCGCGCATATACGCGATCGTGTTTCGCAAAATCGTCGTATTCAAATTAATCTTCTCACCAAGGCATTTGTTCTTTGATCGGCGCAGACTAATTCTGGCCCGTCTTAGATACTCGAACATCACTTCGGCATAGGTTTGGTAAAGATATACCACCAACTTGTTCCTTGGAAGGAACATACTCCAACTTCACCTTGTTCAAGCACTGTCACGTAAGAAGTGATACTTGATGGGAATGCTTCGTCTTCGAATGCATAACAAGATTCTTTGAGATATTGATGGTACTTGTATTATCACACCTAATGGGGACAGAGGTGTACATTTGATTTGAAAATTCACAAGGTTTGCATCATCCAAAGGAGTTGAGTGCAACAAGATGCGCAGCCACATATTCCCGCTTCGTTGTAGATAATGCAATAGAATTTTCTCACAGCCAAGATACTAATCGTGGTCCCATATAGAATGCACCACCACTCATGCTTTTCCATCATCAACATTTCCCGCCCAACTGTGACGTTGTAAGCATGAAGAGTAAGATCAATACTCCTTTGGATACCAGTCCAAAGTCTTGGAGTTCCTTGAAGATACTTGAAAATTACTTGACAAATTGGCAGTAGACTTTTTGGATTATCTTGGAACGTCCAACAATCCCAATCAGATGCATAATGTCCGGCCTAGTCCCAAGGAGATAAAGTAGACTTCCTATCATTGATTCGTATTCCGGTTGATTCAACCGTGGGAGAATCATCATGAGAACTGAGATTGCATCCGGTTATCATTGGTGTACTTACAGGTTTGCATTCTTCCATGCCATACTTCTTCATAATTTGCTTAAGATATTTTGCTTGTGATAGGAATATACCATCTGCAGTTTGATGCACTTGTAAGCCAAGAAAGAATGTTAGTTCCCCAAGTAAGGACATTTCAAATTCTTGCTGCATGACAGAAGCAAATTTTTGACTCATAGATTCTTCGTTACTCCCAAAAATGATATCATCAACATATACAACCACAATCAATAGTTTATCATTTTTAACTTTTGTGTATAAGTTGCTATCAGCAGACCCCTTTGAAAATCCTTGTTGATGAAGATATTTGTCAAGACGATAATACCATGCCCTTGGAGCTTGTTTGAGACCATATAGAGCCTTTTTAAGTCTACAAACAAGATTGTCATCATTTCCCAAAATGAATCCTTCCGGTTGTTCTATATATACTTCTTCTTCTAGATCACCATTAAGAAAAACAGATTTAACATCCATTTGATAAACTTTGATTTGTTGATAACTTGAAAAAGCAAGAAACATTCTTATGGCTTCAAGTCTAGCTACAGGAGCAAACGTTTCTTCAAAGTCTATACCTTCTTGTTGAGTATACCCTTTGCAAACTAGTCTAGCTTTGTTTCTTACAACATCCCCATTCTCATTTAACTTGTTCTTGAAAATCCATTTAGTTCCAATGACATTTTTATCATGTGGTCTTGGTACCAATTCCCAAGTGTCATTCTTTTCAATTTGATCAAGCTCTTCATCCATGGCTTTCTTCCAACATTCATCTTTGCTAGCTTGATTGACATTGTGTGGTTAAATTGTGGATAGAAGTGCCAGATGACTAGAAGATCCCACCAGAGTTCTCCTTGTTCGTACACCCGATTCCTTGTCTCCCAAAATTTGAGATTCGGGATGATTCTTTTGAACATATCTGGATGGAGCTTTTTCAGATAGATCATTTTCAGGTTCTTCATTGGATCCACTGTCTATATCATTTCTATTTGATGTAGAAGGACAAAATTCACCATCATCTTCTTTTGTTGTTTGTTTTTCTTCTTTAGGAGCTGCATGAGACTCATCAATAACAACATCAATACATTTAACAATGTTTCGAAGCCTTTTATTGTAACATTTGTATGCTTTGCTTGTAGATGAGTAACCAAGAAATATCCCTTCATCTGATCTAGGTTCAAACTTGCCAAGCTTTTCATCATTATTTTTGATAAAGCATTTGCTTCCAAAAACTCTAAAATGCTTTACAGAGGGAGAATTACCATACCAGATTTCATATGGAGTTTTATCACTATTTACCCGAACATGTGCCTTGTTGAGAATGTTTGCTGCTGTATGTGCTGCTTCTCCCCAGAAAGTGTCAGGTGTTCCAGAATCATCAAGCATAGCTCTAGCCATTTGTTGAATTGTTCTATTCATTATTTCTGCTACGCCATTTTGTTGTGGAGTGCCAGCTACAGAAAACTGTCTTTTTATGCCATGTTGTTCACAAAATTCAAGGAATTCATCTGATGTATATTCTCCTCCTCGATCGGATCTAAGACACTTGATTTTTAGATCTAATTCATTTTCAACCAGTGCTTTGAAGATCTGAAATTTCTCAAATGCTTCATCTTTGTGTTTAATCAACCCAATCCAACACATTCTAGAGAAATCATCATTAAATAAGATATAATATTGTTCACCACGTGGTGACTTTTTCCTCATAGGTCCACATATGTTAGTATGAATGAGTTCAAGAGGCTTACTTGATGATCCTTCCTTGGCATTAAATTGCACTCTGGTTTGCTTACCGAATTGGCAAGATTTGCATATGATACTTTCAGGTAGAGTAATATTGGGAAGATCACGAACAACTTTGAGTCTGCTTGATTTGTTGATTTGAGAGAAGCTCGGATGCCCCAACCTTCTATGCCATAGCCAGTTTTCTGAAGATTTACTCAAGTAACATTGTTCTTTGCAGTTCTTCAATACATACAGGTTGCTTGGAGTTCTTTTTCCTTTTATAATTGTTTTACCTGTATCAAGATCATGAACCACACATTCTTTTGAACTAAAGACAACTTCAATTCCTTGATCACACATTTGACTTACACTTAACAGGTTATGCCTTAATCCATCCACATACATGACATCATTAGCCTTCACCTTTTCTTTTAGAAACACTGACCCTTTTCCTTTAATTACAGCAGGAGTATCATTTCCAAATGTAACTTTCTTTTCCTTTTCTAGAGCATTATATGCAAGAAGTTTTCTTTTGTCACCTGTCATATGTCTTGAGCACCCACTATCAATGTACCATTGATTTTCTTCACCTTCTGCAAATAATGCTATCCCACAATTTTCAACAGGTATTTCTTTCTTTTTCCACACTTTAGAGCTTGATGGAACATGTTCTCTTGGCTGGACCTTGCTCCTGCATTCGGATTCTTCATGACCAAAGTTATTGCAATAAGTACATTCAACTTTGTTTTGAAGAGGAGAAAAGTTGTTATAGGTGTTCTTCTTTGGTTCAATATTCATCCTTTTCTTTCTTGCTTCTCTTGTCATGATGGTTTTATATGCAACATATTGAACAACTTTATGACCAAAATTGTGACATGAGAAACATTGTCCATTGAAGTAGAAATTTCTGCGATCATGAAATCTTCTATTTGAATTTACCTGTTGGTTGTAGCTTCTTTGAAAGATCTCCTTGTTAGTGTTCCTTGAATTGAGATGATCATGCTTTACCTGGAAAGATCCTTTGTTCCCTTGCTGAGTGGCTGAATGTAGTGAACCAGCTGTGGCTGCTTTCAGATAATTTGGTGCTGAAGTCTGGGAAGATTCCCCAGTATATCCAAGACCTGTTTTTATAAGAGGAGACCGTTGTACCTTGATAATCTCATCTAAGGTTTCTGAACCTTTAGCAAATCTAAGATTGAGATATTTCACTTTCTCATTATCTTTCCTTAGACTTACTACTTCACACTCCAATTCCTCAATGCGTTTTTCTTTTGCTTCAAGCTGATTTTCAAGAGTCTCTATGATTATGTTCTTTTCTTCTAGGCTTACTTTGAGTTGATTTTTTTCTTCAAGAAAATCATTGTCTTCTAGAGCATCCACAAAAGTATCATTTTCTTCTCTAGATTCTTTTGCCATGAGCAATCTAATATCTTGTTCACATTCTTCCTCACTATCAGATAACCCATCACTGTCTTCATTAATATAGTAACTTTTTCTTGTGCTAGATCGATTCTTATTCCGTCTTGCTACTTCTTTCCCTTTAGCAGATGTTTCTTTATAAGGACATTTTGCAGCATAATGACCAACTCTTCCACAATCAAAACATTTGAACGGAAGCTTACCTTTGAACCTTCCGGTTCCTAGTTGGAGTCTTCTTACAAAATTTGCTTCTTCTTCTTCTTCAGATATATAGCTGGATTCCTTGACAACTTCCTTTTCTTTTCCTTTTTCAGACGCCTTAAAAGCAACTTCTTTGATTTGAGAAGGACCTCCTTGTCTCATTTCAAAAGCAGTCAGGATACCATGTAATTGAACAACAGTAAGAGTTTGCAGATCTTGCCTTTCTTCAATAGATGAAACTTTAGAGTCAAATTTTGAAGTCAAAGATCTTAAGACTTTTTCCACCAGAGTAGTATCGACTATGGTTTCACCCAAATTTCTCATTCGATTTACAATATCATCAAGACATAAAAAGAAACTGGCAATACTTTCATCACTATGCATCCTTAAATTTTCATATTCAATTCTGAGAGTTTGGAGTTTTGCACTTTTTACCTTTGTATCTCCTTCATAGCTCATAATGACTTTGTCCCATATTTCTTTTGCTGAATTTAGCTACATCACCTTAGCAAATTATGGTTCAGACATGCTTCCTAATAAGACATTCACTGCTTTGGCATTGATTTCATACTTCTTCCTTTCAGCCGCATCAGTAGGAATACTTGCCGGATATTGATAGCCTTCTTCCACGATTGCCCATACTTCTGCACCAAGACTTTGCAGATATGCTTTTGTTCGTACCTTCCAGAATATCAGATTGCTTCCATTGAATAGTGGTGGCTTTAGAGACATTACTCCTTCATGACTTCCCATTGCGACGGATCTCCTTCAAGCGATCAAGCTTCTGCAGAAGAACCCGCTCTGATACCAATTGTTGGGAAAAATACTGAGAGGGGGGGTGAATCAGTATTTACTGCATATTCAAAACTTTTACCTTTTCTTGCATCTAAAACCCATACGCTACTTTCCTGATACAGACTCGCGTATATACACGGATACCCTTTATGAAACTCGCGTATGAGAGAACGAGGAATAAACCATCACAAAGCATCACACATGAACACCAGGATTTTTAGGTGGAAACCCAAATCGGGAGAAAACCACCGCTGCAGTTGCTCAGCCTTCAATATTTTATTATAGAGAAAACATCTTACAACATATGTGCTGGCGCAGACTTGACCAGCACGCAGGCACCCACCTGCGCTCGTTTACCAGCCTCTCCTGGAAGGGAGCTACAACCCCCTGACTGAAGGCTACAACCCTCAGAACCAATATGGACCACATTTCATCAATTTTCACATTGGATCCAACACACATATTTAAGCTCCATCATACAACCAAACTGAAACCGACAACTCAGAACTATAGAATACAGATAGCAACAACACAGCAGAACAGATCAGACATTTCATATCCCATGCTTCAGCAAACCCTAGTTTGCATAAGCGCTTTCCTTTCACTGATACCGCGTATATACGCGCCTTCTACCATACAAACCCGCGTATACTTCTGTACATATTATAGAGCTAATTCCTATGCGCATACGCGCTTTCTCTTCATCGAATCCGCGTATATACGCGCTTCTTATGCGTAAAACTAGCGTATGGTTCTTCAGATTTTTAGGTCATTACAATTCTTCAGAACAGACACATCACACAGATTTTACCCTTTACGTCAGACAGATGTTCGCCTCATCTCAGATCTAATCATTTCATAAACAGATGTAGCAAATACAAATACATTTGACATCTAGATTCACTTCTTCATCATTTTCTTCATAGGTGCTTCATGCATTCAGATCTATCATTCAACTGTAACCCTTTCCATTCAAATATACTTCAGAGAGAATTATTCATTCAAGCTCAGACATCTTGCACCCACTCATGTGTTTTGCACAATGAATTTCTTCTCCTTATATAGGTTTACCCTTTTTCAATACCATGAGCCAAAACCACATTACTTCCGATGGTATTCCTGGACGGGGTCACATAGACGAATCATTACTCAATACAATGGGTCAATACCATGGTGGTTGCCCCTGGTTTTGCACTATATGAGCGCTTTTGCCCATACGCGACTTGGAACGTTCCTTCCCGCGTGCATACGCGACTTCTCCTAGACAAATCCGCGTATGCATTGAGACATACTCTTTTCATCATAGATCTAGCACATACTGAATTTCTTTCTTCATTACCTTCTGTACTCACTGTAGATACATCAGATTGACATTATTTAACAAGTTTATCAAGACATATTCTTTCAAGCACAACTTCATCAATTGGATTGCCATCAAGGACAGCACTACGCATCATATTGCACCAACCCTCCCTCAGCTCCATTTTTCGTCCCCTGCAATGGAATCCCGACCGTTGATACTCCTGATCCAACGGTCAGTGCTGTCTCGCTAGATCGCTGTCCTCTACCCCATTCATTCATTTATGCGAGATCGTGATGTATTCTAGACCGTTGATCCTCCTAATCCAATAGCCAGTGCTCCTTTTCCAATCACCTTGCCCACTTTCCTCCAATTAAACTCGACCGTTGATCTCGTCCCCAATCCAACGTCTCTCGCTCCCTCGACATATCGCAATCACTCCCTTTGCGGTTCCAACTCCCGTCCGTCTGAATTCCCGATGTGCACGGTTCTGATTCAATCACAACCGTTCATTTTCCCTCATCTAATGGCCCACATTACTTCCACCTTTCTTCCTCCCGCACATCCTTTCTCCCTACGCATTTAATCTCCACTGTCCGATCGACCTAGATCTATGGCCCATATTCACTGCGGAGGCACCCGTCCCATAGACCCGTCTGTACCTCCAAGTGCCCCCGCAATTGATCTCCACCATTGATCTCGATCATGATCCAACGGTCCTCGCTCCATTGCTCCTTTGAAAATTTCCCGATCACCCATCCATTATTGCATTCCTCGCTCTGATCTGGACCATCGATCTTCTTCATCTAACATCTCACATCACTCCCACTTTATAACCCCACAACTGATCGTCCCACTACACGACAGGGTTGCTGACGTCATTGCCGGTTCCACCCGACCTCGCAAGTACGTCTATCGCATTCATCTACAGTCATTGATCTGGATTGCCCAGATCAGATGGCTCTCATTCATTTTCATGTCCATTTCATCAAATTACATGATCGTGTTGTTTCAACGTGAAATGGGCAGTTTTGATAAGACACGTGTCGTCCTCCAACCCGTATCGTGTTCATTTGGCCCCAAACCGCTTACCACCTCCACCCCGCTTGAATACCACCTCTGGTATTCCTGAAACCGCTTATCATTAATTCTATGCCCATACTTCCTCTCAAACCATGCTTTCGCTACAGAAATGCCTCCGCTACATTCCTTACTCCGCACTGCTCCTCCGCCTTCACTCGAGCCTTCTGAAGTAGTCAACCACTCATCGCAGGATTTCTTTAATTTGGTTTTTTTTCTATGCAGGTTTTTCACGGCATTTTAAGTATGTTGACCATCTCATAGCTAATCACAGCGGCTTGAGGCCGAGGATGACAATCCTCCACAGCCAAGGAAGCAGAGAAGAAATATGAAGAGGTTCAATTCCACGTTGAAGTCAATGGATCATGACCATTGGCCATTCCATAAGAACCTCCAGTGCAGAAGACCCACTCAGCCACTACCAGTAGTATTGCACCCTCCAACGCAGAAGGCCACTCCTTCCCATGACTAATGATATTTCCTTCGCCAGCAGCAGTAGGAGCTTTGCCTCTTCAAACAGCAATGATTATGCATGGCTGGGCCCGTGTGGCCTTTTTTCCTTATGCTCTTTTCACTTTGTCATTTCGAGTGAAATCCTTATTTCACTGTTGCATTTTTTACTTCCAATTAGCATTTTGTTTACATTTCAGTTAGAAATGGCTTTAGGCCTGCGTTGTAAGATGATGAGAGGAAGTTTACCTCATCATCATTTCAGTTTTTGATTTAGACCTGAAACAGCATGCAAGCACGTGTGGAAGATATTTTCCCAAAATATCTTCTCACGCATAGGAATTAGTGGTTATAAAAACAAGAATCAAACACTAAGAAAAGGTTCCAGATTTTCCAAAGGACTCACTAGTTCAAGTGTTCTGTATGTATTTTGTATGAACTTTGATAGTAGATGTTTGAAGAGCCCGTAGGGATTCAGTAATAAGAAGCTTTGCTGGAATTGGGGATTCCACTCTGGATGATTCACAGTTTGTAACTCTTCTCCTTGTTTTTGAATATAAATGTTCATTCGTACCTCTCCACATCTCTTGTATCTCATGCTCTGGAATGCAAGTGCTCCCATGTTTGAATATGAATTTATCATAGCAGATACTCATATTTACTCATCCATAGCGCTTTAAATATGGCTCAGGTTGGATACTTTGTTTCATTTTCTCTCTCTTTCATTGTTCTTTTGATATTAACTAAAGTGGATTCTCGAGCCCAGATATATGGATTCTTATCTTCGCATAGGCCAGGTATATATGGACTCTTATCCTTGAATAAGCCCAGTTATAGTTAGTATCCTATTCCACTTTCTACCATTATCATCGCTCATATATTACTTGATATCTGTGTGTTCATTTTAGAAGTTGGCCCCCTTTACAGCATTCTGTCTTAAAGATGTCTGATGCATTTAATATTTTCAGATTGTACTCAGTTTCTGCAGTTTTCCTAGTTGTTCTGCTTAAATTTTGGGTCTTGGTTCCACCCTTATTAAAACCATTCATCTGAGTGATATTAGCATGAGAGGCTCACCTTGTCAACTGCAATCATTTGAGTCATATGCTCCTTGCATTTAAGATGTCCTAGGCACTGGTCTTTATACAACTCAAGGTTGTCTCTAGGAGCTATAACATAGTACAAAAAGTATTATTCTCTCTCCCTGCTCCATTTGTATCTATATCTCCCTCCATCTCTCCTTCTTTGTCTCTCTATCTCACTTCCCCCCCCCCCCCAAAACACACACACTCTCTCACCATATCTATCTATCTCTCCCTCCCTCTCTCTATCTCTCTCTTCTTCCCTCTCTTCGCCTCCCATCTATATCTCTTCTCCTTCTGTGTCTCCTTTGTCTCTCTATAAAACCCCCAAAACATACAAACTATCTCTCCCTCCCTCCTCCCATTCACCCTCTCTCTCTCCCCCATATATCTCTCTTCCCTCCTTCTCTCCTCTCTCCCTCTCTCCCTATTTCCCTTATGACTCCCTCTCTCTCTCTCCACCCTTCTCTCTCTATGTATTTCTTCTTGCCTCCCTCTCTCTTTCCGTCCAACTCCATCTCTCTTCCCCTCCCTCTCTCCTTATCTCTCTCACGTTGTCTCTTTCTTCCTTCCTCTCTCTCCCTTTCTCTCTCACCTCCCTTTGTCTCTCTCCCCCATATGTCTCTTTTTTCCCCCTTCCTTCCATGTCTCCTTCCTTGTCTATCTATCTCACCCCAAGACACACACACTCTCTCTCCATATCTCCCTTGTCATTCTCTCTCTCTCTCTCTCTCTCTCTCTCTCTCTCTCTCTTCATCATTTTATCTCCATCTCTCCCTTGTCACTCACTCTATCTCTCCATCTCTATCACTATATGTCTTTGTTCTTCCATCCATATATATCTAAAGTTAATATATATCATGATATATTAATATATATTATAATATAAC
Source organism: Pinus albicaulis (assembly GCA_034641835.2). Classification (NCBI taxonomy): domain Eukaryota; kingdom Viridiplantae; phylum Streptophyta; class Pinopsida; order Pinales; family Pinaceae; genus Pinus; species Pinus albicaulis. The sequence continues at coordinate 32,972,171 of MU968363.1, read as the reverse complement.
AAATTGAATATCATATTAAATTTAATATTTTATTAATCAAAATTTATTAAATTTAATAATATTAATATTAGATTTAATAATATTTTTTTATGGCATGATAATAAAAATTATAATAAAACTACATCAAATTAATATTTTCAAATATTAGAACCTTGATGTGCAAATATTTATGTCTTTAAAGACATTAATATATCCATAGGATATGGTTTTTCCTTTAAAGATTCATTTTACAAACATTTAATCAAAATAAATATTAAAAGATTTTAGGGGAGGATTTTCTATTCTTTATGTTGAATTAACCTTTTTATTTTGATTTAAGAGATGTTATTGTCTTTAGTAAATTTCAGTAAATATGTTTAATATTTTACCTAATTTAGAATTTTAATGTGGTAATTTTTTTTTGCTAAAAGTAAATTTATGATCCATTCAAATTCAGGTATATGATAAGGAAACTATTAAAAACATGAGATAATTTTTTTATCCCTTCAAATTATATATAATAATACATAGTTATATTTTAATAATTAATCTTAGTCCATTAATAAAATTAAAAAGTTATATATAATTTAAAATTCAAGTTAGTAAAAAAAAAATGTATTAACTTGACATACTTACACATCGGGGTCATACTAGGCTGTATAATAAGCCTGTTGGCACAACTAACACACCCCAACTAAACTTCCCAACTAAATTCAGATCTAATATCCTAAAAAAGACTTCTTTTATCCATATCTTAATGCCCTAAACTAAATTAAGATGTTATATGATTTATTTGTATCTAAATTGTTTATTGTGTTTACTCGATGATTGTTAACTAACAGTGAAAGTATTGCAAGTGAAATATACTTCTTTTTATTGAAACTAATAAAAGGTTTTTTATTAAATTTGAAATTAATTTTTTTGGTTATTTATTTTTATTTTTTGAAATATAAGTTTTAAATTTGAGGGAATAGATTATTATTTTTTTAGTTGATCTAACCCACAGGAAATTGAACAATGAATCTCTTGTAAATGAATGTTTTTCGGATTAATCACATTATTAGAATTTGGTTGACGAATTTAATCGACATTTCTCTTGTGATTACTAATTGAGCTACACCCCATGAGCTCCGCAAATAGATTATTATTTTTAAGATATATAGATAATTAGAATTGTTTTGAATAATTAGAAAAGATGATTACAATTTTTTCATTTAAATTTCAAAATAAATTTATTTATTTATTATGTCATTTTTTCTAATTAATTTTAAAATTTATAGTTAAACAACCCTATATTGTAAAAACAATTATTTATTTGACTTCACTATCCATTCTCAAAAAATAAAAATCAACTTCCTCCATATGTTTATATATTTTGTTATTTGAGAGTGTAAACTTCTGTGATCCATATCATATTATTAATAAATCTTCCAGGAAATCACATAAGAAATTATAGATTCTGTTATCACTCCATCAGATTCCCAAGGCTGGGGAAGGAATCCCAACAGAGGTAACCACAAACCAAGCTTTTGACTTGATAGCTAGCCCTATCAAGCTAGAGAGGGCTCTCTCCAAAAGATTCACAACCATGAGGGCTGGAGAAATTAGGGTTTTAGGCTAGATAATGGGTGCAAGGGGTTGTTTTGATTTGGTTTTGGTAGGGTAAATCAGCGGATAATGAAATCAGGTCAAAGAAAACTAGGTCAAGGCTATAGAGTTACGGTTGCAGGGATGAATGGGTCAAGGTAGGTATAATGTCAATCACTTGAGGGAAATGGTTATGGAATGGTTTAGAAAATCTAAGGAGGCTGAGGGAAGCATAAGAGATGTATTTCTCTCAGACAGAAGATATGAAACAAAATATGACCAGTTACCCAAAATAAAGCATGGGTAGCATGTATTCTGAATTTCACACTTATAAAAGATCATAATTAGAGAAATGAAAAGGAAATGAACAATACATTCACCCATATGTCACTGAAGAAGAAATAATGAAATACATTAAATACCATGGGTATCCCATAAATATAGTTGCAACTCCACTTGTATTAATGGCCAAAACTAAATATAAAGTCTCCTTGGTCAAGTAGCAAAACGAAACTCATTCCAACTATTCCAACTTCCAACCACTATTGAATTGAATTTCTACAATGTATAGACCAATTTACAAAATCTTAGGAAAATCTCATATCCAGAATTATTTCAAACAGCAAAAACTTATTCCTAACCTTTAGGAACATAAAACTATTTATTCGTTTAAAATAAATTTAACTGCTTGCCCAAGTCTTCGAATTCATGATTTGGAAGACTTTGGAGAAACCTCCCTTGTGGATCTATACATTGAGAACAAGGATACATGTTAATAATTTGTTTTATTATGCTGACTGTTGAGCTAAATCGACCATTTTTTCCTGTGATGTGTTGTTGCTAATCTGTCGAGGTAGTGGAGCAGTATAGGACGTGGACCACATTTGGCTGATATGATGGAAGCTGAGCTAAGAGCTCTATTGAACGCTTTTTTGCTGCCCGACTCGATCTTTCTGCCTTTTTGTTACTTGAAATCCTTTTTTCATCGTTAAAATCTTTTGTAGACAAAACAACGTGAAAAACCGATATACCGGAACTAAAATATTTCAAATTTCAATTCTAAAGTGCATCGCATCTGCGCGCTTCACAACCTTTACAGTTTAGTTTATAAAAAATACAATCGGCGATGCGATGCAAAGGGGAGGTGACGTGGAGGGTAAGTGGGACCGGACCGCAGTGCATATCGCAATTCGTAGCTTTTAGTTATAAGCGCGAAGGATGTAAATACTAAAAACTGCGAACTGCGATGCGCAAGGGAGAAGGTGAATGAAGTGGCAGGGAAGAAGTGGGACTGGATTGGAGGCACACATCAGAGCTTTTAGATTTTCGTTATAATATGCGGAGTTAACTCTTAAAATTTGCGAAGTGCGGGGAAGAGGGACCCACTCACAATTGGTGGAGGGTTATGAATTGGCGGAAGGTTTAAGTGATAAATGTTATAAAGTTTATATGATATATGAATGTATTGCATCGGCTGTAAGGTGGGGGCAGAGCTGTGGAGGTGGGGCCAACTTATCGCACCTCAAGTTAAACTAAATATGTTGCGGGCACTCACAAAGGTAAAACAAATTCGATGTGATATCTAAAATCAGCGATCGCATTATTTAAAGTTTAGTTCTAATGCAGAACATGTAAAATCTGTGAAATGTGATGAGGGCCCCACTTTAATCGCGATCGGGGAATGAAAATCGATGAAACGGTAAAGGTAGAAGGGTATAGAAGAAATGTGGAAAAAGAGTAAGTTTAATGATTTTCAATGGAAAATGAAATGAAAAAGAAAAAGAGGCAGGGAATGGGTCCCATTTCATATCACATCGGAGATTTATAAGTTTAGTATTAAGAACATCGCAGTTAATTGTTATGATTTTCAATGACCGATATGCGATGAAAGTCCAAGGGGTCCTACCAATGGTTTAAGCGGATTTTTGTTATATATATGATATGTAATATATATAATGGTAATTTTATATAACACGGTTTTTAGATGGGTGGCGGAGCTTATAACATAAAGTCTGAAACTTTATAATAAGTGGGTTTATACATTAATAGGCCCCAAAAGGTTATATATGTGGGTTTTGGCAGTTAAATGGGATTTTAAATGGAATTCAAAGTGCTAAACTATGGGTTTTAAATATAGTTTAGGCTATATAGTAAATGAAGTTTGGGTTTTAGTAATAACTTGGATAATTTAGCAAATGAGATAAAATGTTTGGATATTGAGGAAAAAGGTGAAAATAGTAAAAAATGAAGTGAGGTCAATAATAATGACGGAGATGAGGTGAAAACAAAGCAAAATAAGGTGGGATGGGTGGGATGCAAATACCAGTGCTAACATTGGCTCCAACTAGGGAAGACAGCTCCAAAGGAGGTGTCTAGAACCGCAGATCTCTGAGAACTCGTTGATCAGTGCCTTATCCATTCGGAAATGGAGTCTAATTTGTAAACTGAAACTAAAAATAAAATTGAAAACATACTGCAAACTTCAACCCACACTAACAGATCATCAAAGCCTTAGGGCCTTCACCTTGGGCTTTCAAACCTTGATGAATTTTGTCAATACTTGCTGAAAATAAAATAAAATCAAACTGACATGATAGCAACCTACTCTAATCTTTTGCATTCATCACCTGCTCAAGTGAAATGGAACATCAATTTAATGATGTAAGCATTCTGGCTTCTAGTTGAATTCTCTGCAAGTGCTTGCTTATGAGCAGGAAGAGAGAACTACTGAAAGGAAACTCCCATGAAAACTTGAAATCAGATTGAATCTTAATGAAATTGCAAAGCATGAGCCCACCGACTGACCTCAAGAATGCTGCAAAAGGATATTCATAGGAATACATATTAATTTCCACCCCATCTAATACATTACTGCTCTACTCTAGATAGTCTTCGTACCTTGAATATGAACTTTCATCTTTATAACCCTTACTTTCCTGATATGGCTGCAAATGTTCGGATGAGCTTTGTAATGAGACACTTGATAAACAAGACAACGAAACTGGATATCGGATAAAGTTTATATCAACACCTTTTTTAGGCTCACAATTAGCTAATGGATAAGGAATTTTACTGCATATATCATCCAAAAAATCAGCTATTGGGTCATGAAAAACTTGAAAACTCTGTTGCAACCTATTTTCCATTGGTTCTAATAAGACTGCATGACTTTCTACAAGTTGCTCATCTTTTGCTTCAGAGACATTATGAATAGTTTCCTTTAAAAATTGACCTGCTTCAAAACATAATGGTACAGAATCATCTTGCATCGTTTGATCATATGTTTCAATTTCCAAGCCTTCATCTGCAACCTGACATTTAATGGCATTCGAGGGCTACAAATCTATATCTAAGGAGGGTTATATGTCACAAATGATTTCCTCAACCATTTCAGGATAATGTTTATCATTTATAGTGTTGACCATTCGCTTATATGTGTGCTCATATTTTTCTATTATTTTTACAAATGAGGAGAAACACAAGGGTAAGGAGCTCTGATTGAGAATTTCATTATCCTCTTGATTGTCAAGATCAAATATTAATGATTGTTGATTTCTGATTGCATGAAAGTTATCTATGATGAAGTGAAATGAAGTAAAACAAAGAGGAAAATATCCTTCACTTACTTCCAAATTTTCTACACTTTCCTCATCACTGCAATAGCTGATATGCATCGGTTGATCCCTGTACTCGAGCTGCTAAAACTAAACTTCCTTCTCCCACAAACTAGTTGTTTATTGCTTTGCAAGATTAGCTTCTGTTTGGAGAACATAATTTTCATCATATTGATCATACTTAGGTAAATCATCAAAAGGAATAATGTCATCAAGCATGCATATCGGATCTATAGATCTCTCCTCTCCAAGCTGACCTATAAAACTGATTTATTTATTGTCCCTTAACGCATACACAAAATCATTATCATATCTATGATAACTAGGATAGGAAGGAAAATGTTTCAGATCAGCAAACTTGTTTTTCTTCAATCAGTGCGACATGATCCTCTTGAATAATAATTTCATCTCTCATGGTGATCTTTTGCATCATTTCCTCCACTGTACTAACCAAAATGTCGAGCTTCACTTCTGAATTTATCAAGCATTCTTTCTCTATGTTTTCCCTTTCTTCTGCTTTCAAATTTAACCTTTTGATTAGCAAATTAGCTTCTACGGCTATTGCATTGTTCTTCATTTTTTCAAGTGTTGTAATGTCCCTTTCTCTCAATCGAAATTCCATTTCCGGATCAAAGGCATCTAGGTAGTGTAAGAGGGATGAACCAAGAGGTGGTTTTATATCAGCAGGGATCAAATAGTATACTTGATTGAATCTAGCTGAAAAGTTTTGCACTGTTTCTCCTGGTTGCCTTTTCAAATTATCATATTCTTATAAAATCAGAAAATGATTCCTCTTGATCACCCATTTATCAAGAAAGACTTTCAAAAATTGATGGAAATAAAAAATACTTGCAACTGGCAATTTTTTGAACCATTCCTTAGCTTCGCCTTGCAAAGATAGAGCAAAGATCCTGATACTAACATCATCTTCATCAACCTCAAGAAGGTCGAGAAAACTTTCAAAACTCTGAATGTGTTTCTCAGCAGTGATGTTGCCATATTCTCCATCAAACCTGGGAAGATATTTGTAATCATTTTCAGGGAAAGCATGGAGTATAGGAGGTAAGATGAGTGGTTTATATCTATCTAGAATTTTACAAGGTGTAGGAGTATGTACAAAAGCTATAGGATCAGTCTTGATCTCTTGAGGTTCATCAGCTTGAAAAGGATATGCACAATTTTTAGGTAAGAGGTCTTGATATTGGTCAAAATCAAAGGGAAACTCGGTATTTACACTCTTTAAATAGGCGGAATCAGAAATTTGATCATATTTTTCACAAAACGAACTCTGGAAAACTTTCAGGATAGTTTTAGGAAAAGAAAAGAAGTAATTTACAGGAAATCCTATCACATCTCGAATACAATTCCATTCTGAATACCTGACCTTTGTGTGAAATTTTTCCATTTTGCTGTTGGCAAGGTCGATCCTCCAGTGGAGTCTTCACATCAAATTGGAGTCGCCAGGTGAATGTTTCAGTCTTCATATGCATCTGACTATTGTCCACCATCAACAATCAGATCTGATCTTTGTCGTTCTTTCCCACAGAAGATTTGTCCTTTCGTTCCCCGACAACGGTGCCAGTATGTTATGACTCCACTAGATTCCCAAGGCTAAGGAAGGAATCCTAGCAGAGGTAACCACAAGCCAAGCTTTTGACTTGATAGCTACCCCTATCAAGCCGGAGAGGGATCTCTCCAAAAGGGTCACAACCAAGAGGGCTGGAGAAATTAGGGTTTTAGGCTAGATAATGAGTGAAAGGGGTTGTTTTTATTTGGTTTTGGTTGGGTAAATCAACGGATAATGAAATCAAGTCTAGGAAAAATAGGTCAGGGCTATAGAGTTAGGGTTGCATGGATGAATGGGGCAAGGTAGGTATAATGTCAATCACTTGAGAGAAATGGTTATGGAATGGTTTAGAAAATCTAAGGAAGTTGAGGGAAGCATAATAGATGTATTTCTCTTAGACATAAGATATGAAACAAAATATGATCAGTTACCCAAAACAGAGCATGGCTAGAAGGTATTATGAATTTCACACTTATAAAAGATCATAATCATAGACATGAAAAGGAAATGAACAATACATCCACACATATGTCACTGAAGAAGAAACAATGAAAGACATTTAATACCACAAGTATCCCATAAATATCATTGCAACTCCTCTTGTATTAACGGCCAAAACTGAATACAAAGTCTCCTTGATCAAGTAGCAAAATGAAACTGATTCCAACTATTCCAACTTCCAACCACTATTACATTGAATTTCTGCAATTTATAGACCAATTTACAAAATCAGAGGCAAATATCAGATCCAGAATTAATTCAAGCAACAAAATCTTATTCTTAACGGAACATAAAACTGTTTATTTGTTTAAAATAAATTGAACTGCTTGCCCAATTCTTCAAATTCGTGATTTGGAAGACTTTGGAGAAACCTCCCTTGTGGATCTATACCTTGAGAATAAGGATAAATGTTAACAATTTGTTTTATTATGTTGATTGTTAAGTTGAATCGACCCTTTTTTCCGGCGTTGTGTTGTTGTTGATCTGCTGATGTAGTGGAGCAGTTTAGGACGTGGACCACATTTGGCTGATATGCTGGCAACTGAGATAAGAAATGTGTTGAATGCTTTTTTGCTGCCCAACTCGATCTTTCTACCTTTTTATTACCTAAAACCCTTTTGTCGTTGTTAAAACCTTTTGTCGACAAAGCAACATGAAAAATCAATATACCGGAATTGAAATCTTTCAAATTTCAATTCAGAAGCACATCGCATCCGCGCACTTCGCAACCTTTACAATTTAGCTTATAAAGAATACAATCGTCAATGCGGTGAGAAGGGGAGGTGACGTGGAGGGTAAGCATGACCGGACCCCAGCGCATATCGCAATTCGTAGCTTTTAGTTATAAGCACGAAGGATGTAAATACTAAAAACTGCAAAGTGTGACGTGTGGGGGAGGAGCTGAATGACATGGTAGGGAAGAAGTGGGATCGGATCACAGGCGCACATTGCAGCTTTTAGTTATAAGCTGCAGGGTTAACTCTTAAAATTTGCGAAGTGCGGCGAAGAGGGACCCACTGGAAATTGGTGGAGTATTATGAATTGGCGGAAGGTTTAAGCAATAAGTCTTATAAAGTTTATATGATAGATGAATGTATTGCATCGGCTGTAAGGTGGGGGCAGAGTTGCGGAGGTGGGGCCAACTTACCGCGTCGCAAGTTAAAATGAATATGTTGTGGGTGCTCTCAAAGGTAAAACATATGCGATGTGATTTCACAAATCGGCAATCACATTATTTGAAGTTTATTTCTGAAGTGGAACATGTAAAATCTGCGAAATGCGATGAGGGCCCCACTTTAAGCACGACCGGGGAATGAAAAGCGATGAAACGGTAAAGGTAGAAGGGTATAGCGGAAAGACAGAAAAAGGGTAAGTTTAATGATTTTCAATGGAAAATGAAATGAAAAAAAAAAAGAGGCAGGGAATGGGTCCCATTTCATATCACATCGGAGATTTATAAGTTTAGTATTAAGAACATCGCAGTTAATTGTTATGATTTGTGATGACCGATATGCGATGAAAATACAAGGCGTCCTACCAATGGTTTAGGCAGCTTTTTATTATATATATGATATGTAATATATATAATGGTAAGTTTATATAACACGACTGTTAGATGGGTGGCAGAGCTTATAACATCATCTCTGAAACTTTATAGTAAATGGGTTTATAAAGTAATAAGCCCCGAAAGGTTATATATGTGGGTTTTGGGGGTTAAATGGGATTTTAAATGGAATTCAAAGCGCTAAACTATGGGTTTGAAATATAGTTTAGGCTATATAGTAAATGAAGTTTGGGTTTTAGTAATAACTTGGATAATTTAACAAATGAGATGAAATGTTTGGATATTGAAGAAAAATGTGAAAATACTAAAAAAACGAAACGAGGTCAATAATAATGACGGAGATGAGGTGAAAACGTAGCAAAATAAGGTGGGATGGGTGGTATGCAATTACCAGTGCTAACAAATTTGAACTACTGAATATAGTTCATCATCAGGAGAATGAAGATTAATTTGATCAACTCAATCTTCATTCCCCTAATGATGAACTACATTCAGTGGTTTGAAACACATCGGCTCTATAATGTCCTATATAATTTCCCAGAAAATTTATTAATCATATTTTGTTATTATATATTGTAATGCTATATATTTTTTTCACTTTAAATAATTCATCACAAATTAAACTAAATGTCCAAAAGATTTATTAATAATATTTTGTTATTATATATTGTAATGTGATATTTTTTATTCACTTTAAATAAATCATCACAAATTAAACTAACAATTCTGTCAGAACAATCTTGATGTGAAGATGTGCTATCAACCTTTAATATAAAAAATTTAATAGAAATAATATTCATGCTGCCAATATAGGAAGGACGAATGTTGTAAATTAATGTGGAGATTTCTCCTTGACAATAGGTATACTAATATTGTGATATATATTTAAAGTGTTCACCCAAGTTTCACAGCCTTGTAATATGAAAGATGATCAACATATTGATCTACTACCTTTCAATTGTCACTCTTCCATATTAAATTTATATTTAAAATGATCTCGTAAATACACACGCCAACAAGTAGTCTACATTTATGTGTATATTTTAAGTATGCATATTTAATAAGAGTGATCATTTTTTATTTTATTAAAGTCAAATTAACTACAGGCCATATGCCTCAAGTGTTGAAACCCAATAAGTATTAATTAGAGAGACGACTAAAAATAAGAAATTGAAACTTTGTACATAAGTTGCATGAAAACGATACAGTATAATCCAGAACAATGAGTAGATTTGGATACTATATAAATATTAATAAAAAATGTACACGAATTGTAGAAAAGGTTTACGAGAACCCAAATACTTTCCTATATATGCACATGTACTTAGCCATTTTAAATAATTACATTGTTAAACGACAACTCCTATGGCCTTGAGCCTATAGATAGATTCAAAAGGAGAGAACAACTCCTATTCGAATAGCCACAGCAGTGAGAGAAGTCCTTGCCGAGAAAGGATTCCGTCACGCTTGAAAAAATCATACTTAATTGGGAAAGCTTTAGAACAGTTTGGACTGTGCCGGAAGTGAAAATATCAATTTTCAAGCTCTCAATTAGTTATTTCTGCTAAATAATTGAGACACCTGAAAATACTTTTAAGAAATATGAATGACTTCGGTATTGTTTGTATCATAGAGATCTAAAGCTTCTATTGTTGGCTACAACACAGACATGAGAATTGTAGTATTCACGAGCTGAGTAAACTCTTATAGGAATTAAAAAACTAGAAATTTGTCATTCAAACATCAAATTGTGTGAATCCATTTCTAAAGCGAATCAAGAAAACACACAATTAACAACAATTCACTGGCACAATGACAAGAATACAAATGTTAAACCTATTAAAAAAATAAAATTAAAAAGATAATTTTTTCAAACCATAATTTTTGGACAGTGAAATATACTCTAATTTTTGGAGAGTCACATATATTATATGCAGCACATTTTCAAAGGTGGCGTATATAAATTAATTAACCAATTATTATATTATATTATATGTTATTTTATTTAACTAAATATAAACCAGCCTAGATCCATTTTAACTCTGGATCTATCAAGCGTCAAGAGGGATCAAATCTATAGAGGTGCAAGCGTTTTTTTTTAGTGCAAAATTTGAGGAAAGGTTTTCACCTCGAGAGATTTGATTCCTCTCGGTGCTTGATAGATCCAGAGTTAAGATGGATCTAGGCTAGTTTCAGTCGTGTACGGCCAAGGAAAATCTATCGAACATATGATTAATTTTATCAATAATATGCAAATACAGATAATATAAATATAATAATTTTATATATGCTAATTATGTTTTATATTTATCTGGTCATTTTAATTTTAAAATTTTCTTAGTTACCTCAACTTTTTGAGATAATAAATATTGTTAATAACTTTAATGACGAAATGATTTTTTTGAATGCAAAGTGACAATGTACTAGTGTTGAATGATAGAAAATGAAAATAATAAAAATGTAGTCAATTACAAATAGTCTTCATTGTGATCAATCTCAAATTATTTTCTTTTACTATTCTTATTGTCACCCTTGTTATTTTTGTCATCTCTTCATATCGATTATATGAAAAGGGAAGTTGAAATAATAAACCATTTAAATATTTAGCTTGAACTATTGTAATAAACATCATACATTGTCTCTCTTGCTCTTCAATATTAATAGATTGATTTACTATAACACAAATACTAATGTACATTGTTAATAATTTTGTGTGCTTACACTAAAATCAATGCACAATCTTTATCCAATCACTTTAAAATTAATGTACCATCAATGTACATCCAATTACATAAAATCAGAAATCAACGTCTACATTGAAATCAATGCACCTAATGCAAACAATCAAATAAGATTACAAAACAACATCTACACTGAAATCAATGCATCTAATGCTGGGAATCAAATAAGATTAGAAATCAACATCTACACTGAAATCAATGCATCTAGTACAAGTAAGAAAATAAGATTAAAAACCAACATCTACACTGATATCAATGCATCTAGTGCAAGCAATCAAATAGGATTATAAATCACCATCTACTTCCTTATCTCCCCCCTCGAACAACATCTCTCTTTCCCTCCATCTCTCCACTCTCTCACATCCTCCCTCTTCCTTCTTCTCTCTCCATTTCTTTCCCACATATATATCTCCCTCTCTCTTCACCCTCCAACTATGTTACTATATCCCTCCATCTCTCCTTCTATCTTGCCTTTTCTCCATATCTCATTCTTTATCTCTTTATCTCACCCCAAAACATATACACACTCTCTCCATATGTCCCTTGTCACTTCATCTCTCTCTCCACTTCTCACTCTCTATGTATTCCTTCTTCCTTCCCTCTCTCCCCCTCAAACTCCATCTCTCCATACTTACATCTCTCTCTCTCTCTCTCTTTGATCTTTAATTTTCTGTAATGTTCCCAAGTTTAGCCTCAAGCTAAAAGGAACACTATAGTTAGCAGTATTTTATTTAATTAAATAAAATGGGTAAGAAGGCCCCATAATCCTTGAGAAGGAAGAATAAACACTCATCATGTGAAAGGAGGAAGAATAAAACAGCTAGATTGAGCACCACATGGTGTGAACAGGATTGGATCATGCTTGATCTAGACATTTTGACCAAGTCCACATGCACTGTCTAGATATAATGTATCTCCTTGATGGACTGCGTAGTTTTAGAGGAGGATCACATGCATGAGTTGGAAGGCACATGTGGATGGGACCCATGGTGGAGAGGAGCACTTGCTATATAAGGAGAGGAGGAGAGTCATTGTTCTTCATGCTTGATTATTATTTTTCTTAGTCTATTGAGACTTCGCTCCTCTTGTTGTTTAGCAAGGGCGCAGTGTTGCACAGCACTAGGGTGTTCCCGGTTGGGAATCCCTACCTCATCCTCAGGGAAGGAGAGGTTCTAGAGCTGCATTTCTTCATTCCAACATTTGGCCAAAGCTAGCTCCTTCAGTCACAGCGTTATTCCTGGAGCAGGATAATTTTGTGTTGCTGGGTGCAGAAACATAGGATCTCTTGAGTTGTTCCTTGGCTTGTTCTCAGTGGAGAGCTCAACTATTCATTGGAGGATCGGTGAGGAGAACTCTCGGGCTTATTTTCATATCATTGGCATCAGGCCAACCATCCAACTTCCCTCACAACACAGTTTCCAGCTTGATCTGTGTTATTTTGGCTAGCAGTTGCTGGGAGGGTCATTTGAGCTAGTCAGGAGGAGTTGTTTCTGAGTAAAAGGATCAACCTTTTGCTAAGATACAATATCAGAGGAGGGCATCACTATTTCTGATCTGCTACAACCTCATTTTATATTTTGATTCAGTTGCAGTGACAAGTCAAATTGTCACATTGTATATTCTCTGGAATTTCTAGCAATCTCTCCTAGATTGGCTAGAAATCTTGTTTTGGAGCCCATCCTTCTATTTTTGGCAATTTCTTGTATGGTTCAGCCATATTTCATGTTTTTGCATCTATAGCAACAGCTACTCTAATATAGGCAGCGATGTCACTTCTCTCTGGCATTTTGTGCAGTTGCAGCGACTCATGTATTTCATAGTTTGATCATTGGAGATTCATTCCGGTAGTTTGAGTGGCTTTTCCCTCAACACCTTTCAGTATATTGTAGTTGATTGTGCCGAGAGGCGCTCTATAGCCCAGTATATAGGGATGTGTAGATGTAACATGTGTCCTGTAAACTTTTGATATGTCAGGCCCAATATATAGAGATGTCTAGATGTAACTTGTGTCATGTAAAATTTTGATATGTCGGGCCCAATATATAGAGATGTGTAGATGTAATGTGTGTAATATAAACTTTTGATATGTCGGCTTCAATATATGAGATGTGTAGATGTAATGTGAGTAATGTAAACTTTTGATATGTCGGAGTGATGTGTAGATGTCGTGTGAGTAATGTAAACTTTTGATATATTTACTATTTTAATACCTTAGGCTAAATACCATGGTCGGAATACCATATTTATAAAAGAGGTATGGTAAATAGATAAAATATAAATTAACCACAGATATGGTAAATAAATAAAATGTATTTTTATATTTACTCCATAATCCTATTTATATTTACCATGAGCTAAATACCACGGGCCAAATTATTATTAATACCATGCCAAAAAACATTATTAACCCTAATATTAATTTTAATAATATTATTAATTCTAATATTCACATTATTATATTAAAATATTAATATTATTAAATTTAATTAATGTAAACTTTTGATATGTCAAAGTGTATAGAAATGTGCCACATTAATACCATGGGTTAAATACCATGGGTTAAATACCATGGGCCAAATACCATATTTATAAAAGAGGTATGGTAAATAAATAGAATATAAATAAACCCAAGGTATGGTAAATAAATAAAACGTCTTTTCATATTTACTCCACAAATTATACTATTTATATTTAGGAACACTCAAAAAGTGGTTTTATTTAGGTGAATCCTCGGCTAAATACCATGGGCCAACTTAAAATACACTATATGCATGGCCTATCTTAGGTAACAATAAACATGTAAATGCTAAATGTAAAAATAATGTTTAATATTTAACATTTAAAATTTAATCTAATTAATCTAATTTCGGTCCTAATGAAAAATCACTTCTCTCCCTACATATATAAATTTAACACAGTGGGCCAAATACCATATTTTTTTGTTTCTCTTGCATTTTATAAATAATGTTTAATATTTAACATTTAAAATTTAATCTAATTAATCTAATGTTGGCCCTAATGAAAAATCACTTCTCTCCCTACATATATAAATTTAACACAGTGGGCCAAATACCATATTTTTCTGTTTCTCTTGCATTTTATATTGGAGGGAAGAGAGAGAGAGAGAGAGATAAGAGAGATGGGGGAAGAGAGAGGGAGGTAGGAGAGGAAGGGAAAGAGAGGAAGGAAGAGAGAGGGGAGGAGAATGGGAGGGATATAGAGATGGAGTTGGAGGGTGAGAGAGGGAGGGAAGAAGAAATACATAGAGAGAGCAGAGAGCGAGAAGTGGAGAGAGAGAGGGAGTGACAAGGGAGAAATAGAGAGAGTATGTGTATGTTTGGGGATGAGATAAAGAGAAAAATAAGGAGAGACCAAGGGAATGGGGGGAGAAGGAGAGAGGCAGGGATATAGTAACATAGTTGGAGGGTGAAGAGAGGGAGAGAGAGAGGGAGATAGAGAGAGAGATATATGTGGAAGAGAAAGGGATAGAGGGGAAGGAAGAGAGTGACGATGTGAGAGAGTGGAGAGGGAGGGAAAGAGAGATGGAGTTGCAGGGGGGACAAAAGGGAAGATGATTTCTTGCACTTGATGCATTGATTTCAGTGTGCACGGTGATTTCTAATGTAAAGTTTGATAGATCAAGAGTAATGTAAACTTTTGATATGGTGATTTCTAATCCTATTTGATTGCTTGCACTAGATGCATTGATATCAGCGTAGATGTTGGTTTCTAATCTTATTTTCTTACTTGCACTAAATGCATTGATTTCAATGTAAGTACAGATAATATCAAACTCTGGATCCAGAGTAATGTATTTACATAGGGAGGAAGAAGTGCAGAGAGAGGGGGAGTGACAAGGGAGAAATAGAGGAGTATGTGTATGTTTGGGGGTGAGATAAAGAGAAAAATAAAGAGAGATGGAGGGAATGGGGGGAGAATGAGAGAGGGATGGATATAGTAACATATTTGGAGGGTGAAGAGAGGGACAGAGAGGGAGATATAGAGAGAGATAGATGTGGGAGAGAAAGGGATAGAGGGGAAGGAAGAGAGAGAGGATGTGAGAGAGTGGAGAGAGGGAGGGAAAGAGAGATGGAGTTGGAGGGGGGAGAGAGGGAATATGATTTCTTTCACTCGATGCATTGATTTTAGTGTGGATGGTGATTTATAATCCTATTTTTCTTGCACTATATGCATTGATTTTAGTGTATATGTAGAGAGAGAGATAGAGTGTGTGTGTGTTTATTGGGGGAGGAAAGAGGATTGGAAGGCAAAGAGAGAGAGAGAGAGAGGAAAAGATATAGGAAGGTAGGAGAGGAAGTACAAGAGATAGGACATGAGAGAGAGGAAGAGAGTTATGGGGGAAGAGAGAAAATTGGAGGGCAAAGAAAGAGAGAGAGGGGGGGGAGAGAGAGGAAGGACGAGAGAGAGGAGGAGAGAGGGAGGGAGATAGAAGGAGAGATGAAGTTGGAGTGGAAGAGAGGGAGGGAAGGAGGATTACATAGAGAGTGAGAAGTGGAGAGAGAGAGATGAAGTGACAAGGGAGATATGGAGAGAGTGTGTAAATGTTTTCAGGCGAGATAAAGAGATAAAGAAGGAGATATGGAGAGAAGGAGAGAGGGAGGGATATAGTAACATAGTTTTAGGGTGAAGAGAGAGGGAGATATATATGTGGGAAATAAATGGAGAGAGAGGAAGGAAGAGGGAGGATGTGAGAGAGTGGAGAGATGGAAAGAAAGAGAGATGTAGTTCAAGGGGGGAGATAGGGAAGTAGATGGTGATTTATACTCCTATCATTAGGGGAATTTTGAGGTCTAAAATGGGCCTCCTAAGAAAAATGTACAACCAAAATAAACTTTATAAGAACCAATAGGATTCAAGATGATGATGTCAACCATGGGGGACAATTCACCATTTTTTAAGTAAAAGGGTAAAAATATTAAAAAATAATAAAACTACTTTTTTAACTCGTATTTTCAACTTATCTCCCAAATTTTTTACTCAAATTTCTATCAGGAGTACTCGTTGGATGCAAAATTTAGTTTTTCATCCAAGGAGTATCCATGTTATATACTTTCGATTGACCCTACTACACAAAAAATGAGAAATACATGAAAAAATGTGATTGCGATCACGTTTTCATGTATTTTTCATTTTTTGTGTAGCCAGGTCCATTGAAAGTATGCAACATGGGTACTACTTGGATGAGGAATTAAATTTTGCATCCAATGAGAACTCCTACTCAAAATTTGAGTAAAAACTTTGGGATATAAGTTGAAAATACGTGTTGAAAAAGTAGTTTTTTCTTTTTTCCCTCTAAATTTTGATGATGTCATCAAATCTTACTTTATTATTTTCACTATTATTTTATATTTTTCTTAGGAGGCCCATTTTAGACCTCAAAATTCCCCTAATGTTGATTTCTTGCACTAGATGCATTAATTTCAGTGTAGATGTTGATTTCAGTGTAGAGGAGGAGATATGGAGGGAAAGAGAGATGTAGTTGCAGGGGGGAGAGAGGGAAGATGATTTCTTGCACTCAATGCATTGATTTCAGTGTGGATGGTGATTTCTAATCCTATTTTTCTTGCACTATATGCATTGATTTTAGTGTATATGTTGAGAGAGAGAGAGAGAGAGTAACATAGTTGGAGGGTGAAGAGAGAGGGAGATATATATGTGGGAAAGAAATGGAGAGAGAGGAAGGAAGAGGGAGGATGTGAGAGAGTGGAGATATGGAGGAAAAGAGAGATGTAGTTCGAGGGGGAGATAGGGAAGTAGATGGTGATTTATAATCCTATTTGATTGCTTGCACTAGATGCATTGATATCAGTGTAGATGTTGGTTTCTAATCTTATTTTATTACTTGCACTAGATCCATTGATTTCAATATAGATGTTGATTTCTAATCTTATTTGATTACTTGCATTAGATGCATTGATTTCAGTGTAGATGTTGTTTTGTAATCTTATTTGATTGTTTGCATTTGGTGCATTGATTTCAGTGTAAGCACACAAAATTATTAACAATGTACATTAATATTTGTGTTATAGTAAATCAACCTATTAATATTGAAGAGAAAGAGAGACAATGTATGATGTTTAGTACAATAGTTCAAGCTAAATATTTAAGTGGTTTATTATTTCAATTGTCCTTTTCATATAATTGATATGAAAAGATGACAAAACTAACAAGAGTGACAATAAGAATAGTAAAAGAAAATAATTTGAGATTGATCACAATGAAGACTTTTTGTAATTGACTACACTCTTATTATTTTCATTTTCTATCATTCAACACTATTACATTGTCACTTTGCATTGAAAAACATTATTTTGTCATTAAAGTTATTAACAATATTTATCATCTCAAAAAACTGAGGTAACTAAGAAAATTTTAAAATTAAAACGGCCAGATAAATACATATTTGGCATATATAAAATTAGTATATTTATATTATCTGTATTTGCATATTATTGATAAAATTAATCATATTTTCGATATATTTTCCTTGGCCGCACACGACTGAAACTAGCCTAGATCCATCTTAACTGTGGATCTATAAAGCACCGAGAGGGATCAAATCTCTCAAGGTGCAAACCTTTCCTCAAGTTTTGCACTAAAAAAAAGAGGTTTGCACCTCTAGAGATTTGATCCCTCTCAGAGCTTGATCGATCCAAAGTTAAGATGGATCTAGGCTGGTTTATTAATAAACATGATCGCTGTATTATATTCCATACATTGATATGTATAGTTTTGCAGAGTTTCATGATTATGCTCATATGTTGCAGTAGGCTCTCTCTTTGAGCCTTCTTCTAGGGATCTAGTTTGGGGAGATCTGAATAACCCATCTAGAGACATTTCTTTGAGATAATATTATGGAAGTGTAATGTATAAAGAGTAAACAAAGAGATCCAATTCCCCGTCTAGCTTATTTTTACACCGCCTTCCTTATACAACGTCCTTGAGGACCATACTGCAGAAATTCCCGAAAAAGGAATATTACAGTGGTATCAGAGCATCAATCTTGGCTTAGCCTATGCAAACCAAGATAGTATGCCATTAAAAGAATAATTTCCTCATTTATAAGAGGAGATGTACAGATAAAACAAAAAAAGAGGAACGACAAAAGAGGAGGTTTCCCTTCTTCTTTTCCAGACCATGGAAGGAATCATTGAAGACCTTGAAGAAATGGAAAGGGAAAATTGGAGAGATTTTATGAAAGGGATTGTGGATGAAGCAAGCCCTATTTGTGACCATGTTGGGTGTGAGCATTCAGCCACACATGCAGATCCATAGCGCAGTACATTTCCCATATCTACTGCAGGGAAGATGGAGGAAGATAAGTCACCAAGGGAGGAGACCTTGAGTGATTTTCTTCGGGAGTATGAATCTCAATCATGGAGATTCGAAGTGCACTTGGATTTCCAAGAGTTTTGTAGACTTAGGAGAGCAAGATCCAGCAGCTACAAATGGAGAAAGAAAGATATATTCTTTCTATCCACTTTTGATGGATCAGCAGGGTGCAAAGCCACAGCTTGGGTGGAGGAGCTTGATGCATATTTTCAGTTACACCAAGTTGCAGCCAAGGAGGCCATCACAATAGCAGTGTTGCATCTCAAAGGTATGGCCCATGATTGGTGATTTAAAATTTCTATTTCATGTTATCATGCAAATGTAAAAACCTATGATGAATTATCTAAGGGTTTGGTGAGGAAATTTGATGGGAATCAATGTCAATCATCATGCATCATATCTTCAAACAATTTTCATACATTGGAAGGAGACATGAAACAAACTCCACTCCACATTGCTAGAGGGGAAGGAAACTGGAATGATGACTTGCTAAAGGCAAGACCCCCATTGTATGAAGGGCACTCTTCCATTTGTGATAACATGGAGATCCCTCTTTTAGAAGAAGACCGAAATCCATGGTCTCTCCTTGAAGAGGAGGCATACTCACATATTGATGAAGAGAAGATGCATAGAAGAACCCACAGTGTTGTATCATTGGAGGAAAATCCATCACCACATGGAGATGAGATGGGAGCCATTTCTTCCATGAGAGGATTCCTTGCGTCTATGCAAGGGATTCCAAGGGGTACTACATGTGGGGACTTAGTCACAATTCCTTAGCAGCATGCAATAGTATTAGAGGATTGTGAGATAAAGGATGGAGGAGAAGAAAGGGATCAACATTCCGGGGGAATGAGCATTCACCATTATATTTTGAGGATAGTTTCTTCACATAGGAGATAGACTGCACTGCGTAATGGAGAGAGGGACCATCCATTCCTCTCATATACACAGTCTACTTCCCATTTTGATGTCTCACTACAGGGAGCCATTCCACCTGGGAGGCCACTGGACCCAACATTGATGAGAGGCATCTTACTTTGGAATTCATTACTCTTGGATTCAGGAGAGGTGAAGGTTGCAGGGGATGAATACTCCATAGACTTGGAGAGACAAAGTATACTTCCTTTGAGGGAGGAATCTTTCATACATGGGATTAGATGGAGGTCACTCATGCTTAAACTGACCAGGATTAGGAGATTCCTTTTGGATGACATCTTCTCATGGGAGGCCAAATTCCAAGGGTCACCATTACTATTTGAGCATGAGCAGTTGCATGATAGGCATGGAAGCATATTGGAGGATTACTTTGGCATGGGGGATGTCAAAGTAGCAGGCAGCAGCATGAGGGAAGCATCACATTGCAGATTACCAGCGCTGTCTCTGAGGAGGGTAGATCTAGATTGGAGGTCTCAACTCTTAGTAGAGTACTCCCAGGATCTAGATGCATGCATGACTCTTGATGACCCAGATAGAGATGACAGGTACATGATTGATGAGATGGTCATCTATACCGATGGCAGGATATTCTTGACTAGAGCTTCTAGTCTCAAGGATAAATTATTGCATGCAGCATATGAGGACTTTCTAGCTATGCACTTTGATGCATATTTTTCTTTGCTAGAGGAGTTCATTTGGGAGGGCATTCAGCATGATCTATATTATCATATGGACAGATGCATAGCCCCAATGAATTTTGAGAGGTTGGCACAACCATTTGCCTACTCATTGGAGGTGAGGGAGAGCATTCAGATGAGCCATTTCATCTCAAGGTCTCAAGTACATGGTAGAGAAGGCATAATTTCACATTATGTTTTGTGCTTATTTACTTTACATGAGCAACATATTGTATCGAGGAGGATCATCCCTTCTTTCATTTTGTATGATGTACTTGTAGCTACTTGTAGTATTGATTTTGGCTACCTTAATGGTGGTTTGTGGGGGAAGCCACATACTTCTTGGTGTGCACCATTGGAACCAAATTGTACTTACATGTTTTCAACTTATGAGATGTGTGTAGTAGCAAACAAGTGGCTAGTAAAGCACTTGTTATCTTTTATTTTGAGGCAGGCTTGGAATGCACTGCACTGGTTCCTCATATGGAACTATGACTCACTCTCCGGTGACCATGTGGCAACTTGTTTCCATTGTATTTTGCTTCCATGTGTTACCGATGTTTGTATACTCACCGGAGGCTTTGTTTGGAGAGTGGGCTTGGAGTTGAAGATGCCCATTGGGAGTATGATTCTTCCCTATTTACATGTCGTATGTTTCAAGAGAAACAATGGGCACACCATGATTGCCATGTCACTAGTTCTCTCTTCATGTAGGAGGAGCTATTGGGAGAGAGTGCGTTGTTGGAGGAGGCACTTCATGGTTAATTCATTTTGTGGGGAGGCTTGGGCCAATTATGGAGGCCATGAAATTTCAGCCCAATATCAGAAACCCCCTCACACTTATCATAAATGGAGGGAGAAACCATTTGGATGGAAAAATATAAACTCTTCATTTAGCCCCAACATGTTGCATAGATACGGGGTTGAGAATTGCTTTGATGAGCTACCTAGGATGGCTCATTTCATTTGGATGATTGCATGGGTGAAGGAGTCACTCATTGGGAGTAATAATTCCCATGCTTTCCATCACTCCTACCTTGAGGAGGCCATTGAACAACAAGGAGACTGTCGCTTTCACCTTCTATTATCCCATGATGTATACTTTGGTTTTACACACTTGGAGGGATACATGGAGGATAGATTCATTGCACATTTTGATGAGCTATGGTGGGGTCTATTGATAAGGAGGCCACAAGAAGAAAAGGAGGAAACTTTTCTCTACCTTGCAGTTTCTTGAGGACAAGCAACGTTTTGAAGGGGGGGGACTATAATGTTCCCAATTTTAGCCTCATGCTAAAAGGAACATTATAGTTAGCAGTATTTTACTTAATTAAATAAAATGGGTAAGAAGGCCCCATAATCCTTGAGAAGGAAGAATAAACACTCCTCATGTGAAAGGAGGAAGAATAAAGTAGCTATATTGAGCACCACATGGTGTGAACAGGACTAGATCATGCTTGATCTAGACATTTTGACCAAGTCCACATGCATTGTCTAGATACAATGTATCTCCTTGATGGATTGTGCAGTTTTAGAGGAGGATCACATGCATGAGTTGGAAGGCACATGTGGATAGGACCCATGGTGGAGAGGAGAACTTGCTATATAAGGAGAGGAGGAGATCCATTGTTCTTCATGCTTGATTATTATTTTGCTTAGTCTGTTGAGACTTTTCTCCTCTTGCTGTTTAGCAAGAGTGCAGTGCTGCACAGCACTAGGGTGTTCCTGGTTGGGAATACCTACCTCATCCTCAGGGAAGGAGAGGTTCTAGAGATACATTTCCTCATTCCAGCATTTGGCCAAAGCTAGCTCCTTCAGTCATAGCATTATTCCTGGAGCAAGATAATTTTGTGCTGCTGGGTGCAGCAACAGAGGATCTCTTGAGTTGTTCCTTGGCTTTTTCTTAGTGGAGAGCTCAGCTATTCATTGGAGGATCAGTGAGGAGGACTCCCAGGATTATTTTCATATCATTGGCATCAGGCCAACCATCCAACTTCCCTCACAGCACAATTTCCATCTTGATCTGTGTTATTTTGGCTAGCAGTTGCTGGGAGGGTCATTTGAGCTCATCAGGAGGAGTTGTTTCTGAGTAAAACGATCAGTATTTTGGTTAGATACACTATCAGAGGATAGCATCACTATTTCTAATATTCTACAGCCTCATTTTATATTTTGATTCAGTTGCAATGACAAGTCAAATTGTCATATTGTATATTCTCCGGCATTTCTAGCAATCTCTCCTAGATTGGCTAGAAATCTTGTATTGGAGCCCATCCTTCTATTTTTGGGAATTTCTTGTATGTTTCAGCCATATTTCATGTTTATGCATCTATAGTAGCAGCTACTCTAATATAGGCAGCATTTTCACTACTCTCCATCATTTTGTGCAGTTGCAGCAACTCATGTATTTCATAGTTTGATCATTCGAGATTCATTCCGGTAGTTTGAGTGGCTTTTCCCTCAACACATTTCTGTATATTGTAGCTGATTTATTAATAAAAATTATGGATGCATTATATTCCATACATTGATATGTACAGTTTTTCAGATTTTCATGATTATGCTCATATATTGTTGTAGGCTCTCTCTTTGAGCCTTCTTCTAGGGATCTAGTTTGGGGAGATCTGAATAACCCATCTAGAGACATTCCTTTGAGCTAATATTCTGGAAGTGTAATGTATGAAGAGTAAACAAAGGGATCCAAGTCCCAGTCTAGCTTATTTTTACACCGCCTTCCTTATACAGCTTCCTTGAGGACCATATTGCAGAAATTCCTGAAAAAAGAATATTACATTTTCTCTCCCCCCCCATAACTCTCTTCCTCTCTCTCATGTCCTCTCTCTTGTCCTTCCTCTCCTACCTTCCTCTATCTTTTCCTCTCTCTCTCTCTTTGCAATCCAATTAACTCTCTCTCTCTCTCTCTCTCTCTCTCTCTCTCTCTCAACATCTACACTAAAATCAATGCATATAGTGAAAGAAAAATAGGATTAGAAATCACCATCCACACTAAAATTAATGCATCGAGTGCAAGAAATCATCTTCCCTCTCTCCCCTCTCTAACTCCATCTCTCTGTCCCTCCATATCTCCTCCTCTACACTGAAATCAACATCTACACTGAAATCAATGCATCTAGTGCAAGTAATAAAATAAGGTTAGAAACCAACATCTACATTGATATCAATGCATCTAGTGCAAGCAATCAAATAGGATTATAAATCACCATCTACTTCCCTAACTCCCCCCTTGAACTACATCTCTCTTTCCCTCCATCTCTCCACTCTCTCACATCCTCCCTCTTCCTTCCTCTCTCTCCATTTATTTCCCACATATATATCTCCCTCTCTCTTCACCCTCCAACTATGTTACTATATCCCTTCCTCTCTCCTCTCCATATCTCCTTCTTTATCTATTTATCTTGCCCTAAAACATATACACACTCTCTCCATATCTCCCTTGTCATTTCATCTCTCTCTCCACTTCTCACTCTCTATGTATTCCTTCTTCCCTCCTTCTCTCCCCCTCCAACTCCATGTCTCCTTCTATCTCCCTCCCTCTCTCCTCCTCTCTCTCCTCCTTCCTCTCTCTCCCTCTCTCCCTCTCTCTCCTTATTTTCCCTCGAATTTTCTCTCTTTCCCCGTAAGTCTCTTCCTCTCTCTCATGTCCTCTCTCTTGTCCTCCCTCTCCTACTTTCCTCTATATTTTCCTCTTTCTCTCTCTTTGTAATCCAATTATCTCTCTCTTTCTCTCTCGCTCTCTCTCTCTCTATTTTCCCTCCAATCCTCTTTCCTCCCCCAACACACACACACACACAATCTCAACATCTACACTAAAATCAATGCATATAGTGCAAGAAAAATAGGATTAGAAATCACCATCCACACTGAAATCAATGCATCGAGTGAAAGAAATCATCTTCCCTCTCTCCCCCCTCCAACTCCATCTCTCTTTCCTCCCTCTCCAGCCTCCTTCACATCCCTCTCTTCCCTCTATCCCTTTCTCTCCCACATATATATCTCTCTCTATCTCCCTCTCTCCCTCTCTTTCACCCTCCAACCATGCTAATATATCCCTCCCTCTCCCTCAATCCGCCCCTCTCCCCTCCATCTCTCCTTATTTATCTTATCTCACCCCCAAAACATACACATACTTATTTATCCCTTGTCACTCCTCTCTCTCTCTCCACCCTCGCTCCCTTCATAACATAATACTCAACGAAAGTTTAAGACATCATTTTGCACTGAAATCAATGCATCTAGTGCAAGTAATTAAATAAGATTAGAAACCAACATCTACACATATATCAATTCATCTAGTGCAAGCAATCAAATAGGATTAGAAATCACCATATCAAAATTTCACAATACTCTGGATCTATCAAACTTTACATTAGAAATCACCATCCACACTGAAATCAATGCATCGAGTGCAAGAAATCATATTCTCTCTCTCCCCCCTCCAACTCCATCTCTATTTCCCTCCCTCTCCACTCTCTCACATCCTATCTCTCTTCCTTCCCCTCTATCCCTTTATCTCCCACATCTTTATCTCTCTCTATCTACCTGTCTCTCCCTCTCTTCACCCTCCAACTATGTTACTATATCCCTCCCTCTCTCCTTCTCCTCCCATTCCCTCCATTTCTCCTTATTTTTCTATTTATCTCACCCCCAAACATACACATACCCTCTCTATTTCTCCCTTTTCACTCCCTCTCTCTCCACATCTCGATCTCTCTATGTATTTCTTTTTCCCTCCCTCTCTCACCCTCCAAATACATCTATATATCCCTCCCTCTCTCCTCCTATCTCCCTCCCTCTCTCCTCCTCTCTCTCTTCCTTCCTCTCCTACCTCCCTCTCTCTTCCCCCATCTCTCTTCTCTCTCCCTCTCTCTCTTTTCCCTCCAATATAAAATGCAAGAGAAATAGAAAAATATGGTATCTGGCCCACTGTGTTAAATTTATATAAGTAGGGAAAGAAGTGATTTTTCATTAGGGTTGACATTAGATTAATTAGATTAAATTTTAAATGTTAAATATTAAACATTATTTTTACATTTACGTTTACATGTTTATTGTTACCTGAGATAGAGAGGCAGAGAGAGGAAGGACGAGAGAGAGGAGGAGAGAGGGAGGGAGATAGAAGGAGAGATGGAGTTGGATGGGGAGAGAGGGAGGGAACATTAATGAAGAAGGAATACATAGAGAGTGAGAAGTGGAGAGAGAGATGAAGTGACAAGGGAGATATGGAGAGAGTGTGTATATGTTTTGGGGCGAGATAAAGAAGGAGATATGGAGAGAAGGAGAGAGGGAGGGATAGACATGTTTTATTTATTTACCATACCTATGGTTTATTTATATTCTATTTATTTACCATACCTATGGTATTTGGCCCATGGTATTCAGCCCATGGTATTAAAGTGGTACATTTCTATACATTGACATATCAAAAGTTTACATTAATTAAATTTAATAATATTAATATTATAATATAATAATGTGACTATTATAATTAATATTAATATTAGGGTTAATAATGTTTTTTTGGCATGGTATTAATAATAATTTGGCGAAAATGGTATTTAGTTCAGGATTCACCTAAATAAAACCATTTTTGAGTGTTCCTAAATATAAATAGGATTATGGAGTAAATATAAAAATACGTTTTATTTACCATATATATCGTTTATTTATATTTTATTTATTTACCATACCTCTTTTATAAATATGGTATTTGGCCAATGGTATTAAAGTGGTACATTTCTATACACTCCAACATATCAAAATTTTACATTACTCACATGAAATCTACACACATTACATCTACACATCTCTATACACTCCAACATATCAAAAGTTTACATTACTCACATGACATCTACACATCCCTATATGCTGGGTTGTAGAGCATATCTCGGTGCAATGACAACCCACATATTTCCCACTTGTCCATAATGCAATAAGCATGGCATGCATGTCAAATTCTATAAATTTTTGTGTTGTTTAGCTATGGAGAATTAAAGTGGGCTATGTTTCACAGATTATGGGCTATATGACTTAGTTAATTGCATATATGACTAAGTTAATTGCTTCATCGAAAAAATTAAAAGAGTACATACTTTGGATGGCCAAATTTTTACAGTTAATTTCTTCATCGAAAAAATTAATAAGGTAAGTTTGGAATGCTAAAGATTTTACATTCTGTAAAAAGAATATTTTGGATTCGATAAAAAGACAGCATCTAGCTAGAAACATTGCAATACTTATTGCATCAATATCTTGTGTCTGGAAGCGGCAGCGCTGTAAGAGCTAAGAGCGGAGGAGGAGAGAATAGGAAGTGAAAATGTAGAAAGAGGAAAAAAAAAGAAAAAACCAGAATTTTTTTGAAGAGGAAATAAAAGAAATCTAAAAAGGGATATTTCCCGACACAAATGTCACTTTCGCACAAGCCTATAAATCTTTGCTATATCTTGATTTTGTGTTCCAGAGGATGGGGTGGAAGGTAAGGTCCTCCTTATTCTTATTGATGCATGAGCATTAAGGTAGAGCCACCAATGTGACAAGCTGGTCACATGTTGTGGCTTGGGAAGAGGACTAGTAGTCCAGAGAATTTGAAGACTTTATTTTTTAAAGTATTTTGTTTAAGTTAATTTGGGCTAACAAAACCATTGTAATTTGCAGGTTAAAAGAATATTTAAATTAGGATTAGTTGAATATTTAGTTGAATAAATTGTTCTGAAACTGAATGATAGTTTCTCAACCATATGGGGATTTTGGGAAAGGCATAAAACCAAACCAAACCAACTATTGTGGGGTTTGCCGTCTGTAGAGAGAAAGAGAGAAGAGAGAAAGATATATATATATATATATATGGGAGGGCTCTAATTTTTTCAGCAATTTTTGGCCTCTACGGCCCTCAGGTCTCTGCAGTCACGTATGTGACTCTCCCTCTCCTTTTTCATGGGGGTGGGTAGTTTTTTCCGGCCTTAGGTCCTGGGTTGTACACGTTGCTTTCTTCTTCCCCTCACTTCCTTACACGTGCCTCCATCCGATTTATTTTTTGCTCAGCTGACTTCGCCATGAGCTCTGATGACGTAGATATTATTTATAGTCTGGAGGGGGGGCTCTTTCTCCCAGGACAATTCTATTCATGAGAAGAGCGACCTCGTTTCACTGTACTTCCCAAGGTACTCAGACTGATCATCCTTTTGCACAGTCCTCTTCCTCGCATGATGGCGTCTCTACTCCCACTAATGGTGATTGTGCTACTCATATGGGTAATAACTCTCCTGCCCCTGATCGTAAAATCAAGCACGCCTGGAAGGGTTTCTGCGCTAAACCAAATTTGATCAAGCTTATTGTGGGCAAGGAAATTTCTATTTCAGAAGTCCCTGAGTATTTGGATAAGACTCTGGTTGGTCATTTTTGCGGTCGGATGGCTACCCCATTAGTTATTCAAGATTGGATTAATGAACACTGGTCACCTGTGTTGGGCTATGCCCCGTCCTTCCACCAACTTTCTCGTAGTTGGCTGCTCTTCAAACTTGTCACTGCAGATGATAAATTGGAACTTTTAAGTCGTGTGTGGAATTGGGGTCCTACGGGTTTAGTGCTACTTAATTGGGACGTTCACTTTAATGCTGAAAATGCACCTCAACATTTGTAGAGGGTCTGGGTTATCTTTCCGAGTCTCCCTCAATTCTTCTAGTAGCGCCCTCTGCTTGAAGCTATCGGAAACAAGTTAGGAACTTTCATTTCTCTTGAAGATGGCTGGGACTCGAAATTAGATCGAATATCTGCAAAAATTCAAGTCGAACTGGACGTTCGTGATGGATTATACGAAGGAATAGCCCTGGAATTACACGGTAGCTCGTGGTTTTAGAAACTTGATTATTGGAAGCTACCGTTTCGATGTTTCCTTTACAGACAAGTTGGCCATTTTGTAGCTCAATGCCCGCGTCCCGACCTCTCTGGTCCAAGATACAAAAAATAATGGAGAAAAGTTATTAAGGATGATGCAGTTCCTCACCTTTCTTCAGAATCCAAGTAGGATACCTCTGGGGTTTTTATGGAGAAGGTCGAGCTCGAAGCTTCAGACTCAGTTGTTCAAACCACTATTATAGAAGTTTCGGAGCATCCAAAGGCCTCACCCAAGCCGATGTTTGAGGCTATCGATTCGGTTTCCTTAGGTATGCTCCCTTGCTCCTCTGCGCCTCTTTCCTTCGCTTTATTGCCTGCATTTGATGTATCTTTGGATAGACAGGTCTCCCCCTCTTTTCCCCTAAGATCCTCTCCTACTCCCTCGAGTCTGGTTCCCCCCTCCTCCTCCCCTCCTTCCCCCCTGTTTATCCTCTTCTCCTTCTGCCCAATCTCACCCTTCCTCGATCCCCTCCCCCTCCTATGTTTCCGAATTGCTCTCTCGTTCTTCACTTTGTAATGTCCCCGTTGTAAAAGGTGGCCTAGTCTTTGACCCGTCACCCAAAATCAATCTTGGATGTAAAACTCTTTTTCTAGAGCTCAATCTCAAGCCTACGTGGACATCAATGCGGGGAGACAAAAAACCATTCAACGGGCCCTTGGAGCTAGGAAAGTCCCTTCCAAGGGTTCCAAATGATTTTTCTCTCCATGAAAGTGTGGGGTATTGGGGGTGCGCCTTCAACACTTGCCCTAAAATAGTTACTTCAAACTGTTTCTCCTAACGTTATTCTCCTTCAAGAAACCAAGCTTCCAGGGTCCCCTGTTGTGGGTTATCTCTCATGTTGGCTAAAGGATTGGTATTTTACTTCAATTGACCATGTGGGACTGGCTGGTGGGCTGATGACAGCTTGCAGCCCTTCTATCATTGTCTTATCCTCTTCGTGCCACCAAGCATATATTCTCTCATCTTGCTATGACCTTGTGTCTAGTACTTTTTTTTCCTTATTAAATATTTATGGCCCCTGTTTGGACAAAAAATTGTTCTGGTCTTCCCTCTTTTCTCTGTCCCTGATCTTACTAGGCCTATTATTATGGGAGGTGATCTTAATTTCACCCTCTCCTTTCAAGAATTATGGGGTGAGTCAGCTCGTGTTGATCCCCTGACTCCTTTCCTACTTTCCCTACTATACTCCCATTACCTCGTGGATATTAAGCCCCATAAGCTCTCTCCCACGTGGTAGAATATGTGAAAAGGAGATGATGTTGTTGCTAAAAGACTGGACAGATTTCTCATTTCTGAGGATTTTTTTGACAAACCACTTAGATTTCAGTCCTAGGTCGAATGTGGTGGTTTATTTGATCATCGTCCCATCATTCTTTCCATTTATGCACCTGAAATAAAACCTCCCTCCCCCTTCAAATTCAATCTAGCTTGGCTTATGGAGGAGGATAATCATTCTCTAATCTAAAATAATTGGACACACCTATCCTCTAATCCCCCTTTTTCTTTTATGAAACAATGGGCCTCAAATATGGAAAATATAAAAAAATTAACAAAGAACTAGTTCCATAAATTTCGTTCTGGACAACTTGCTAGCTTAAAGAAGATTGAACTTAAGCTTGCAAATCTCTACTCCTCCTCCAATGGATGTTTTTCTTCTTCTGATTTATATTCTTTAAAAACACTTGAACAAAAGCGTCATGATCTTCTTTCAAAAGAAGAACATCTTTGGAGATTAAAAAGTTGGGCTATCTGGATCCAAGATGGGGATGAGAATACCAAGTTTTTCCATCGATATGCTTCTCACAGACGAAATATTAATAATATTCGAGAAATTATGGACTCCAATAATATAAAAGTCCGATCTTTCAAGGAAAAAGGAAGTGCGGTCGTCGAACATTTCAGAAATTATTTCACTGCTCCTAAGGGATGTCCTATTCAGGAAATCTTACAAGTTCTCAAGTTGTTCCCTTGCTTGATTTCAGAAGAAATGAATGAAAAATATTACAAAGGTGGTAGATGAGGAAGAACTTAAATCTACTCTCTTCTCTTTTAGTAAAGATAAAAGTCCTAGTCCAGGCGATATGACTATTGAATTCTACCTGGGTTTCTATGATCTTATGAAGGATGATCTGCTGAAATTTGTTAGGGAGTCCCAATCTTCCAGGAAGGTTTTAAGCTCTCTAAACTCTACTTTCATTATGCTCATTCCCAAGAAAAACTCTCCCTTATCCTTTGGATATTTCCATCCCATCTCTTACTGCAATTTGATTTATAAAATAATCTCTAAAATCATTGCTCAACGTATTAAGCCCATCCTCAGCATTATCATCTCGGAAGAACGATTTGGTTTTCTCCACAATCGTCAAATTCATGATGTTGTGTCTTTAGCTCAAGAAGAATTACACTCCGTGCAGCTCAACAAAAGGGACTCTTTTGCGCTCAAATTGGACTTATCCAAAACTTATGATAGGGTCAATTGGACTTTCCTTCGACTCTTACTAACGCAGATTGGGATGAATGTGGATTTTTTCAATTGGATCATGGGTTGTATTCAATCAGCCTCCTTTGTGGTATTAATTAATGGCACCCCTTCAGACTTTTTCCACCCTTACAGAGGGCTTCATCAAGGGTGTCGCATGTCCCCTTTCTTGCTTCTATTAATTGTTGAAGCATTAAGTCATATTATTAAAAAAACCTTTTGCTCTGGTGCTTTTAAAGGTATCCCCATAGCTGGTGATGAAATCTTGACTCATATCCTCTTTGTTGATGATATCCTTCTCTTTGGATGTGCCAATAAAGATAATTCCTCCTCCCTTGCTAAGAGTCTGGACCTTTTTCAAAAAGCCACGGGGATGCTGATAAATTTGGAAAAGTCTTGTATTATTCATAACATTAGCCATGCTTCCTATTGACTGATATCATATCTTCATTACCATTTCCTGTTTCTAATTGAGCGGATGGATTTAAGTATCTGGGTTTCACACTCAAACCAAACTCATATGGCTTCAAGGACTGGATATGGCTCTACCAAAAAGTTGAAAATCACATAAAGCTATGGACGAAAATATGCATGTCCAGGGGTAGGCGCTTAGTACTCATAAAATTTGTCCTCCAAAGCATCTCGGTTTATTGGGCCTCCATTGAAGCCATCCCTAAAGGCATCCTTCATAAAATCAGGAAACTATGTTTCTCCTTCTTATGGACTGCATATAAAAAGGATGAAGGTATCCCCTTATTAAAATGGACGTCTTTAGCTCTACCCAAGGAACTTGGCAGTTGGGCAATAAAAAATCTCCCCATTTTCTGTCAAGCCTTAGTAGCTAAATCTTTAGGGAGACTGGTGGTGAATACGAGTTCCATCTGGAGTCAAATTCTATGTGAAAAATACTTGAAGGGCATTACTGTATGTTGCGGCCAGCAACAACCCCCCTTCTTATTTAGTATTAGTAATAATACTAAATAAGTGAAGACCCTTAATTAAAAAATCCAAAAATTATTTAGTGTTTGTTTTTCCCTTCTCAATAAAACCTACTATCATAAACTTAGAAAAACTCTTTGGAAAATCTTTGAAAAATAATAAGTTTTATGATATTATAGAATAAAGTCATTCTTTGAGAAATATCGCATCGCAAAAGGATGGTAAATGCCTCTTTACAAGCGGAATTTTATAAAAAAAAAGGTACAATGCGAGACTATGCGATAAAAGAGTATTCATCGCATCGCAAAGTTTTTATGTTTCATGCTTAGAAAACTCAAATCACCGATGTGCGATAACATGCATCGCAAATCGCATTTCGCAGAAAATATGTTTAACGAATATTTTTCATATGTTATATTTTGCGATATTGCGATTTCGCGATACTGCGATGTTGCGATGTTACAAGATGTGATTTGCGAAGATTACGATTTGCGATAATTGCGATTTTGCGATGATTTCAATTTAGGATATTGCGATCTATGATATTGCGATTCTGCGATATTGCACAGCAAATAGCAGATCACATTATCACAGATTCTTAAAAGCTCGTTGTACAAAGAAAATCTTTCCATAAATTGATATCTGTTATGCGCTTTGATGTCAAATTAATGAATGGATTGTCAATTATTAATGAAAAGGATTTTGTTTTGATTGAAAGGTTATTTCATGTTAAAATAATATATTTCATACGCCTCTAGCATTTAAAACTACACCGTCACCTTTCCCATATCATTACTCTCACTTAATTCATAAAACTGCAGGCGTGAAGAGCAAGAGACTATACAAAGCAATACTCAGAGTATTATGGGAAAGAAAGAGAAAGCTCCAAGTTCTGAAAGTAAAAAGATGGCATCATTATACGCAGACACTGCTTGCAACAAAGATGCCGGAATCACCACTTGGGAGGGTATGCATAATCTTCTCAAGGAAGAAAACCCCAGAGTAATCGAAGTTGCGGCTACTGCAGGCTCAAGTAATTCTTCTGAAGCATCTCTTACAAATTTGGCTTGTTCATTTTTGCACCGGATAGCAGCAAGACCGAGAATTCTTCCATATACAGATATGGTGAAATGGGTGCTGGATAGCACTGATATTACGGACAGGCAGTTTAGAACTCAAGGTCAAGAGCTCATAGGGTCATTTACTTCAGAATATTTAAGGCTTATGTATCATTTGTCGGAGCCTCAGGCAACTTACAACAAACAATTTATGGAGAAATTTACTAAAGAAAATGCAAATTTGGCGGAATGCACCAAGGAATGGACCAAAAGAGATGAACCACTAAAGAAAGATAAACACGGTATGTACAGTACCAGTTCTCTCACTTCTACATATTGTTTTGTTGTTCCTATGCTATGTAGGCTGTTTGGAAAGCCTGACATTAATAAGTTTTTTCCTGAATGGCTTCCATTATTGAATGTTGTTGTTAACGCTACCATTGTGGATTGGGCTAAAATATTGTCTGATAACTTAGCCACAGCTATTTTCAATTACCGATCTAAACGGATCGTCTCCCAGAGGATTTATCCTCCTTTTTATCTATCTGCCTATGTTATGGATTCAATCTGCTTTGTTTCTAAGTTCCCTTTAATGGGTTGGCGATGGACAGCTCAAGATCCTTGCCCATTCATGTATATCACAAAGAATTGTGGGAATCAAAGTTTGTTCCTCATTTTTACAAGATTTGCCATGGCATAATGTTTCCTCTATACAGAGTGTTGTATAACAAGCATGCTCCAAGGTTTTCCCCTGAAGCAGAAGTAGACATTCTCCCCGTCTCAAGATGGTTTGGAGAAGAATTGTTTACCTATGTGAGGGTTTTTGGAAGTTCTTCTTCTCCTCATGTTTTACCTTTGTATGTTCCAGATAAACTCATAGCTCTGGAAATTTCATATCAAACCTGTGGCGAAGGAGGTTTGACAAAAGAATTAAAGGATAAAAAGAAGGCCATCTGGCCACAATTTCCTGTGGCCTGCAGGGCATTTTCATTATTTGATGTTGGTCATGCGTTTAAGGAAGTAAGCAATATTACATACTTACAATTGTTCAAGTTTTCAAAAAGGCTATTCGACCCATATGATGTTGTTAATAATTTCACCACTGCAATCAAAGTAAGAGTATTTTCTGGAGAAGAAGATCCTTTTGATGATATGTTTCAAGAAAAATGTTCATTTAAAGAAATTTTGCATTTAGCTCAAACACGGTTTTCCCCAGAATAATTTCAAGAATTTAAAAATGCAGAGAAAGAAGATTGACAACTATCCCTTTGGATAATTTGCGCATGGAACCTGCAAGGGAACCAACTCCTAGTGTCAGTCTCAGTGGCAGTTCAGATACAGAAAGGTCTAAGTCAAAGTCTGGCAAAGAAACTTCTGAACATTCTAAGAAGTCTGATAATGATGAAGGCTCAGTGAAGGATACAGCTCAATCAAAAGAGCTCTCACAACAACAGACTTCAACCACTCCACAGTTGAATCTTCCACCTCCCAATGTACAGCAATCGTCAGTCAGGACTGAATTAGACAAAGAATGGGAAACATTTAATGAATTGCTTAATGTTGAAGGAAAAAATACACAGACCCCTGTACAGACAACAAAAGGTTTAAGCACGGGAATAAGTGGCAATGTCACAGAAACTGAACATATACCTATCACTCCCTCTTCTGAAATTGTACTTAATATAGAGGACATTCCTCCTCTAGATATATTCTACAGCCCGCAGTATAAAGCAATAGTAAGGAAGCAAAGGAAAAAGAGGAAATTAGAAAGTGTGCTCTCTACTGATGCAGAACAATTGGATGTTTTATGGAAAGATCCTACTATGAATCGAACTAAAAATCTTACTAAGTTATCTCAGATTACAGGAGCGTATGCCTGCGCAACCATCAATAAAGCATCTGAGGTACGATTATTATTAAATGAAAAAGAAGATCAAATACAAGTTCTGCAACAACAATTGCAACAAGCTCATTGTAACAGTGAAGCACAGATAAAACTTGAAAAGTTACAGCAAGAGTTTCAGCAAATGCAAATCGGATATCAAAAAATTTTAACCGAAAAACAGAAACAAATACAGATTATCCAAGAGGAGCATAAAGATGATCCCAAACGTACGGAGTTTATCTCAGAGTCTATTTCTTTGAATAAACAACTACTGCAACAACAGGATATATTATGCCAGAAAATCTCACAATGGAACTCTTTTTGTCAAGAAAGTGATAAGATCACTAATCATGTCGTAGAATTAAGACATGATTATGATTTAACTAATGAAAGAGTTACTAATTATTTGGCATGGCAAAAGACAGAAGAAGGAAGAAGAGAAGGAACACCAATAATTGGGATACACAGATCAGAAAAGCAGAAAAAGCAGCAGAGGAAGCAGCTACAGCGGCAAGCAACATTACTGATTATGTAAATGAAAATTTGCACAAGGTTAATTTTATTTCAAAGACGATTCCAGGATACTTACCACAAGCACAAAAATTACAAACAGAGTGGAAACAGAAAGCTGAAGAAAAGGAAAAATCAATTCAAGGATTGACAAAGTTAAACTGGGATTCTTACTGGACATATCTAGTAAAACCACACAGTCAATGCAGTGCTCTTAATTGCATCATTAATTCTACTGAGAGGATCGTGCCAACACTTGCCGATTCTGTCTTTTCGGGACAGTTAAAATCTGAAGTCGGCCAACCTCCTCTTCTCAAATCAATGCTAGATGCTTGCAAATTGAAAGATCAGATTCATAAGTAGTTATTTGATAGTTTTTAATTTTAGATTTAGTTTTAATTTTACTTTATTTTTGCCTAGAAAAAGGACGGTCATTTAAACCGAATCCTAAATTTTTGTAATAAACTATTTTTAGATTTATTTAGTAGTATTTAAACCCTTCTCATGCATTTAGAGAAGGGTCCTGAAATTTGTCAAAAAATTATCCTCAGAACATGCACTTCTGCACCCTCAGAGGAGGTTTTGATGAATGAATGGAACAAGATTTATTGATATTTGTGTCTAATATCTACTACTAATGTTGCACTTCTGTACTCTTAGTAGATGTTGGATTAAGAAGAGATAAGTCATTATTGCTTCTAGCTCATGAGTATAAATAGTTATAAATGTTACTTTTATCTCTTAACTATTTCTGCTTTTGTGTTAAAAGTGATATTTATGTTCAGTTGTTTATATGTTAATGTTTGAATACTTGAGTTATCATTTGGCACTTTTGTACGGTGATAGTTATTTATTTATGCTTGAGGTATGAACAGCTTATTATGCAATATATTTTTCACAACTGTTTCATCTAAATTTTTATATGAAATGGTTTATCTTTATTGAATTCTTTTCTTATAATAGTTGAATGATCTTTATTACCAATTGTTATTCGAAATCATTTTAGATCGCATAAACAGAAAGATTACATCCCGGGTTAGTTTAGAGTTAGATATTTCTTAGAATACATTTTGCATATGATTAGATTAGAAATAGAATAAAAGCATTTCACTTAGGAATTTTAGAAAAGAAATATCAATTCTCAACACACACACACATATTGGGAAACTAGTCCCATTATCCCCAGTCGGACCCACTACACCAAACGGAAAAGGAGCTGCTAACCAAGGTCTGGACCGGGTGGGTATCCCCCTTGTTGTAGACCCGATTTTTGGGGCTTCAACACTGTCATAGACTGGTTTCGTCATCAGAACAAATCTCACAAGAATGGCTCGATTTGCTGGAAAGCCCTTGTCCAAGCCTTTCCCCTGATTGGAGATTGGATTGCATGGAATATTTGTAAAGGATATAAAATAAGGATCGGTCTAGACCCTTGGGTTGGGGCTGGAAACTCTTATAAAATCTCTAAAATACTTTGAAATATTCTGAGCTCAAATCATATTCATACTATTGCTGATGAAGACACTTCATTTCCTTAGGCTTGGGGTTTAGATGGATGGAAATATGAGGTCTCTCTTCACCTCAATGAGGAGGATTCACTTGAATGGTCAACTTATGTTCTACTACTGGTGAAAAATTTCATTCATTTAGATCCGGAAGCTGAGGACACTCTGGCTTGGACAAAAAATTATATCTCTGGTGCTTACTCTGCAAAACTTGGCTATAAAGCTTATATGGAAGAACACTCTGTTTCTGATAAGGAAGATTAATGGAAAATCATTTGGAAATCACCTGGGAATTTAAAATCCAAACTGGTGTTATGTATGGTCTTTAAAAACAAGCTCCTAACTTGGGATAATATACAGAAACATGGGTGGGTTGGGCCTAGTGTATGCTCGCTCTGTATATGATGCTCTGAATATGGGCCTCACCTCTTCCTCCTTTTATCTAATGCAGAATCGGTCTGGCCCACTGCCTCAAAAGCATTTACATCTACTCACTTGGACACTACAAACTCCTTCCTCACTCGTGCTTACCATTGGTGTAACCTCCCTGGGGTAAGCTCTTATGCTACACTACCCTCTTTATTTGTTTATGGGATTTGGTGGGCTCATAATTCTTGTTGGGAAAAATACTTAGAGGGGGGGGGGGGGGTGAATCAGTATTTAGGGCATACTCAAAAATTTTCATTTTTCCATTCGCTAAAACCCATACGCTACTTTGTTGAAGCCAACTAGCGTATACACGCGGATATCCTTCATAAAACTCGCGTATGAACAGAGATCTAATTATGCAGATAATTCTTAAATTAGTTCTTTGAAATATTCATTCATATGATGTTAAGTTAACAGTAAGCATGTGCAGTAATAATAGAATAAACCATCACACATAAGCATCACACATGAACACCAAGATTTTAGGTGGAAACCCAAGTCAGGAGAAAACCACCGTTGCCATTGTCTCAGCCTTCAATATTTTATTATAAAGAAAACATCTTACAACTTATGTATTGGCGCAGACTCATACCAGTACGCAGGAAACCACCTGCGCTCGTTTACCAGCCTCTCCTGGAAGGGAGCTACGACCCTCTGCTCTCGTTTACCAGCCTCTGCTGGAAGGGAGCTACGACCCCCTGCTCTCGTTTACCAGCCTCTCCTGGAAGGGAGCTAAAACCCCCTGACTGAAGGCTACAACCCTCAGCACCTCTATGGACCACGTTTCATCAATTTTCACACTGGATCCAATAGCTTCAATAGAACACAACTTGCAAGCCACTTTTCATCATATTTTCAGATTGGACCCACTCCACACATTTAAGCTCAATCATACATCATTAACAGATATCAGTAACACAGCAGAACAGATCAGACATTTCATACTTCATTCTTCAGCAAACCCTAGTTTTTCATACGTGCTTTCCTTTCACTGATCCAGTGTATATACGCGCTTCCATGCATATAAACCTGCGTATACTTCTGCACATATTTCAAATCTGATTTCACAACCCATACGCGCTTTCTCTTAATCAAACCCGCGTATATACGCGCTTCCTCTGTTACAAACTTGCGTATATATCTTCAGAAATTTTAAGGCAGCATACTTCTTCAGATCAGATATTCAGTTCAAATTTTACCATTCACTTCAGATAGATGTTCGCCTCATCTCATTCCATAAACAGATCTAGAAAATACAAATACATTTCAGATCTAGATTCCCTTCTTCATCATTTTCTTCATAGGTGCATTATGAGTTCAGATCTATCATTGAACTATTACCCATTCCATACAGATATACTTCAGAGAGAAGTATTCATTAAAACCCAGACATCTTTCACACACCATTTCACAATGATTTTCTTCTCCTTATATAGGTTTACCCTTTATCAATACCATGAGTCAAAACCACATAACTTTCGATGGTATTCCTGGACGGGATCACATAAACAATCCAACGCTCAATACAATGGGTCAATACCATGGTAGTAACCCCCGGTTTTATTCTTTTAGAGCGCAATTGAGCATACGCGACTTGGCACGTACTTTTCCACGTACATACGCTACTTCGCCTTAACAAATCTGCGTATGCATAGTGACATACCTTATTTATCATTTCTCTGGCACTTCCCGAAATTCCTTTCTTCTGTTACTTCTGAGCTACCTGTAGAACATCAGATTTACATCATTAATAAACTCATCAAGCATCAAGAACAACTTCATTAATTAGGTTGCCATCATCTTCATCAAGTGGGTTGCCATCAAGGACAACACTCTGCATCATATTGCCAACAATTCTGCCATTTTTAATGGGGTTCAAATCCCAGAAGAGTTGAAAGCTTCCTTGATTATCCAATGGAAAAAGGAACATTCGAGGCAGCCCAAAATAAAAAAATCTAGATCCATCCAGCCTCCTATTATCAATCATTCCATCCTATGGGCTTTCTTCAATGATGCAAGCCAGGGTTCCCCTCCACTTGCAGGTGCAGGTGCCATTCTCTTCCTCCCTTCTGGAAGAAATTTTAAGATAAAATTCGCACCTGGTCAAGGTTCAAACAATAAAGCTGAACTGGCAGCTCTATGGGTTGTTTTATTTGTTTCTCATAACAAAGGAATTACAGAGATGTAATCTTTCGGTGACTCCAAGATTGTTGTGGAATGGGCTTCTTAGCGATCTCATATTATGGCTCTGTTATCACTCCAGTAATTCTAAAGTTGTGCATTTTTGGTTTTTAGTCAAAGAATTCTAGAGGTAACCACAAACCAGCTTCAAACTCTAGGATCTAGCCTTCCTAGGGTTCAAAGAGGGCTCTCTCTTTAAAGTTTAACTTTGTTTTAATTTGTGAATATTAGGCTAGTTATGAAAGTGCAGCTTTGGTTTTGTTTTGGTAGATTTGGTGGGAAAAATCACTTGAAAGGATGGATAGTGGGAAATCTATTTGTCCATTGGGCTATGAAGTCAAAATCAAGCAAACGGGACTGGGATCAAGGGAAAAAAGGTCAAATGTTTTTAGGGCAAGATAGAAAACCCTTGGAGATCTTGGAAAGTTGTTTTTATGAGGTGGTATAATCAAGATAAAGGGCACTTAAGAATCCTTAAATCCGGAAAAGGAAGTAGTAGGAAGAGGTCAAACGAGAGAGGGAGCAATTAAGGGTTCCCTACAATAGAAATAAGAGGAAAACATATAAATGATAACTAGTTAAAAACAGGGTGCTTTTAACAAATCCTGTAGTAATACTCCTAGTTATACATTCAGATTTAGCATAAACATAAATGGATGCATGTAACAATGAAAGATAACAATGACAAGTTTAGAAAATACTTCACTCCAAATAGCTCATCACAGGAATCCTGAATTATGATGCCAATTTGGTTTGATCCAACCTGCTACTCAAAGTTTTGACACACAAAATATTTAAATTCCAAGAAGAAATGACTATAACAATCCCAGCAATTTTACTCCACCCAAAATACTTCTAAAGATGAAGTATTTATACATAATATTTTACAAAATATCTTAGAATACTTCTAGGAATTATCTTAGGAAAATAAAATATCTTTACAATAATAATAGAGACAGCTGCTTAACAAATCAGCAAGTTGTCCTATTTTATCCAAGAGAAATAGAAACAGTTTTTTGGATAGGATGCAGCTGGCTGCCTTGGTGTCCTCCTTGCTGGCTCTTAGATATTTTTTAAATCTGATATTCCTTATCTAATCCTCTTTCTCGGATACTCTTTATTCACTGATACTCTCTAAACTGATACTCTTTAACCCTCAGTAAAAATGTTTACTGCTGTAAAATATGTTTTGACTGTAAATCTGAAAACAATTTTTTGTCTTCTTTTCATCTGCTTGTTTTTATCCTTCACAATAAATCAGTGAGTGACTGCCAATCCTCATTTTTAGGAATTTTTAGATTCTTTAATTTCCTAAAGTTCTCATCAGCTTCAGTATATCTAGCAAAGGTTGGCTTGATGACAAACAAGTGTTTGATCTCATGCTGCAAGTAGAATAAGTCTTCAAAACTCTTGAGTAACACTCTCCCTGTTGGGATGCCTTGACCTGTTGGTTAATTTACCTGTTATTTTGAAAACTCTCTAATCTTCTTATCATAGTCATTTTGAGGCATAAATTTATCATTAATGACTATGATATCAAGTAGTCCTTTTTGTCTTAAACTTTTGAACTTAACCATAAACCTGGTTATGGCAGTATTCATACCTTCACACTTTTCTTCCAGTTGTCTCATCAGATTTTTCTTTATGGTAACTTTCCTAATTTCTAGGATAGCTGCAGTTATGTATGTTTTTGTTGCTAAGGAAATTGATTAGCCTTATAGCTTGCTCTGGTTTGTGAGCCAAATCAATTTGAGTCTTTTGAATTTCTACTTGGGCTGCTAGTAATAACTCTCTTTGCTCAAAAATTACCCGAATTGAAGGCCATACATCATGGATGGCTTCAATGATATTATTCCAAAGGTAATTTTTGATGTATGATATATGATCCTTCAAATTTGACTCATTTTTCAACTTCTTTAACTCTTCACTCAGTCTGCTGGCATTTTGTTCATGTATCTTTGCATTTACCTGAGCTAATTTATTTGACTTCTCAAGATTTTATACCATCTTTGTCAACCTGTTAATCTCATTTGTCTTTAAATAAATATCTTCCATTGCTTTCACTATTTTTTTTACCTCATCAGTAGGTTGTACCGCTATTGTTGATGATTCAGTAGTTGAAGTTGTGGAAGAAGTCACTAGCACTACAGTAGCCAATGGTTCTTTGGATGCCAAATTTTCACCTAAAGTTGAAGGCACTGCTCTAGTGATAATTGGAATGACTGTAGGAATCACTGGTTCTTTCACTGTTTCTTTTTCTTGGACAATTTTTTCCATCTGTATTTCCATTTCCTTAACCTAGGTTGTCAACTAAGAATTAAATTCATCATTTCATCTTTTTCATTTTGTTCCTGTATGACTTCTTTTGTCTGAGGATGCTCACTTTGAGGAAGTTTGAGTTGTTTTCTCAAGGCTACTATATCTTCATTTTTCTTCTTCACCAATAATTCTGCTGCTTTGATATTAGCAGGATCATATCCTACCTGCAAAACTAGTTCTCCTAAGGCCTTTATCCTTAGATCTTTGGCATAAAATGAGGCTTTGTCCATCTTCATCTGATCTTGCATGTTGGAGATGGTATTTTGGAGATTTTAAGCACTCATGGCTTTATTTGTGACAGTAGAATATAACATTTCAAAGGTCTGTCTGTGGAACTCAATTTGATGAAGAGCATGGATCTTATCTGTGTGGACCTCTAAATCAAATTTCTTATAATCAGCCACCGTCTTAGGAGTTTTGATTGTGGGCTGCAACAACGACATGATTAGCTTTTGATTAGAATAATTAAATGCATAAAGGAGCTTTTTTTGTACACTAGGAGTCCATTTAAGATATTGAGAATAAATGTTATTCTTTATCTCTTCATTCTTCAGTTTAATTTGCTTATATTTCTCTTTAATATCCAAATCCTTTTCCTCAGCTGCATGTGAGGAAGAGGATTCCATGCTTTTCTATCTTTCCATTAATCGTGTATCTTCATTATTGATTTCTCCTTCATTCTGATTTTTAGTATTTGGCTCATTTATGATCACAGTGGAAACATTGGTCTCTGGCAAATCTGTGTTGGTATTTAAAGGCTCTGCTTCTTCTACATCAATTGTCACTTTTCCTTTACCTACTAAATCTAATTTGGGCCTTTTGTTATATATGATTTTGAACTTGGTTTCAGTTGTAGTTTCTGGCACATATACTCCTTCTTCCCTTACTCTTTAAATGGAATTCTTTGGTTGATTTGCAATCTCTAAGGTATGACTAGTATTACCTTTGTTCATTGCATCTATTAAAGTGTTTTCAGTCCATTCAATCTGATTGGAAAACTTTTCTATTTATGGTTTAGCTTCATGGATAAAGGGTGTTAACTTGAATTTAACCCTTAGCTTGCTAAGGATCCCTTGTGGATCATATTTCGAAGGGAAACTCTCTTCAAATTTATATTCCAATAACTGATTAGATGCCTCTTTTTATGCATCCCTGTGATTACATATGAATGGCCCTATCTGATTCTTAAGTTTGAATTGGGTATTCTTCTTAGCTACCATGAAATTTATGGAATAAGAGTTTAGGATATGCCTGATATACTCCAAGGCAAAGATCCTCTTTGAAGGATGTTTGGGTAACTTGTAAGGTAACAAGTTCGACCCAAAGACTCTGATTTCAGTATATTTTTCATACAAATACTAGTCACCAACTTTACTCTGCTCTGATAACTGCAATATCTTTTTCATTTCTTCATTTATTCTTGGTTGCAATGTTTTGGTCAACATTGTGATCACTGGATGTAAAAATAACTCTGAAAACTCTAAATAATTGAAATATGTACATTCTTTCCTGAGCATGGATGTCAAAAAAATGACAGATAGAGGATTTCCCTCTATGTCAAGTTTTTGGAGAGTAACTGAAAAATTATCTGATTGGAAGTATAGAAACATACGGAAAAGGTAGGAGGTATATCTAAACACTCCCTCTATTTGCAAATTGGTTAATTGATATTGAATACTATCAGCAATGAAACCAGCATAATCAAAGATTACTGAGTGTGGTTAACCTGGAGAAAAGGTGGATAAGAATCCCAAGATGGACTCATCTATGTGTTCATCAGTGAAATATTCAAGTATGAAAGAAAGCATGGAAATCACATTTTTTGCACATTCAAGGAATTTAGCAGTAGAATATGGAGGATTTAACTTAGGAATTTCTACATGCAGAGGCATAAAAGTCTGAAAA
Source organism: Pinus albicaulis (assembly GCA_034641835.2). Classification (NCBI taxonomy): domain Eukaryota; kingdom Viridiplantae; phylum Streptophyta; class Pinopsida; order Pinales; family Pinaceae; genus Pinus; species Pinus albicaulis. Next base: position 32,928,524 of record MU968363.1, on the reverse strand, counting down.
ATCATGAACCTTTTGGGAAAATCTAGGCCAATATATAGCTTGGTGAGGGCCTCTATAGACAAAGGGACTGCTTGGGGGTCATGCTGAAGTTGTAACATCTGGTTAATTGATTCTGCAATGATGGTAAAAAGCACATATTTACTGGCATTTACAATGGCTCTTTGCTCTGGAACATAGTATTATTGACACAATCTAATGACCTCCTGAGAGGGGTGAGTTAATGGGAGAACATATTTGGGCAAATAGGATTCCAAAATATGGAATTATTCTTGATCATCTAAAGACTTTTCATAGCACTAGTTATGGATATCTATTAGGTTAAATTCAACAATGGGATCTGCTATCTTGTAATCAGTATCAGCTAGTGGGATGTGTTCAATATCAACAATAGGTGGTTGCAAAGGATTGACAACAATATCAGTGTTTGAGGTCATTGCAGGGGTAGGTTTAGGTGCTTTAGAAGCTTCAGGCTTGCTTGCACTCTGTTTTTTAGGCATTTTGATCTACTTCTGCAAGTTTAGACAGTTTGCAGAAGCAATATACTTTTAACAGAGGCTTTATGGGAAAAACAAGCAAATTATAGTCTCTTCTTTGGGTTTTATGCCCAATTAGGCTTGTCAAAGAAGTTTAGAGGCTTTAGAACTCGTTTCAAACATAAAACAATGGTTTCTTGAGTCTCTAACTGAGGAATAGGGCTGAAAAAATATTTTGAAAAGGATCACAGAGGTTTGGGGTACCTGCAAAGGTATTTTGGCTTATTTTAGAGCTTGAAATAGATCATTAAACTGTGAAAACTCACAAATTTCCTCAAAATAGCACGCAACAGTAAAAACAGGGTTTATGGGAAAATTTTGACAAGGTATGGCATGTTTTTGGGGCTTTTTGGCAGTTTATTTCAATTGATTTCTAAAGCTATGAGTGTGCTTTTGTTCTTAAAAGGTCTTTAAATCGATTGCAAGTTCAATTTTTCAAAAAATACCTGTTGTAATGTAGGTATTTGGCTTTGGAATATTTTTGGAGTTTTCTGAATTATTTGACGTCTTCTGTGGATTTCCTAGAGCAAGGTGAAGCTCCTCCACAATATTCAATGGTTTGCGGGGAAAATTATGCAGGTTTCGAGCATAAAAATGGAGAAAAATGGCTTAAAAAGAGTGTTTTTACAGTCGGGAAAGGTTCTGCAATGGGTTTAGGTAAATGCACAGAAGATAGAGGGATGAATGCAATTTATAAGGTTAAATATGCATTTTGGGTTACCTTAGTTATGCATTGCATGCAGGTCGCATTGGCGGGGAGGGTGGTTTCGGGATTTAACGGGTTAAAAACCAGTGGTTATCGCGCATGTTTTTGGTGGTAAGCGGTATTGGGCTTAACCCACGTGATCCAGTAAGGAACAGCCACGTGGAGGAGAGAGGTAACTGCAAAACCATCCATTTCGCGCAAGTTTGGAGCTCGAGTGATCGTGCATATTTTCTGCACAATATTGGATGTCAACCGTCGGATTTTGGGGGATCAATGCGAAGGGTTCAGATTCATTTGGGAGTTGCATTGGAATAGGAGATGGGACTGAGGGTTTACATATGTGCCAGGATGTGAGTTTTAAACATTATAACAAAGGCGCTTGAATAAGGTTTTTAAACCTTAAGCTTTGTATAATATGGCGAGTTAAACTCTAGACTTTATTAATTAAGCATTAATCAAAGTCTAAAGTTTAGGTTTTAATGTATTAATTTAAACCTTTGGAAATGTTTAAATCACACATATCTGTTGGGGTTAATATTTATATAGTCTTCGAACATTTTGACATATGCCTGAATACTATAGGGGCGGGATTAGTTTCTATGGATATGTTTAGACCAATGGGTTTGTTAGGGCGGGGTTTTTTATATTTCGCATGTGGGATATAAACTATGGTCTAAACTTTAAAATAATGGGTTTTGGGGGTTATATTAATATAAAGGAATTAATATATGGGTAGGTGTAGTTAGGGATTTAATACACTAAGTTAGGTGTTAATGTGAAAAAAGGGTAGTAAAATAGAAACAAAGCACATATTACCACTAAGTAAAGTATTAAAATAAAGCATTGCTCATCTTTGTTGTATTAATTCACTTATACTTAGGATAAATGTTTTTTGAGGGTTTTATGGATGATTTTGAAAGGAATGAAGTTAATTATTTTAGGGTTACAATTTTACTAAGTAAAAAATGTGTTTTACTTAGGAAAAAAGGGATTAAGATGTATGAATGAGGGGTGAATGCTAATAAATGTGGGTTTAAGGTATGAACTCAATATTTTTAACTAATCAGTCATCGAGCCTTGGGTCTGGTTCCAACAAAAGTCAAAGAAATGCTCTGAGCCTTTTTTACTGATAGTTTAGAATACTGAATACTTGTAGGGAAGGGGAAATTAGTAATTTTGCCCAATGATGCTTTATTACATGATTTCTCAACTGCTTTCTACCTACCCAACTTTATTTCTAACATATTTTCTTCATTTTGTAGGTGTATTTAAGCCTGCAACCTTAAAAAAAAAATCTTTCAAAGCATAAAACTATCTAAATCTACCTTATTTCATCTGAGGTCTCAGATTAAATTGTTGAGCTCCTCATTATTCTCTACCTATCTACTAATTTGTCAAGTTTAAACTATTTGACAAATCTTTATTCTCTATCTAAAACATGAAATTGAAAGCATGAAAATTTAAGATTAAACTGTTTAACTGATCATGGATTATGGCATTTATTGACACTCTGCACATAATCATTATTCTTGCAGTAAAGTAACGTAGTGGCATTTGGACTTGCTCACTTTCAGGTCTTATTTCTTTTTCTTTTGGGGTCTATATTTTTCTAAGTCCTTTGATTTTTCTTTTAGGAATTTTTACCCTCTTTTTGGTTTTTTTATTATTTTTCATTTTTTCAAAATATGGGAAAACAACTTGTAGAAAGAAAGGTATGTACATAATTATAAGACTATCAAAGTCAATTCAAAATTTATGAACCCTATTATTATAGGACCCTAATAGTGGCTCCACATGGGGATGACATTTCCTAGTGAAGTATCAAGAACGTTGAGACTAGTAGCCTTTGGAATTTGACTGTGATGACCATGTAAATGTCTTATGTTATCTGCAATTTATTCATACTTATGATATTTACCTCTCAAAGCTTAGGGCCTTCTCTCCGGGCGTCAAATTTGTTAGGGAAACATCCAATCAAACCTAAACTCTGCAATGTATATGTACAATGATCAATGTGAATAAAAACTAACTATTTGTTAACTCAGGAGAGTAGTAGTGCTTCAGCATTCTGCCATTTATTGATCCTTCTTGCAGATCTGTTCCATCCATTTCTTTCAAAAAGAAAGCATTATTACCTCTATATCCATAAATCACATAAGGTCCTTTCCACAGAAAATCAAATTTTCCATGTTTTCCTTTGTCTTCTCTTCTGGAATCCCATTTTAACACTTTATCTCCAATGTAGAAATAATCCTCTTTAGTCTTTTTATTAAAACTTTTCTTGATCTTATCCTGAATGACTTGAGATTTGATATAAACTTCTTCCCTTGTTTGTTGCAAGTGAATAGTCTGATTGATTCATATTTGAATATCATTAGTTTCAACTTGTAACTCTTGGATAATTTTCATCACTGGTATGCCTAGGGAGGATGGAAAAACATCATTCATTACATAAACTAGTTGGTAAGGGGAAGTACCAATGGATTTTTTAGTAGTAAGTCTATCCACCCATAATGCATTGACTAACTTCTTATTCCAAGTCTTTTTATTTTCTTCAAGTAACTTTTTGATGATGTTTACAAGGCTTTTGTTTGAGGATTAATCTAGGCCATTACCTTGGGGGTAATATGCAGTAGAATGACCTAAGGTAATATGGTATTTGTGGCAAAAGTCAATCATTTTCTTGGATTTTAATGTTGTTGCATTGTCAATAATTATCTTCTGGGGACATCCAAATCTTGAAAGAATGTTGTTTTCTAGGAAGGAAATAATGATTGTATCTATGGATTTTCTGGAGGGTATGGCTTCAATCCACTTGGTAAAATAATCAGTGGTTGTCAAAATCCACTTATGTTGTCCTGAAGATGGAAGGTGAATTTCACCAACGAATTCTAAACCCCATTGTTGAAATGGAATTTCAGTGAAATGGGCTTTAAGGGGAGGGGTAATAATTTCTTCTTACCCTAAAAAATTTGGCACTTATGACAGGAAGTTACATACTTTTTGACATCAACAAACAAAGTAGGCCAGTAAAAACCAGCTCTCAGGATCGTGTCTGCAGTAGTTTTCCAATATAGATGTCCTCCACAGTCACCTGCATGAAATTCTTCAAGTATTTTGTCAGCTTCTTTCTTTAATAAACAATTTAATAAAATCCCACTATGATCTTTCCAAAAAAGTACATTATCTAAAATACAAAATCTTACTGCCTTTAGTTTTAAGAATCTGGCTTTGGTTCTTGAAAATCCAGGAGGAGATTGTAATTTTAGGAGTAAAAATATGATATTTGTATACCAAGGTGAGTCTGAGAAGGCTTCACTGATCGTTGGAGTTTCCATCTCTTCCTGATCATCTACTTGGGTAATAAAATTTATGTCTAGGGAATTGCAGTTAGATTCAGCCATAAGTCTGGCTTATCCTTGACCTTTGATGAGTTTTGTGGGTTTTATCTCTATGTCATATTCTAATATAGTGGCAATCCACTTACCTCTTATTCCATCAGGACCATCCTGAGTAAGAATGTCTTTTACTACAGAATTTGGGACATAGGCAATGATATGAAAATAGAGAATATAAACTCTGAAGTCTTTAATGGCCTTAACCAAAGCTAGGGCTTGTTTCTCCATAATGTTGTACTTCAAAGGGGCATCTCTAAGGGTCTTACTGAAAAAGGCTATGGGTTGTTCAAATCCTTGGTCATTTTTCTGCAATAAAACTGCAACAATGGTGTATTCTGAAGCAAATGAAAAAATTATGAAATCTTTCTTAAAGTCGAGACTTATTAGGACTAGAGTTTTGGTTAAGGCTTGTTTGATGGAGTCAAATGATTGTTTGGCCTCAATATTCCATCTAAGAACTGAATATTTTTTAAGCATGTTATTTAGTTCTCTAATTATCTCAGCTAAGTTAGATATGAATCTTCTCAAAAAAATTATCTTACCTAGAAAGGCTTGTAATTCTTCGATGTTTCTTGGTGGACTGATGTTAAGAATTGCTTCTATCCTAGCAGGATCTATCCTGATTCCTTCTTTAGAAATTATGTGTCCAAGTAACTTGCCTTCTTCTAATCCAAATAAACTTTTTTTAGGGTTTAAAGAGATGCAAAATTTCTTGCACTTGATAAAAACTTGTCTCAAATGATCCAAGTGTTCATTTTCAGTTTTGGAAAACACAGTAATGTCATCTAAGTAAATTACTAAGAAATCATGTATTTCCTTTGAAAAAGCTATGTCTATATCCCTTTGAAAGGTTGCCCCTGCATTCATTAGACCAAAAGGAAATTTACATACATAAAAGTTCCCCAAGGAGTAGTAAATGCTATTTTGGCTTGATCTTCTTTTTGGACTAAAATTTGGTTGTGTCCTGAAAAACCATCTAAAAGTAACATCCTGGAAGAGCCAACTACCCTTTGTAATATATGATCAATTTTAAGTAAAGGTTAATTACCTTTCAAGGACACTTTATTTATATTCCTAAAATCGACACATAATCTAATCTCTCATGTTTTCTTTCTTGTTGGAACTAGGTTTGAAACCCAATCAGAATATCTGATTAGTGCAATTATTTGTGCATCATACATTCTTTTCACTTCTTTTTCTATCAAAGGTAATAAACAGGGTTAATTCTTCTCAACTTTTGCTTAAATGGCTTTTGATCTTCTTTTATTGGAATTTTATGTTGGATTATGCTGGTATCACAGGATTTGAGATCCTCATAAGTCCAGGCAAAAACATCTTGATATTCCTTTAAAAGAGTAATATACTTTTCTTTTTCTTGTTGAGGTAATGTTTTGAAAATTTTGATTATTTTTGGTTTTAACTCTGTTCCAATATTTCATTCTTCTATATCAAATCTAACTGGCTCCATTTTAGATTTTCTAGCTACATCATTTGAGTCAAAAATATATTCTCAATGAGATAAACCTTTGGGTAAGAAATTATCCTTAAGATTCAATATGTCTGATTCATCATCAATAATTTCTTCAATCTCTACTTTCTCTAAGCTATCTATATATGCTTGACTAAATATAGTTGGTTTATCAAACTTTATTCTAATTACATCTAAGTTATTCAAATCTATTTCACAATCTAAATCTTGATCTATAGTACAATCTATATCTATCTTACAATTCTGAAATTCACCTTCATTGTTCATAAACTTGTAAAGTTGTTTATCCTAAGAAAAAAATTTCCAATATTTAAGGTTTCCTAGAATTATTGGCCTATGTTTGACTTCAACAGTATATCTGTGATTAGGTTGGAATGGTAAATTGCATGTACTAGCAAAAGTTGCTAGACAGTGAGCCTGTATATTTTGTTTTCTAGGTATAGTAGCAAATTTACATTCCAATAAATCATCAGTTAAATATATCATAGTGTCTTTGTCTCTACTTAGTCTAGGATTGTAAACAAAATATACTCCATTTACTTGTTTTATGATCAACTCTGAATCTCCCGTGATTAATATTATTTTCCCTCCTTAGTTCCTAATGATTTGGAGTCCTAAAATGAGGGCTTCATACTCAACCATATTATTGGTACATTTGAAATTGAGCCTAAAAGCATGGCCTTCTGAGTGATTAGTCTCCATGGTGGTTATCCAAACTCCTAATCCTGCTCCTAACTTATTTACTGAACAATCAAAGTCTAAATTCCATAGAGATTCATGAAATATATTATCATTGTTAAGTGTTTTCTTTTTCTCTTTTAGTCCAGTCTAGACTTGATTAGTTTCAGAGTTACATAAGATAAAAGAATCAAGGTCAGTTGGTGTAGAGTAAATTGTGTAATTTATAGATATTTCAGCACTACTGACCATGTACTTCATCAATGTTTCCCTATATAACTTCTTGGGCTGGCCAAAAAATAATATAGTAGCATAAGACATGTCCAATCATAGAGATCCCTGTAACTTTGCTCCCCATTAGCGAGAAAGTAAAATTCCATATTTAGGTGGGATATCAGCTACTACAATGTCTATTAATATGCTCTTACCAAGATATTGAACTAGTGTTACACACAAATCTTTGATTAAACCAAGGAATTTAACTTTACTTGAATCAAATGACAACAAATCTTTGTAGGGCCTTGTGATTTCTAGATTGAGATTTTCCATTATGGCTTTAGGCATTAGATTATGGGAAGCTTCTGAATCTAGTATGGCATTATGTAAAATTTTATCATGAATGGTTAGACTGATATAAAATGGAGGAATTGCTCCATCTACATGTTTTCCATTCACATCTGGGCTAAAAATCAACTCTGGCTGATCATAATTTAGATTTATGGAATCTTCTCCATCATTCATAGTTAATGTTTCAGTTATGGTTGATTTATACAAGTCATTTTTTACAAATTCAGTCAGAGGAATTGGTATTTTTAGCTTTTCAATTTCAGATTTTATGTTGAATGTAGGTTGAGATTTACTGATTTGAATCAATTCTTCTTTAGTAACTGTAGTTTGTGTTGGTTTGTCTTGTTTTTCTACAATTATGTTTTCATTTTCAAGTGGTTTGGCATTCTCTGTTTGTGTTTCTTGTGTTTTAATGCTCCTAAATTTCTTTTTAGGGATTGTTTGTGAAGCAGTAGCTGTTTTTCTAGACTTTGAATTATCAGCAGATGTTTTTGAAGTAGCAATTTTTGGATCTACTGATTTAGGATCAGCAGAAGGGTTTTTAGGATCTAAATTTGTTGTTTTAACAGAATTAGAAGCTTTAGCATCAGTAGATTTCTGTGAATCTTTTGTAGCTTGAGAAACTTCATCAGTAATATCAACAATTTTAGGGCTTGATGTATTTTTAGGACTAGAAATGGGAAGAACTAGAGTTTTTCTTATTTTCCCTTGGGAGAATTTACAGAAACTTTGTTTTGGGAACTTCTATTGTTTTCTGATTCTGATTTTGGGAACTTTTCTTGGTATAAAACTCATTTTTTTTCTTATTTCTAAGGCTATATTGACTATTCATTTCATTTATGGCATAATCATAACCTTGTTTATAATCAAAGGGTTCACTTGAATCTAATTTGAGTTGTTGGAGTTCCAATAATTCATGATCTTCCTAAGTGAGAAAGATAGTATTATTATCATCTATTCCCATTAGATTTATTGCATCCTCATCATCATCATTATTCTGAGAACTTTCAGCATAGTTCTCTTGGAAGGGGGGCCTAATTGTTTGGTCTGGGGCTGTTTCTTTTGCTTTTCTAGAATTTATGTTTTTTCTAAAATTGGGATTTCTGATTTTTTGTTGGTTATCCCGTTGAGGTCTCCTTTCGATGTTGTCTAATATATCCATCATCCTGTCTAAATTTTTTCCTAACATTTCTATTTTTTAGTCTGAATTGGAATTTTCTTCTTTAATGGTCACTCTTCTTTCATTTCTTAGGCTATCTTTTCTGGCTAAAATTTTTACTTCTACACTAACAGCATCTTCTTGCATTCTCTCTAAGGTTTCTAAATTTCTTTCCCTCAACTGATAAGCCATGTCATGTCAAATCCATCAGGGAATTTGAGTAGGACATTATCAGGAGTGGGTTTAATATTTGCAGGGATGGAATTGTAAACATTGTTATACCTAGTGCAGTAATCCTGGACTGACTCATTTGGAGCTCTTCTCATGGCATCAAATTCAAACAATATCTGGAGTGGATTCTCTTTCTTTTCCCATTTATTTAAAAACAATCTATGAAATACAACTAAATCAGCTATACTACCAGCAACAAGACCTATAAACCACTTCTTAACTTCCCCTGTCAATGTTTGTGCAAATAACCTCATTTGAACATCAGAATCATCAATCTCATGGAGTTCAAAGAAGTCTGTCATTTTATTTATATGTTGTTGAGCTGTATAGTGGGTAGTGGCATCAAACTGCGGTATCTTACTCTGATAGTCTTGAGGCATGTCATGAAGTTGTTGTGGTAAGACCAGGGGAGCATACCTAGCAGCCATTGTTTGAACTTTAGCTTGGCTAGGAGGTAAATTAGAACTGCTTGGGGCTGTGCTGGAAATGATAGTTGATAAACTAAAAGCTATATTTGAAGTGTTGGGAAATGAAACTGGAATGTATATGGAACTACTAGGGAATGAGGATGATGTGTTTAAAAAATCAAAAGGTGAGCTAATGGATATAGTGGATGAAGTGAGTGGTGGAAATATTACTCTAAGTTGTAAAGGTAATCTAGAGATAAATGGATATGTAGATGATTTGTTAGTGGAATTTATATATGATGTAACAGCATACAAAGATGAATCTCTAGCAGGTATTATTGTGGTATGTAACTGAGAAACTGGAGGTTTGTTTGCATAGGTCAAAAATTGAGCTAATTCAATAGCTTCATCAATATCTTTGAGAATAGTAAAATTAGGTTCTTCAAATTTAGTTTGATCTTGAACTTTCTATGATTTAGAATCTACTGTAATATTTTTCTATTTTGTATTCAAGAATGAAATGAAAACAGGGTCTAAAACAACAGTTTTCAAATCACTTTCAGATTTACTTCTAAATAAAGAATGCTCAAATTTCAGATCAAAATCAATATCTTGTAGACTTACTAACTCTTGTGGTAATGAATTGACTCTTTTTAATGATACTTCAGCTTCTCAATCTTCTAACTGTTTTTTATTTTTACCAATTCAGTCTCGGTTGTCTACTATAATGACAAGCTTAGGATCTGTGTTATACATAGTATAATAAACTTTCCTAGAAGCCAGAATTACTATTTTCAATACACCCAGCTTATAAAATAAATCTTAAAGTAAAAGGATGAACAAAATATTTCCTTTAAGACTAGTTTTATGACTGAGGATTGGTTAGTTCCCCAGTGGAGTCACCCGTAATGTTATCACTCTAGTAATTCTAAAGTTGTGCGATTTTGGTTTTTAGTCAAAGAATTATAGAGGTAACCACAAACCAACTTCAAACTATAGGATCTAGCCTTCCTAGGGTTCAGAGAGGGCTCTCTCTTTAAAGTTTAACTTTGTTTTAATTTATGAATATTAGCCTAGTTATGAAAGTGCAGCTTTGGTTTTGTTTTGGTAGATTTGGTGGGAAAATTCACTTGAAAGGATGGATAGTGGGAAATCTATTTGTCCATTGGGCTATGAAGTCAAAATCAAGCAAACAGGACTGGGATCAAGGGCAAAAAGGTCAAATGTTTTCAGGGCAAGATAGAAAACCCTTGGAGATCTTGGAAAGTTGTTTTTATGAGGTGGTATGATCGAGATAAAGGGAACTTAAGAATCCTTAAATCCAAAAAAGGAATTAGTAGGAAGAGGTCAAACGAGAGAGGGAGAAATTAAGGGTTTCCTACACTAGAAATCAGAGGAAAACATATAAATGATAACTAGTTAAAAATAGGGTGCTTTAAACAGATCCTGTAGTAATACTCCTAGTTATACATTCAGATTTAGCATAAACATAAATGGATGCATGTAACAATGAAAGATAACAATGACAATTTTAGAAAATAGTTCACTCCAAATAGCTCATTAAAGGAATCCTGAAGTATGATGCCAATTTTGTTTGATCCAGCCTGTTGCTTGAATTTTTGACACACAAAAGCTTTAACATCCAAGAAGAAATGACTATAACAATCCCAACAATTTTATTCCACCCAAAATACTTCTAAAGATGAAGTATTTATACATAATGTTTTACAAAATATCTTAGAATACTTCTAAGAATTATCTTAGGAAAATAAAATATCTTTACAATAATAATAGAGATAGTTGCTTAACAAATCAGCAAGTTGTCCTATTTTATCCAAGAGAAATAGAAACAATTTTTTGGATAGGATGAAGCTGGTTGCCTTGGTGTCCTCCTTGCTGGCTCTTAGATATTTTTTTAATCTGATCTTCCTTGTCTGATACTCTTTCTCAGATACTCTTTATTCACTGATACTCTCTAAACTGATACTTTTTAACCCTCAGTAAAAATGTTTACTGCTGTAAAATCCTTTTTGACTGTAAATCTGAAAACAGTTTTTTGTCTTCTTTTCATCTACTTGTTTTTATCCTTCACAATAAATCAGTGAGTGACCACCAATCCTCATTTTTAGGAATTTGTAGATTCTTTAATTTCCTAAAGTTCTCATCAACTTCAGTATATGTAGCAAAGGTTGGCTTGATAACAAACAAGTGTTTGATCTCATACTACAAGTAGAATAAGTCTTCAAAACTCTTGAGTAAAACTTTTCCTGTTGGGATGCCTTGACCTGTTGGTTTATTTACCTGTTCTTTTGAAAACTCTCTAATATTCTTATCATAGTCAATTTGAGGCATCAATTTATCATTAATGACCATGATATTAGGTAGTCCTTTTTGTCTTAAACTTGTGAACTTAACCATAAACTTGGTTATGGCAGTATTCATACCTTCACACTTTTCTTCCAGTTGTCTCATCAGATTTTTCTTTGTGGTAACTTTCCTAATTTCTAGGATAGTTGCAGTTCTGTCTGTTTCTGTTGTTAAGGAAATTGATTAGCCTTATAGCTTGCTCTGGTTTGTTAGCCAAATCAGTTTGAGTCTTTTGAATTTCTGCTTGGGCTGCTAGTAATAACTCTCTTTGCTCAAAAATTACCTGAATTGAAGGCCATACATCATGGATGGCTTCAATGATATTATTCCAAAGGTAATTTTTGATGTATGATATCTGATCCTTCAATAGTTGACTCATTTTGCAACTTCTTTAACTCTTCACTCAGTCCGTTGGCATTTTTTTCATGTGTCTTTGCATTTACCTGAGCTAATTTATTTGACTTCTCAAGATTTTCTACCATCTTTGTCAACTTGTTAATCTCATTTTTCTTTAAAGACATCTCTTCCATTGCTTTCACTATTTTTTTGGCCTCATCAAAAGGTTGTACCTTTGTTGTTGATGATTCAGTAGCTGAAGTTTTGGAAGAAGTCACCGGCACTACAGTAGCCAATGGTTCTTTGGGTGCCAACTTTTCACCTAAAGTTGAAGGCACTGGTGCAGTGATAAATGCAATGACTGTAGGAATCACTAGTTCTTTCACTGCTTCTTTTTCTTCGACAAGTTAGTCCATCTGTATTTCCATTTCCTTAACCTGGGTTGTCAACTGAAGAATTAAATTCATCATTTCATCTTTTTCATTCTGTTCCTATATGACTTCTTTTGTCTGAGGATTCTCACTTTGAGGAATTTTGAGTTATTTCCTCAAGGCTACTATATATTCATTTTTCTTCTTCACCAATAATTTTGCTGCTTTGATATTAGAAGGATCATATCCTACCTACAAAACTAGTTCTCCTAAGGCCTTTATCCTTATATATTTGGCATATAATGAGGCTTTGTCCATCTTCATCTGATCTTGCATGCTGGAGATGGTATTTTGGAGATTTTTAGGACTCATGGATTTATTTGTGACGGTAGAATATAACATTTCAGAGGTTTGTCTTTGGAACTCAATTTGATCAAGAGCATGGATCTTATCTATCTGGACCTCTAAATCAACTTTCTTATAATCAACCACTTTCTTAGGAGCTTTGGCTATGTGCTGCAACACTGACATGATTAGATTTTTATTAGAATAATCAAATGCAGAAAGAAGCATGTTTTGTACACTAGGAGTCTGTTTGAGATATTAAGAATAAATGTTATGCTTTATCTCTTCATTCTTCAGTTTAATCTACTTATATTTCTCTTTAATATCTAAATCCTTTTCCTCAGCTGCCTGTGAGGAAGAGGCTTCCATGCTTTCCTATCTTTCCATTAACTGTGTATCTTCATTATTGATTTATCCTTCATTCTGATTTTTAGTATTTGGCTCATTTATGATCACAGTGGCAACATTGGTCTCTGGAAAATCTGTATTGGTATTTAAAGGCTCTACTTCTTCTACATCAATTGTCCCTTTTCCTTTACCTACTGAATCTAATTTGGGCCTTTTGTTATATATGATTTTGAACTTGGTTTCAGTTTTAGTTTCTCGCACATAGACTCCTTCTTCCCTTACTATTTTAATGGGCTTCTCTGGTTGATTTGCAGTCTCTAAGGTATGACTAGTATTACCTTCGTTCATTGCATCTATTAAATTGTTTTCAGTCCATTCAATCTAATTGGAAAAATTTTCTATTTATGGTTTAGCTTCATGGATAAAGGGTCTTAACTTGAATATAACCCTTAGCTTGCTCAAGATCCCTTGTGGATCATAGTTCCAAGGGAAACTCTCTTCAAATTTATATTCCAATAACTAATTAGACGCCTCTTTTTATGCATCCATGTGATTACATATGAATGCCCCTATCTGATTCTTAAGTTTGAATTGGGTCTTCTTCTTAGCTACCATAAAATTTATGGAATAAGAGTTTAGGATCTGCCTGATATACTCCAAGGAAAAGATCCTCATTGAAGGATGATTGGGCAACTTGTAAGGTAGCAAGTTTGACCCAAAGACTCTTATTTCAGTATATTTTTCATACAAATACTATTCACCAACTTTACTCTGCTCTAATAACTGCAATATCTTTTTCATTTCTTCATTTATTCTTGGTTGCTCCATTTTGGTCAACATTGTGATCATTGGATGTAAAAATAAGTTTGAAAACTCTGAATAACTAAAATCTGTACATTCTTTCCTGAGCATTGATGTCCAAAAAATGACAGATAGAGGATTTTCCTCTATGTCAAGTTTTTGGAGAGTAATTGAAAATTTATCTAATTGGAAGTATAGAAACATATGGAAAAGGTAGGAGGTATATTTGAACACTCCCTCTATTTGAAAATTGGTTAATTGATAGTGAATATTATCAGTAACGAAACCAGCATAATCAAATATTAATGAGCGTGGTTGACCTGGAGAAAAGGTGGATAAGAATCCCAAGATGGACTCATCTGTGTGTTCATCAGTGAAATATCCAAGTATTAAAGAAAGCATGGAAATCACATGTTTTGAACCTTTAGGGAATTTAGCAGTAGAATATGGAGGATTTAACATAGGAATTTCTACATGCAGAGGCATAAAAGTCTGAAAAATCATGAACCTTTTGGGAAAATCTAGGCCAATATATAGCTTGGCGAGGGCCTCTATAGACAAAGGGACTGCTTGGGGGTCATGTTGAAGCTGTAACATTTGGTTAATTAATTTTGTAGTGATGGTAAAAAGCACATCTTTACTGGCATTTACAATGGCTCTTTGCTTTGGAACATAGTACTGCTGACACAATCTAATGACCTCCTAACAGGGGTGAGTTAATGGGACAACATATTTGGGCAAATGGGATTCCAAAATATGGACTTCTTCTTGATCATATAAATACTTTTCATAGCGCAAATTCTGGATATCTAGTAGGTTAAATTCAACAATGGGATATTCTATCTTGTAATCAGTATCAGCTAGTGGGATGTGTTCAATATCAACAATAAGTGGTTGTAAAGGATTAACAACAATAGCAGTGTTTGAGGTCATGGCAGGGGTAGGTTTACGTGCTTTAGAAGCTTCAGGCTTGCTTGCACTCTGTTTTTTAGGAATTTTGATCTACTTCTGCAAGTTTAGATAGTTTGCAGAAGAAATTTGCTTTTAACAGAGGCTTTATGGGGAAAATAGGCAAAGTATAGTCTCTTCTTTAGGTTTTCTGTCCAATTAGGCTTGTCAAAGAGGTTTAGAGGCTTTAGAACTGGTTTAAAATAGAAAAAAAGGGTTTCCTGAGTCTCTAACTGAGAAATAGGGCTGAAAATATCTTTTGAAAAGGATCATAAAGGTTTAGGGTACCTGCAGAGGTATTCTGGCTTATTTTAGAGCTTGAAATAGATCATTAAACTGTGAAAACTCACAAATTTCCTCAAAATAGAGTGCAGCAATAAAAACTAGGTTTCTCGGGAAAATTTGACAGGTTTTGGCCTATTTTTGGGGCATTTTGGAAATTTATTTCAATTGATTTCTAAAGCTCTGACTGTGCTTTTGTTCTTAAAAGGTCTTTAAATCGATTGCAGGTTCAATTTTTTGAAAAATACCTGTTGTAATGCAGGTATTTGGCTTTGGAAGAGTTTCAGAGTTTTCTGAATTATTTGACATCTTTTGTGGATTTCCTGGAGCAAGGTGCAGCTCCTCGACAATATTTAATGGTTTGCAGGGCAAATTATGTAGGTTTCGAGCATAAAAATGGCGAAAAATGGCTTAAAAATAGTGTTTTTAAAGTCAGGAAAGGCTGTGTAGTGGGTTTAGGTAAATGCGCAGAAGATAGAGGGATGAATGCAATTTCTAAGGTTAAATATTCATTTTGGGTTACATTAGTTATGCATTGAATGCAGGTCCTATTGGCGGGGAGGGTGGTTTCGAGATTCAACGAGTTAAAAACCAATGTTTATCGTGCATGTTTTTGGTGGTAAGTGGTATTGGACTTAACCCACGTGATCCAATAAGGAAAGTCCACATGGAGGAGAGAGGTAACTGTGAAATCATCCATTTCGTGCAGGTTTGGAGCTCTGGTGATCGTGCATATTTTCTGTGTGATATTGGATGTCAACCATCGGATTTGGGGGATCAATGCGAAGGGTTCAAATTCATTTTGGAGTTGCATTGGAATAAGAGGTGGGACCTGTTAGCCCCCTATGAATTTTTTGACAAGAAAACAGGGGGCTAAAATGTTTTTGAGCCTTCAAGGAATGCATCTCCTCCGAAAACACAACATCCTTGAAGCTTCCTGTTCCTTTGCCCTTTGATAAATCCTCATTGTTGTTCCTGGTTTAAAAGCCTCTCTGTAGTGAAGAGAATGCCCAATGGCCTTCATTTTTCCTCTTATTTTAGCCCTATTAAACCTATGTTTTCATCACCTTTCCCCCTTCTGATTCCCTTTAAACCCTTCAAATGTCCTTTTGTTTGGTTTAATATCCCCTTATTCTATCTATCGATTCCCTCTTTAGCCTTAAAATCCTCTTTTTTGGCTAAAAACCCATATTTTACCCTATGATAGGCTTAGCCCCTTTTGGCTAGCCCCTTAAACCACTTCCCCTCCATAAGCCCGAGCACTAAGACCAAGCACTATTCCAAAGCACCAGTCGCATCGGAAAATCGGAGCAGGACATGATTTCCATTGTAAAGCCCAAAGTTTTGATGCGATGGTGTTATAGTCTGTCAGCTTTGAGTTGTTTTCCACCATTGATTGAAATAGATCCAACAGTCGTCGCAAGTTCCTTCACTCCCGCATCTCCCTTTCGTCACCCCTCTGATTGCATGCCCACCGTCAATTCACTTTTAATCCGATGACCCTCGCATCCTCACTTCGATTGCAATCGCAAATATTAAACTATGCCATCCTCCGTCCCTCCTGATTGTGACCCTCTGACACGATCTTGGCCGTTGAATCCATAAGAACCAACGGCCAGGATCCGCCCTCATTCCGGCATGTGTCCCCCGATTGGGCTCCTCCGATCCAATCATAGTCGTCGATCTCTCATAGATCCGACGGTCCAAAGCCAATCGCTCCATTGCCCATCGGATTTAGGTCCCCCCCATTGCTCCCCTCCTATTAGATCTCAGCTGTCCATCTCAGCCTAATCGGACAGTCCACATGCATTTCTCCACCAAACCTCCATTTCACTGCATGTTTTACCTGTTTTCCCTACAACCCCTATCTCCACAGTTGCGCCACTATTCCTCCAGGCCTCCATGTCATCTCTTCTGCCACCCCTGGATTTTATAATTGGTTTATTTTACTGTGCAGGGTATACAGAGTGATGAATTCCCTATATTTGCCATAATCGCAGTCACTATGATTCGGAACACAAAGAGGCCATTACAGCAGTGGCTTAGCGAAACAGCAGAGATGGATTAAGCGGGTTAAAGCCGGTTAATTGAATATTCAGCACCTAATCCTGTGATCAAAGGGTTAAGGCGTAGTCGGAAGATTAAAAGAGCACATGAAACGAGCCATATCTTTTCTTAGCATTAGCAGTACATTTCTCAGAATAGTACACCTTCCGACAGAAGTTTTCATGCCTCCCCAAGCTCCCAAAGGCCATCTCACTGACAGAAAGCTTCCAAGTATGTCAGGACAACAATAATGGAGGTATGGAAGCCCAGAATACCTTCAATCACCTTACTTGCTTTAGAAGACGAAACAGAGAGCCTTACAGCCAGAAAGAACTTCAAAGAAACATCAGAGGTCAAATCTGACCTGACAAAGACTCCAAACTGGACCACCAAGTACAGCGCAGAGCTATTAAGCAGAGTGGGCGCGAAACACCTCCTCCACTCTATCTTAATAAATCGATTTAATGTTTATCACCTACTCCTGCTATCTGTTTTTCCTATAAAGAATCCCAGAGAACACATTGTAAAGGGTTGGATTGCGTTGTTACGATTGTAGTTGTAGGGATTCATTTTTTACTGTTAGAACAGTTTTGGGAAAGGGTAGCAGAGTAGTCTATAATGTAGTAGGCTGGGAGGAGAAAGTTGGGACTGTAATCAGCTATTGAGCTCAGTCTATGTAATTGGTTTTGCATCAATTAATCAAGAAAATTTCACAGGATCCTGGTCTATTACTACGGGTGATGTTTTCTCTTTACATTGTTTTATTACATTTTTTCATGTTGTTCATTTCTTCTAGTACGCATCAAAAATATGGCATAGGATTTACCCTCGCATGGTACCTTATGCTTCTTCTCTCCCTACCTTTAATTTTTTTTGCCGATAGTGAGATCCAAGGGCAAACTCACATGGTTTAACCAGTGTAGCAGTTGTTATTCCCTTCTAGCTGATGTGTGAACTCATATTTTACTGCTTGGTTGTTCTTGTTGGGGTTCAAGCTAGAGGATTTGGGATACTAGGGATTTAGTGTAAGCCCTGTCCACTAGGGTCCTTGTTCGACAGATTGACCTTTCCAAGATCCCGTGAGCTGGTGTCGAATCATTGAAGGTTAAAAGTCCTTCTATGATCTCAGGCCTGGTTCTGTGTTTAAATCTTATTGTTTCTCCTTCGAGAGTACGCCAAAGCAGATCTGGAGTTAGATGACCTCTGGTCTAATCTCAGGTTGCCCTTTGTGTTTCACCTTTCTTTCCTAATGTTCCATTCCATAATCTATCTCAAAGATCCTTTGGTATAGATGACGTGCCCTATGAAGGCCTTGGCTAGTTGTTTGCAAGTAATCTCCTTTCATGACTCCATAGCCCAATGGATGGCACAGCCTTGACCCATCCTCTTTTGCCAAAACATCCTACTTCTCTGCTCATTTCTTCCCATTACCTTCTCAGTCTGTGATCCTATGACCAACCCGACAACCAACCCAATCATTTTAAATCTCCCTTGTGCTTCATACCTAGCCTAACATCTCATTTTGAGCTTCAAGATATATCGTTCTTTATTTGATTGGAGAGATCCCTCTCCAGGTCCAGGAGGGCTAGATCCTAGGGCCCCAAAGTGGTTCTGATGTTGTCTCATCTTTTGGTCTTGCCAATCTGGCCAAAACATGGGAACTCCAACAAGACCGGGGGTTTACATATGTGGCGGGATGTGAGTTTTAAACATTATAACAAAGGCACTTGAATAAGGTTATTAAACCTTAAGATTTGTATAATATGGCGAGTTAAACTCTATACTTTATTAATTAAGTGTTAATCAAAGTCTAAAGTCTAGGTTTTAATGTATTAATTTAAACCTTGGAAATGTTTAAATTACACATATCCGTTCGGGTTAATATTTATATAGTCTTCGAAAATTTTGACATGTGCTTGAATACTATAGGGGAAGGATTAGTTTTTATGGTTATGTTTAGACCAATAGGTTTGTTAAGGCGGTGGTTTTTATATTTCGCATGTGGGATATAAAACTATGTTCTAAACTTTAAAATAATGGGTTTTCAGAGTTATTAAATATAAAGGAATTAATATATATGGGTAGGTGTAGTTAGGTATTTAATACACTAAGTTAGGTGTTAATGTGAAACAAGGATAGTAAAATAGAAACAAAGCACATATTACCTCTAAGTAAAGGATAAAATTAAAGCATTTCTCATCTTTGTTGTATTACTTCACTTATACTTAGGGTAAATGTTTTTTGAGGGTTTTATGAATGATTTTGAAAGGAATGAAGTTAATTATTTTAGGGTTACAATTTTACTAGTAAAAAATTTTGTTTTACTTAGGAAAAAAGGGATTAAGATGTATGAAAGAGGGGTAAATGCTGATAAATGTGGGTCTAAGGTATGAACTCAATATTTTTAACTAATCAGTCATTGAGCCTTGGGTCTGGTCCCAACAAAAGTTAGAGAAATGCTCTCAGCATTTTTGGCTGATAGTTTAGAATATTGAATACTTGTAGGGGAGGGGAAATTAGTAATTTTTCCCAATGATGCTTTATTACATGATTTCTCAACTACTTTCTACCTACCCAACTTTATTTCTAACATTTTTTCTCCATTTTGTAGGTGAATTTAGGCTTTCAACCTTAAAACATTTTTCTTTCAAAGCATAAAACTATCTAAATCTACCTTATTTCATCCGAGGGCTCAGATTAAATTGTTGAGCTCCTCATTATTCTCTACCTATCTACTGATTTTTCAAGTTTAAATTGTTTGACAAATCTTTATTCTCTATCTAAAACATGAAATTGAAAGCATGAAAAGTTAAGATTAAACTGTTTAACTGATCATGGGTTATGGCATTATTGACACTCTGAACATAATCATTATTCTTGCAGTAAATTAAAGTAGTGGATTTGTACTTGCTCACTTTTAGGTCTTATTTCTTTTTCTTTTGGGGTCTATATTTTCTAAGTCCTTTGATTTTTCTTTTAGGACTTTTTACCCTCTTTTTGGTTTTTTATTATTTTTCATTTTTTCAAAATATGGGAAAACAACTTGTAGGAAGCAAGGTATGTACATATTTACAAGACTATCAAAGTCAATTCAAAATTTATGAACCCTATTATTATAGGACCCTGACAGGCTCCACACTTACAAGAAGTTCTGAAGGCCATCCAGCACCTCTTTACAAAATTCTCCTCTCTTGTTTTCAGACATGTTTTCAAAGAATTAAATGAAGAAGCTAATATTTTATAAAAACAAGCTCAGATTTTATAGCTTGGGCATCTCATTATCTCTGATAATAACTCTGATGTAGATGAAGCTCTCATGATATAACTTCGGACAGCATAGAACTCTAAAAAGTTTTTATCATTTTTTTTTTTTTGTAAAGATTCAAAATGTAAATCAGAGATTATAAAGTCTGATCCCGGAACTATACATATCATGGACCATTTTAAAACCCTTTGGCGCCGGTCCGTTATTCTAATATGAATAATTTATTTTTTTTCCACGGAAAAAAAAAAAAGAGAGAAAGAGAGAACGAGAGAAAAATAGGTGCAAGAGAGGGGTTAACAGAGAGCAGAAAAAAATGTAAATACCAACCATCCAAGGGCTTGAATCTATGTATTTCATTTCTAAATTAATTCCCAAGTGTTTTGGATTTTTATCGGGCTCTCTGTTTTAACTCGTTTGTTTTTATTTCCCTGTCGAAATCGAGTATTGCATTCAATCGCACAGCAGGAAGGTTAATCTGGATTTTGTTGTATCTGTGTGTTATTATATATGTGTGTTATTTATGTTAATGAATAGAATCATTCAGTGAGAGGACAAAGTTCCTATGAGCTTCGCATAGACAAAGCTATGGCGGAGATCGAGGGATGACGAGATGAAGGACAAGCTCAGGAGAGATTCGTGTTGAAGAATTCTGAACAAGCTCAGAAGGAGTAGTTTGGAGGAAATGTTATTGTAGAGTAATGACAGCCAAAAGAAGAGAAACTCGACTAAAGACAAGATTACGGAGAAGAATTTCAAAGGAGGAATCGACAGTGAGGATTGAATCACAGAATCGAGGGTTTAAGGTTTGACGATAGAGATTAGTGCAGGCAGAAGAGGCGAAGAATAGTCGCGTGAAGGTGAGCAGACATATGTGATTAGATCGCAGATCTGAGGGTGAGAGATGAATGGACACGATGACTTCGCAAGTCAAACAATATAATATGCAATGAGATGGAGGAAGAACGTCAGGACCGTTTGATCTTGCAGCAGATCAACGGTGGACGGTGAATTGCATTTTCGCACTTCGCAAATTATAGAGAATACCGTTAATAATTCAAAAGGTAAGTTTTTTTCAGTGCGATGCTATAAGGATGGAAGGATGTGATGCGATGAGCGAGAGCCACGTGTCGGCTTTGCACAATAGCGCAATTCACAATATTTATGGCTTAGCAATATTGGCAAAGAGTTAAGTTTGCGGGTGAACGATTGCGATGTGCTGTGATTGGTTCAAGGTATGGCGAGACCCTCCAACAAGAAGTCCGTGTGTATGTAACATGATTTGGGTTATGTGTGTTCTGTTATAAAGAGGGTTGTTGGTTGCTTCGCGTATGTCTGTTGATAACTCCGAATTTGTAATTCGATACGTATAAAGGGAGTTATGTGGGCCATAAACCACAGGTCCAAAATTATATATGTTAAACGGCAGTTTCGGTTACATCAATTGGTATCAGAGCATACAAGATCTGAGAGGCGATGTGAAGGACTTTGAACTAAGAAAAGTTGAGAAATATTTCTCATTAATTCTAATCGAGTGAACCTTAAGAGGTAAGATTGTGGACTGAAGGCTTATGAAAAACCATAAGAGCTACAACAACATGGATGAAGTAGTAGCACATAAAATAAGTAGCAACAGGAGTGAAAACATCTCAGCAAGAAGATCACAGCCTTTAAGGGTAGTGATGAAGGAAGCTAGCAAGGGTTTCTAGGAGGAAGAAGAAGTGTGGTCAAAACCTAGTATTTCAACTGAGGTTGAAATATAAGAGGACAATAGTGTTCTCAAGTGAAGATGAGTTGTGAGGGTGAGCCTAGAAGGAGCATAGAGGAGTGTTCAAGGAGGGTTTTATATTGAGTACCAGTACTTGCCAAAATACCAAGCATAGAGGAAGTTTGGTGAGGTAAGTTGTAGCAGGAGGAACTATTACTACAGGGGCTAGTGCAACTCATAGAGGATGAAAGAACTCAAGAATATGACTATTTAAAGTCATAGAAGAGGTTCAGGAGGCAACCACAAAGTGAAGAAGGAATATTCCAAGACAAATGGCATGTGGAAGCAGATGGCGAAGAATATAAGGGAGAAATATCTTAGATGAGAACCCATTTTGATCTATTGATAGATTTGCTACAGAGGAGTGATGAAGACCAGAGGCCTGGATGGATTATGAGGAAGAAATTGAAGTGGCATGGGTTGCAGATGAAGAGGGAGAATAGGTTGAATTCCCAAGAAGAAGAAGAAGAAGAGTCACCAAGATATGACTTGGGACTGGAGAAAAGTACTACACTTGCTTCAAAGATAAAAGAGGTTTTTTGCAGCTCATAAGGTGGATCAGGATTGTTATAGCATCATTTTTTACCTTCATATGATTCATGATTGCTTTTATGGCTTTGGGCACCCATTCCTACAGACTTGAACAAAATTCACTAAAAAATAGTGTTAAAATTCCCATACGCGAGTATGCCCAGACTTTTTCGCGTGTATACGCAAGTCCACATGTACTTTCCCGCGTATGCCATTAAAATCATTAAAAATATATATAAAAAATCCCTATTTTCGAGTTGGGTTGATGGTTACTCCAGTAGTTCAACCACCCCAGCACGTGGCCAACTGTTTCCAACTGATGAAACTACTTTGAGGGAGTATAAAAGTTCCTGTGCATGGTCACAAGGGGAGAGAAATTTATAGACATTATACTCGTTGGAATCAGTGCTCAAGTCCGACCTTGCCTCCCAAATTTTACTTATACAAAAGAACTCCCCTTGTTTCCTGGAGATGTTCATCCATTTATATGCCATCTCGAGTGCACAAGTCTTGAAAGTTTCTTAGCGAGGCAAGGGCGGGACGAATCCGGACGACGGTCTGCTCGAAGATCGTGGAAGGATTCAGGTGATCTCTCCACTCTTTATTTCTGTACATGCTGTTCATAATAATGAAGAACCATCTTGTTCCTGAACCTACGTGTTAATATCTATTTGTATGTGTGAAAAGATTATCATTTAAGCATTTATTATGGTTTATATAATGTTTCACATGGATTGCACTAACGTTTAGGAGAAGTATATGCTATACAACTAGGTTTCCGTGCACGTTCTTTCTTGTTTTCCAAGTTGAAATAGGAAGGAGAGTTGCTGGGGGTTTGGACCCCGTGGGATCTACATCGAACATAGGACTTCGGGTGAGTTCTGCTATCGTTTTTAACTAGTTTTTTGCATTCAAGTATGGTTGTGTGTGAGTCCTTCTGAATAGCATGCCCTGCTCTGTGGAGGTTTAGACCCAACAAACCTCAAGGGTGATTTTCCCCGAAACAGAACTGGTGACTCCACTAGGGACCGCATTTTTTTGATTCCCCTGTTGGGTGGTTTCAGCTGTTTGATAGGTTTCCAACAGTTTTAACTTTTATTTCCAATCCAGTTAACTCTTTCTCAGTCAGACTGAAATCCTGGTTCCTTATCTAGGCTTGATATTTTTTATTTTTCATTATTTACCTTTTCATACGCGGGTTTGTCTGTACACAGACGCGTATACACACATTTTTTGTTAAAGGCAGTCGCGTATACGCGGGTTTCCTTTAACACAGTCACGTATGCACGCCTATTGTCAAACTGTTAAAGCGCGTATGCATGGGGGAAAATTTTGAAAATTTTGGTTTTTAGTTTTTCTAGTCTTGTCTGCCTATGGTAACTTGTTTCTACAGTGTTTTTTAATCTCTGGATTGTGTTTAAAGTATTTATATGTCTATTTCTCTCTCCTTTGTGTGAAGACTCTCTTGGTTGGTGAAATTTTTGGTTGTTCTGTTTGCAATTTTGGTTTGAGTACCAAGGTCTTTTCTTGAAAATTCTTAGCTGTTCTGCTTAATCAGAATAGAGAGCTCCTGCTCATTTACTCTTTCCTTGTGCGTTGCTGTGCATTTTGATTTTTTACCTATTTGGTGCGTTTGGTTTCCTGGATGTTCAGTAGACTATGTTTGTTGCAATTTTCGAAGAGTCTCTCTTTGATTCTTTGAAGTTTTTATTGCAAGTCTATACTATTGTACTGAGTTGATTTATTGAGTTTCTTGTCTTTCTGTTTGCTTGTATAAAGCCCCGCTACGAGAGTGGCATGGTTGGCTTTGAGCATTTTGTTGAAGTTATACTTGAAATTCAGAGTTTGTTTGACTTAGTTACCGGATAGTTCAATTGGTCTTCTTGAAATCTCTTTTTTATAAACTAAAACTGGCATATAGGTTAGGAAATCCACTTTCTGTTGCATTTTGCATACTAGCCTCCATTCTGATCACTTGCCATAGGGTCGATCCCATCAAGTCATGAGTATTACACCCATTTCACTCGCCGATTATTTAATCATGACTTGGTGGTAGAGCCTTCCTTTACATGGGCTTCCTAGTTAGTTCCTCGCTATCACTTGTTGCCCATGCTGCATTTTATGTAGGCTCGGGAGTCCTCTTTAGTCCCGCCATGAATTATGTGTTGAAGCTTCATTCTTCTTCTTCTTCACTATCATTTTTCTGGCTATTACCCTAGAGGCTCCCTAGTGTTGTTGAGTTGTATTACTGCATTGCATATTGGCTACTTGTTTATCCTAGCCTTTAGCCGGCTTCATTTGGACTCAATGTTTAAGCCAACTTTTGACCTTGTCTATCTGTACAAGTTAACCATTGCATGCACTTAGCTATCGTGACTTGACACCCTTTTACCCATGGATGGAACATTCCTCTGAGTATCGCTTACCAGTTTCCGCCACCTTGCATTGAGCATAGGATCATTCCAATCCCAGGAACTAGTGCATCTGTTTCTTGATACTCGTTCTATCCATTGTACCATAGCATTCTTTTATTCTTTTTCAGGCTTATTATATGAAAAAGACAAAAAAATCAAATATAATAAAAAGAGCGGGAACGGGATGTATCTTCGTTATTTTGATGGCAGTACAGAGTCAGTTTTGTCGCCCTTGAACAAAGCACATATACTTATATATATTTCCTTCATTTGGGATGGTTCTAGTTTGACCTAGGTTCAGCCTTTACCATGTTTCACTTGTCAGTTCTCCCCCGGGTGGTTATCTCTTCCAATCATATGGAGAGTTTGTTTTGCCTCCTGCAAGACAGACTTATACAGTGTCACTTTTTACTGCCATGGTCATCACAGAGTCGTGCTTTTGTTCAAGGGAAGTCTAGCCTGAGTCGGCCATTCTGCGGTGTCTCTTGACTCATTATTCAATCGGCCTTCCCGGTCTTGTCAGTATCATGTTCTATCACATCAGATGTTTTGATCTTCTGCTCGTGCTGGTTTGAGAAGGTCTCCATTGACTTCTTGCCGGCGGGTTTGTCTCTTATCGACTACGACACATTTCTCTGAGAGCAAGCCTAGAGCCGCACCTTGGGCCTATTTCCATCATTGATAGGTGACCTCGTGCTCAGCATTTGATCATCATCATGGGTCTTTGACTGAGTGGTTTCCCCCGTGTTCGACGTCAGCACACATTATCACACTTGGGATTCGTGCAGTACCTTGATTTCCATTTGACCCTATCGGTGGATTTCTCGCCTCTGTGTCAGCTTTCATTATTGGTTGGTTCAGAGGGTTTCTTCCGTGCGCTAGCTTCATCTTGTGTACGTCGGAAACGTACTTCGGTTTTGGTTCCATCACTCTCCTTCGTCCGATTCCTTCCAAATCTTGGCCTGCGGGTTACACTCGCGCTGGACTGATGTGGGATGCCTTAATGCCCTCCTTCCAGCAGATATTTTCCCATCGACTCCGACTCATTGCTCTGGGAACAAGATCTAGAGTCTTTTTTTCAGTACCTTAGGGTTTGCAGTCATCAGTGGCAGACTCTTCGCTATCGACAGTGGGGATTCATCATTGCCTCCTGATTGGTAGATTCTTTCAAGTGTTCGACTTCAACTCATTTATTCACACTTGTTAGATTGTACTGGGGCACCTTGACACTCATTTTCATTATTGGTGGGTTGTCTCGCGTTGGTTAATGGTATACATCATTGACCGGTAATCCAACAATTTCTCACATGGTCGACTTCAGCTCATTTATTCCCATTGTGTAGAATTGTGCCATAGTGATCGGTGAAGACCTCGGGTTGCATCAGCATTTCTCGGTTCATTTTTGACAGTCCATTCAGTTTCTTCTAGTGATGCCGTTCACCCTTATATGTTGCAGTGTCAGTACAACAGCATCCTATATGTTGGCTCCCGAGTTGCGTGATTGTACCGTTTTTTCCACCTCTTATGATTTGGTACTTGGAGATTCAGTTACTTATATGATCAGACATCCAGTTTCAGCATCATTGATCAGCTTTCTATATATGTGATACTTGGACATTGATTCATACTTGTACTTCCGGGCCATGCTCAGATGATTCATTGTGTACTTTCAGTTCAGCTATACTTGTATACATTTT
The DNA here is from genome assembly GCA_034641835.2 of Pinus albicaulis. Taxonomy (NCBI): domain Eukaryota; kingdom Viridiplantae; phylum Streptophyta; class Pinopsida; order Pinales; family Pinaceae; genus Pinus; species Pinus albicaulis. The sequence continues at coordinate 32,901,840 of MU968363.1, read as the reverse complement.
GGATCTATTATGTACTTTCCATATGATGTATTTTTGACTGAGCATGGGTATGCCCGCCTTAGCATGAGTTGACTCTCTGTTTTCTTTCATTGGTTTTTGGCAGGCTGAAATCTGGTGAAGTCCTCTCTTGTCCTTGCGAAGTTCTTTCTATGTGCATAATACATTTCGGCCATCATGTACCCCTTCTAACCTCATATATTAGGGGGCATCTGTTATAGCATCATTTTTCACCCTCAGGTGATTCATGATTGTCTTTATGGCTTTGGGCACCCATTCCTACAGACTTGAACAAATTCATTAAAAAACAGTGTTAAAATTCCCATACGCGGGTATGCCCAGACTTTTCCGCGTGTATACGCGAGTCCACATGTACTTTTCCGCGTATGCCATTAAAACCATTAAAAATATATATAAATTCCCTATTTTCGGACTGGGTTGATGGTTACTCCAGTAGTTCAACCACCCCAATACGTGGCCAACTGTTTCCAACTGACTGAAACTACTTTGAGGGAGTATAAAAGCCCCTCATGTGCATGGCCTAAGGGAGAGAGAAATTTTATAGACATTATACTCTATTGGAATCCCAGTTCAAGTCTGATTCCCCGTGCCTCCTGCACTTTCCCAGATTTATACAGGAAACCCTTGTTTCCTGGAGATGTTCATCCATTTATATGCCATCTCGAGTGCACAAGTCTTGAAATTTTCTTAGCGAGGCAAGGGCGGGACGAATCCGGACGACGGTCTGCTCGAAGATCGTGGAAGGATTCAGGTGATCTCTCCACTCTTTATTTCTGTACATGCTGTTCATAATAATGAAGAACCATCTTGTTCCTGAACTTCTGTGTTAGTATCTATTTGTATATGTGAAAAGATTGATTATTAAGCATTTATTATCGTTTATATCATATTTCACATGGATTACACTAACGTTTAGGAGAAGTATATGCTGTACAACTAGGTTTTCGTGCACGTTCTTTCTTGTTTTCCAGGTTGAAGGAGGAAGAAGGGTTGCTGGGGGTTTGGACCCCACGGGATCTACATCGAACGTAGGACTACGGGTGAGTTCTACTATCGTTGTTATCTAGTTTTTAGCATTCAAGTATGGTTGTGTGTGAGTCCTTCTGAATAGCATGCCCTGATCTGTGGAGGTTTTGACCCAACAAACCTCTAGGGTGTTTTTCCCCGAAATCAGGATGATTCCACAGAAGGAAGAAGAAGAGATGACCACTGATGGTTATCTGAAAGGTTCAAGGAGGAGTCGCAATCAAAAGAAATAAATCAGCATAGATGTTAGTAGAAGACTAAGCATGGAAAATCTTGGTGTGGTATCTACAAACAGGTTGATGGAGTTAGCTTGTAGAGATGGATTGTTTGTATTCCATGATGAACAAAGAAGATTTCATAAAGGAAAGAATACTATGGCTACTGATAGTCATAGTAAAGGTTCTAAGGGAGATTATGAAAGATCAAGTAACAATAAACTTGATAGAGAATTAGCTAAGATAAAATTGCACCTATAAGTGTTGAGAGAATTCATACAGGGGAATATGGAACACCAAAGGTAAGGTTGGGTTCTTTGGAAGAAAAGAGCCAAGTGGAGTTAGTTTCAGAGTAGGTTGAGACATGAAACACGTGTATAGCTAAAATAAGAACTCATAAGAGCTGAGTTGCAGCATAGGATGTGTGCTAAGGAAGATAATTACTTATGTGAACCTAAGCAAGGGTCCATTCTTGGTTATAGTAGTAATGACGGTGAAGACATGTGACCAATTGATGGTTTCATGGATCCTTGGAAGGATGAGAACCATCTGAAAGAGTTGATGCTTGAGACAACAAGAGAGGCTATGGATCCTTATGGTTTTGAAACAAATGATTATTGTACATTTGTAGCTAGTATAAACTCTGATTATGATGGACAGTCATTTGGAACTGGAATAAAGACAAGGGAAAAGATGATAGACCATGGTCAGGTATATTTCTCAGGTATGGGAAATGAAATATAGTCTCTTGATACTGTCAATAATTTGAGAAGGAAAATTATTGTTCATAGTCATAAGAGAAATACAGAGAAGGACTACAATCAGATGAAGAAAGATGTTCAGTTGAAGGACATTCAACAGAAACAATGACTACATTCACTAGTTTTGAGGAAGGATGGAGAGTTCAAGAAAGATGAGTTTGAGCAGGAATTGATGAAGTAGAAAGAAATCTGCCCATGTGGATATGACACAGATAGCTTTCTGGGAAACACTGATGAAGTGGATATGGAATTCAAGAAGAATTTGATAGAGAATTTTGACAATGAAAGTCAACTAAAATAATTGATGGTGAGACCATCTAGAGAGATCTTAGAATCCCATGATTTTAAAACTAATGTTTTATATGTGAATGCAGGAAATACTAAAGTAGGAAAACTGCCTCATGTTTTCATAGAAGAAGAGGGAAGCCAAATTCTATCTTTTCAAGAGATGGAAGAAGGTTCATATAACCTTATGATGAAGGAGGAAGAGTAGTTTTTGAATACTGTTGTGAAAGATCTTGTAAATATTGGACAGTTATTGCAGGGTGATGTCAAAGAAGAGCAGCTACTGAGTGTTGATGTAGATGATCATCAGTTAATAAAGGATGTTAAACTTGAAAACAACCAAGATAAGGAAATTTGGTTGATAATTTATGTAGAGGAAGAAGATGGTGAATATTGTAAAGAGCTTGTGGCAAAAATTCCAAGTGAGATGGTAGGTTTGTGGGATGAGGTAAATCTTTTAGAAGAGAGGCTAGAAAACCAAAGAATGAGTATTCAGAATATAAAATCATGGCTTAATAAGAAAGAGGGAGTTGTCATCAATGAAAAATCTAAAGAGAAGTCTACCAGAAACATTAAATTTAGAAGAAAACATAGCAGGGTAGAAGCGTTAAAAAATTTATGTAATTCTGATAACAATCTGTGTGTAGAAATAGGAAAATACGAAATGAGTTCAAAACAGGAATTTGGTTTTGAAGATCAAGTTGAAATGGAGATAAATGAGGCTTTGATGTCTCACAATGATGATCGAATTATGTTGCTGCAGTATGGTGATGATGAATAGAAAATTGGCTTAAGAGACAGTGAAGAAAATGAAGATGTGAAGTATAGTTTAAAAATTGAAATGATAAATGCAGCAGAGAAGGTAGCTAATCTCAAGCAATACAATATTGCTAAGATAGAAGGTGAAAGTAGTATGGATGAAAAATGCTATGATTGGCATTATGATGAAGAATATTAAAGATGTCAAAGGGAAGTTGAGTTGATGAAATATTTGCTGAAGGAGCCTGAATATGGAACTAAGATTGCAGTTATGGATAGGAAAATGTCTCAAGTTGTTGAGATAAGAGTAGAAACTAGTTTTCGAATTCATAATATGGTTTCTAGTAAAAAGGAAAGGAAAAATGAATATGATATTGTGACTAAAGAACTGAAGTTACTTCTTGGAAGTAAACTTCAAATTTGGGAACAACAAATGGATATTGCTGAAGGAAATGTCCTCAAGGACATTAAGGATGTAAGGGTGGTAGAAGAAAGCAGTCAGCAACTTAAAGGTGGATGTGTAGGTTTTTATGGAAGCTTAAGGCTAAACATTCCAGGAATATGTGTAGCAAGCATAAGAAAGAGATGAATTGTTTAAATTCATTGATTGAAGAGGAAGTGAAAAGTGAATGCAATAGAAAATTGCAACATAAAGTATGGAAGCCTGGTAAGTTGAGACCAGAACTGAAATGTGATGAAAATGAAGGCAGTGGAGAGTTTTCATATAAATTTTGGAAAGTAGGTGCATGTACATTGGATGCATATGACCAGGAGGTCATAATTTTCCTACCTTGGGAGTATGATGCAAGAGCATTAAGGTGGAGCCAGCAATGTGACAATCTGGTCACATGTTGTGGCTTGGGAAGAGGACTAGCAGTCCAAAGAATTTGAAGACTTTATTTTTTAAATTATTTTGTTTAAGTTAATTTGGGTTAACACAACCATTGTAATTTGCAGGTTAAAAGAATAGTTAAATTAGGATTAGTTAAGTATTTAGTTGAATAAACTATTATAAAACTGAATGACAGTTTCTCAACCATATTGGCATTTTGGGAAAGGCATAAAACCAAACCAAACCTACTATTGTGGGGTTCTACCATGCGTAGAAAGAAAGAGAGAACGAGAGGGAAATAGGTGCGAGAGAGGGTTGAACAGAGAGCATAAACAAATTTAAAAACCAACCATCCAAGGGCTTGACTCTGTGTATTTCATTTCTAAATTAATTCCAAGTGTTTTGGATTTTGGTCGGGCTCTTTGTTTTAACCCGTTTGTTTTTATTTTCCTATTGAAATCGAGTATCACATTTAATCGCACAACAGGAAGGTTAATATGGATTTTGTTGTATCTGTGTGTTATTATATATGCATGTTATTTATGTTAATGAATACAATGATTGAGCGAGAGGATGGAGTTCCTATGAACTTCGCATAGACAAAGCTATGGCAGAGATGGATGGATGACGAGATGAAGGACAAGATCAGGAGAGATTTGCGTTGAAGAATTCCAAACAAGCTCAGGAGGAGTAGCATGGAGGAAACACTATTGCAGAGTGGAGACAACTGAAAGAAGAGAAAATCAACTAAAGACAGGAATACGGAGAAGAATGTCAAAGGAGGAATCAACAGCGAGGATTGAATCGTAGAATCCAGGGTTTAAGGTTTGACGGAAGAGATCAATGTGGGCAGAAGAGGGGAAGAAGAGTCGCGTGAAGGTGAGCATACAGATGTGATTAGATTACAGATCCGAGGGTGAGAGATGAATGGATGCAGTGACTGCGCAAGTTAAACAATATAAGATGGGATGAGATGGAGGAATAATGTGAGGACTGTTGGATATTGCAACAGATCAACGGTGGATGGTGAATCACATTTTCACACTTCACAAATTATAGCGAATACCATTAAGAGTTCGCAAGGTAAGTTTTTTTTTGTGTGATGCGGTAAGGATGGAAGGATGCGATGCGATGAGGGGGGGCCACATGTTGGCTTTGTGCAATAGTGCACTTCTCAAGATTTATGGCTTAGCATTATTGGCAAAGAGTTAAGTTTGCAAGCAAGAGATTTCAATGTGTTGTGATTGGTTCAAGGTGTGGTGGGACCCACCAGCAGGAAGTCTATGTATGTAACGCGATTTGGGTTATGTGTGTTTTGTTATAAAGAGCGTTGTTGGTTTCTTTGCGTATGTATGTTAATAACTCTGAATTTTTAATTCGTTGCATATAAAGGGAGTTATATGGGCCATAACCCACTAGTCCACGATTATATATGTTAAACTGCAGTTTCGATTGCATCACTTATTTTTCAATTGAATAAAACCAATGAACGTGGATAAAAATTTGAAAGAGTCGATATAGTCTGTTAAAAAGCCAAGTTTAGGTTTAGATTACTAGGTGTAGCCCTGGAAGGTGTAGACCAATGTGGATGTTTATAACCATTCTAGTTTGGTCAATACAAGTTAAATACCAAGAAAAAGCAACACTATATAACATATCCATGAAAAGTATAAGGGAGAAAGGGAAATATAAACATTCAACATTCTATAGACATATCCATGAACAATATAAGGGGAAAGGGAAATATGAACATTCTATAGACAGATCCATGAACAGTAGAAAGGGAAAAAATTTGCATATTTCTAAATTTCAAAACAAGATTCTTAATGACCAGCTTTCTAGTCTACTCTACTCTACTCGCGTATTTTATCCAAATATGGTTAAATTTCAATATACCTCAAATATGGTTAAATTTCAATATACCTTATGCACGAACACCTGAAATAAATTATCTGTTATCTAAAATAGCAAAAGCACTGAATTAGAAGATAATATAGAAATTCCACAGAAAATTTCCTAAACTCATGCAATATCAGTCCATATCTTACTAAGACATTGGCATTGCATTGAAAACACTATGGGCAAGGGGAATATATATGAGTGAACTGAACTTCTAAAGAAACATATGAATGACCTGAAATATTGGGTGCTACATCAACTACATCAATATGGGGTAGCAAATATTTGTATTCGGCTACTTGTCTAAAATTCTACTGCAAATCTTTATAGTGCTTCAGATCTGCTAGAGTCTAATTTTCATCTATACATTCATCTAAATCCATAAATTCTTATTACCAAAGGAATGTTTCACAACAGAAATAACAGTTTTTTTTTAAGTGCTCATTAGCAAAGGGATGTTTGACAATAGAAACGGTAGTATTTTGTTAGTTAGCACAGAGTGCCTAGTTGCTTTCAGAGTACATGATTAAGATAAGAAGTTATAAACATAGAACCTACTTTATCCATACATGAGATGAGATCATATTTTTGTTGGTATGGCTCACAACGTTTCATTGTCCTGTTCAATTTCAGAGGCAGGGTCCTCATCTTCAAAAGTATGAAAATCTCCATGATGTGGAGCATGGCCATGACCAAATGCTCGTATGTGATCCTTGAGGGACCTTTTGTGCCTAAAATCTGAACCACATATATAAAACCAAAGCTTCCCGCAAATTTTCGCGTGTGTTTTCCAGTCACCCCGCACAGCAAATGTCTTTCCACACCTACCACACATGAAGAGCTTGGTGTTGTGATTTCACTTGTAGTGAGTCTGTTATGTATGAAATTCCTTCAACAGTTTTGCTCGAGGATGGTCGATATTTTTCCTGCAACCTTCAACAGAGCAGTAACATGGAACTCTCTAGTTTGGGCACCTCAATTGTAGTATAATGTTTATGTTGTTCATGAGCAAGAGCCTGTGCTTACATATCTCGTTTAGTAGCAGGTCTCCTAGTCTAGTAGTTTCTAGTTCTTGGGAGTTTCCGTTGTAGAGTAAATAAGCTACCACATGAATTGAATACATGTCGACATGACGAGGACGCAGATGTTGAGGCAGCAGGCGACGAGCAAGTGCTTAAGTGTTGAGGTGGCAGGGAACAGGCAGGTGTTAAGGCCAAAGGTTGTCTTAAAGTTATCTTTCATAACTTCATATATAAAAAAATGTCACATTAAATGTTTTAGATTAATTTTATCTTGAAAGTTAGCATTAGTTCATGTTTTAAACTCAATTCCCTGCTCGTTATCTTATATTTTAATAAAAATAATGAAAAGCATGCATTTTGGTTGGCAATAAGAGGTCTAAATGGAAATTTTGGGTAAAATTTTCTTTGATAGGATATTTTTATTAAAACTTTGGTTAATCATTGAATACTTGGTCGTTCAACCTAAATTAATGTTGGTCAACGTCGAATCGAACGATATAGTCCCTATTATAGCTGAAGGCAGGGACTAATAATATAAACCAGAAAAATAAATAAATAAATATCGGCATCATCTTTTTGATGAGGAAATACAATGAATACCTTTCAGTAATAATTGAGATAGACAATGAGTAGGTTAGTGCATCGATGTGCATAGATAAATGGTTTCACTACAAGGAAAATACCCTCCAACGGAGGTTTTCGCGGAAGCTCCTATAAAAATAGCCCAAAAATCTATTTGTAGCAGAGGTCACTAACGGAGTTGGGGGTAGATTTTCTTTTACCGCATGTCTATAACACTGTAACTCATTGGCACGTTAATATACCTATACGCACTGATACTTAGTAACATATGGTGCAGTATGGCAGAGTTATTTTTATAAAAGTAAAAAAATAACAGTTTTCCAAGTACATAATGTGTACCGGTGCATATACTACTCGATAGCACCAAAAAAAGGGTTGAATTTGAAAAATTGTTGGTCATAAAACTCATTTCTCCCAATCTAGTGTTATACTCTCATGATGTCCTGGTACAATACAAGTATAAGAACGACCTGGTGCATAAACAATATGGTGCACCTTTGTAGGGTTTTTAACTTAAAAATGGTGGTATGCTAATTATATTATACGCACCGGTGTCATTAATTGAACTGAAAGCCCCGATGTTTAATATAAAATGGTGCACCGTTGTAGGGTTATTTTTTATACAAATAAAAAAAATGGTGTACGACATATATAAGGCACATCGTCGTGTATACTATTCAATAGCACTGGAAAAGGGTTAAATTTAAAAAATATATTGGTCGTAAAATTCATTTTCACCATTTTGGTATTTTACTCACACAAATCATTGGCGCTTTCCATTTTTACAAAATCCTCAATGCGTAAAAACATGGTGCACCAGGGAAAGGTTTTTAATTTAAAAACATCGGTGCGGTACTCATATAATAATCATCAGTGCCATTGATAGAATTTTATGCCCTGATGCTTAATACACAATGGTGCATCATTCGAGGGTTATTTTTTAAAAAATAAGTAAATATGGAGCACCGATGCGTATACTACTTGATAGCACTAGACTAGTGTAAATTTTAAAAAAATTTGGTCGTAAAATTAATTTTCACCATTTTTGTGCTATACTCCCATGAAGCCTCGGAGATTTGACCTTTTCGGAACGCCCCAGTGCATATACAACATGGTGCACCATTGCAGTGTTTATAATTTAAAATAATGGTGTGTTAGGTGAAATTGGAGCATCAGTGTGTATACTACTTGATATCATCGGAAAAAGGTTAAATTTAAAAAAATGTTGGTCATAAAATTCATTTTCACCATTTTGGTGCTATACTCCCATGAAGCATCGGTGTTATTCCTTCTTTGACACACCCTGGTGCGTAAATAACATGGTGTACCACGGTAGGGTTTTTAATTTAAAAAAATAGTGGTGTGCTTCGTAAATACTCCACATCGGTGCCTCTGTTACTTGAGTGCACCAGAATAGGGTTAAATAAATAAATAAAATATTACCAATAGTAAAATTCATTTTTTACCATTTGCAGTGTTGTAGAGCTCTCAAGCATCGATGCAAATTTTGACTTTGTGAGGTGCCCTGCCATCGGTGCTTCCCTTTATTTCCATCCTTCTTTTCGTTTCTCACTGCATATCTTTCGAAAATTTTCAAACGATGGTCAAATTTGTTTTTTTGTTTACATGGCAACCATGTCCCCCTGATGAGAAAATGTCTAGGTAATTTCTATGTTTCTCCCTAACTTAATTTTTTAGTGGAGTAAAATTGAAAATTAAGTAAAAAAATGCATTTTTTTTTTACACATTTTATTTTATTTTTCTACGCAGTGTGTTTGAGACGTTTGGTTCACATAGTTCATGGTACACCCTATAAATTTATAGGATGCACCGCAATTCGATGTATAACGTTGATGCATTTTTAGTGGTTCGATGTCTTAGGTAAATGGAAATGCACTGAGCTATGAAGTTCCATGGTCCACCGCTTTCAAAAATATATTTTTTACAGTGGTGTGTCTAGTAAAAGTCACTTCCGTTGTGTTTATTTTTTCTAAACGCATCACTTAATATTAAAATTTATAGCTTAGTGTGTTCATTAACCTAAAATTTATGTTGCAATGCGTCAACATAAAATTAATGCACCAATGTGAAATTTTATGTTGACACACCGCATTGAAAAAAAATAACAAATGTTATGTATGTATGTGAACCAAAAGCAGTGCGTCAAGTCATTGCACACATTGTTTTCGGTGAATTCATAATTTTTTGGTGCATCGTGTATGGTGCTTTCCTATTTTTTAGCACACCGAGTTTGAATTTAATTTTTTGAAATTGAAAGTTATATGTCCATATTTATAAACAAATTTTTCATTTAATAAGAAAAAAATTATGATTTATGTATGAGGTTGGTGTATTTTATATGCCAATCACGTAGAGGTGTCAAAGGAGAGAGGAGAAACAACATAAAGATAAAATATTTGACTAGTAAAATATGGTACGAGAGTGGGAAGCACGAGAGAGGGAGAGGGATTTGTACACTCACCCTATTACCACCTCGACCCAAGGCATCTTGAGGAATTTAGGTGCCCTTAAGAACTAAGTGGAGGCTACATCACTAAAGGAACAATTTGGGTTGTTGGAACAACTAATCAGTCGGTGGGATATCCACCAAGAAGCTTTTCATGTCGGTCCTCACATGTGGTATGATCCCACTAAGGAGGACATATATTTTATCACTAGCCTATCTAGGAGAGGGGAATATTTTTCCCACTTCCCTGATGTCCCCCATGGTGTTATATCTAAGATTCATTTTGTCTTCTCTCAAAGATATGTTGGGGATCATGTAGTTTCTCCAGCAAATTTTCATATATCTAGTGGACAGCTACAGATCTCTTCTTTTGGTGTAATGGAGGTTAGGTGCCTCTCACTATTAGTGAGTATCATTGCACACTCTAATAGTGATGGGAAGTGAATTAGTTTCCCTCCTTTTTTTATGTTTATTCTTTGGTGGAGAGGCCATGATGTATCATATGGTCTGCCATTTTTTTGTGGAAGTGTTGTATAGCTTTAAATAGATGTCGTGCTATGATAAATAGGATGGTGAACTTCCCTTTTTCTTCAAAGTTGTTTTTTTAATTTTCTTAAAGGTTTCTAGAGATGAGTCCTACTTTTTGTTATCGCCCTCCTAAGCCGAAGACTAAGGTGGAGATGCACATGTGGGGCAAGATGATGCCCAACAGGGGCCAGTCAGAGTATCCCACTAGGATTTCCACCAACACATTGGGTATACTGGCCAGTGAGGGTGAGCACATGTTCATCTTATTGTTGTGTCCCTATGCGGGGATGGATTGGATATAGTGTCCCAACATCCTCTTCGCAAAGGATGAGGCAGCATATGATAGAGGTAATAGTAGTGTTTTATTTAAATTAATCTAGTTTCATTTTATTGTTTTAATTAATTAGAAAACAAATTATTCTAGCACATTATTTAACTTGTTTTTATTACTTTTTTTAATGAAATTATATAATTATTGTTGTGTACTATATATTTTGTAGAAATTGGCACATTCGTTGTGTACTATATGAAATTACATGCAAAAGGACTTACTTTAAATAAAAAATGCAAAGATGTTTTTATAAATTACAAAGTTTAATATGGTTGAAACTATAATTGTAAAATTACCATAAATATTTTTCTATTGTATAGATAGTTCATACATATTCATTCTAACTAAATTCCTTTTCAAAAAACAATTACATATGAATAAATATTATTCTCCATTGTACTATTTACTCTTTTTGAATACACTCGTCTACCCTAAAAAATGTTATTATAAAAAAGTTATAATATCCAATCATAAGCATTTTATTCGCCATAAAATTGTATGGATGCAAATATTCCTATATTTGTTGTATTTTTAGTTATTTTGTAAGTTGATTGCTATCAATTTTTTAAATTACTTCATTAATTGTGGTTTTAGTCAAAATTGGCGGCATAATTTAAATATTTCCAAAAGCAATCATAAAAGTATGTAAACTAAAAAACAGTTAAGTTGAAAACCAAATTATCACAAAATCCAAATTAAACTTATCATGCACTTATAATTAAACAAATATGTTACAATTTTAATTTTTAAATTATAAATTACACAATTGTAAAAACTTAGTTTTAAGTGTAAAAACGTTTCCACTCGATTAAAAAAATAAAATATAAAAAATAAACGTGTAAAAATGTTTGTGAATCTTACCAATTATATAAAATGCCAAGAAGATGAATATAAAACAATATAATTAATGAAATAAAGAAAACAAAAACATACATCAATATTATAAATGATACAATAACACAAATACATATCACTCTCCATTGTCGTCACCATGCTTATCTTCCTCGCTTGGAATGATAACACTGGTGTTCTCAAAAATATATTTTGATCTAGGGTCGTGTCATAATACAAACCACAATCCCATGCAACAAATCTGGGTAAAAATACACTTGGTTGTAGTGTTTGGGGAAAACATAAGGCTCCCTAGCTTCATGCTACATCTTTCTATAGTTTATATATATCAACTCACTCTCGCAATCTTCGTTTACATTATTCTGATCAAAGGTGTCTTACCACTTGCACCTAAAAATAACACATTGGAATGAAGAGAATTTCACTTCAATAATCTCTTGTATCTTTCATACGTAACCTAACGTCCATTGTATTAGGTTTTGATTGTTTTGGCTAGAACGACTAGATTGGTCAAACTTCCACTCCACAGTCTTGTGTCAGGCATCCATCAATGACATCCTCTGTGCCAAAATGATGTCCATATTCCCACATAGATGGGAACAAATGCACCTATAAAAAAGTGAAAAATCACAGTGTCATGTGTCTAATAACCCGAACGTAATTAAAATATAATATATAGATGTTATAATTCAAAGGTGCATTATGAAGTTAAAAATGTATGAAAATAGATTAATACCGAGTTGTTACATCCAATTCCTATGTTTAGCACAACCTCTTCGACATGCGGGTAACGACCAGATGCATATTATTTCTCTCTTAATTAGTTAGCAAGCCAAATTTTTGGGTATATCATTGACGTATTTTATTTTAAATGATTAAGGTAAGGCATGCCTCTACCATTCATCCATCTGAATTCTTTCATGTCACTATCTCATTTTCTCCTCCTGTGTATGTACAATGCGACTCATGGTTATGTCATTTCATAATTGTAAATAATGAATTTGTTGATGGATTCAATTTATGAATTCACTAATGGAATCAAACTGACATATATAGTACATATGAGATCAAAATATGCATTATGAATTTCAGTGTGAATAGTTATTGTGTAGAAATTTGACAAATGATAAGTCACTTACTCCTTATCATGTGCCTTTTTCCATTTGTTTCAAGAAGCTCCCCTTATATGTTGTCTCCATCCCTTTCGTCTTCCCAAATCACCGCACTCAGTGTGTTGTTGATCTACTTGATGTACTCATTAGAATAATAGAAATATTCATATTATATCTACCCATCTGTGATAGACCCCTCGGGTTTTTCCCTGTGTCAAATAAAACCTTTCAATTTCTTCATGTACCTCTATAAGAAGAAAATTCAATGATAATAAACCACCCAAACTAATTCAACCTCATCTAGTAGGTGAATTAGAAGATGAACCTGCAATTCCATAAAACTCGTCAACAATTCTTACTCAAACATACAAACAATCTCAGCTATCTCTTGATGCTACCATGGAATGCTATCCATATGAATCTCCTTTGATGTGATCCAATGTAAAAATAAAAATAATTTAGATATGCCATGCCTTAGGTTTTGGGAGAAATCATGGTTCACATACCACACATGAGCAAAGGATAGAGACACTGCAAAGTAAGAACGTACAAAAAAAAATTATATTTTATCCAATGGAATAAAAATAACAACAAATAATAAAATCATGTTTTTTTCATACATACTCTTAGAAGGTTCAATTGGTCATGCGATTTCAACCCCGAAAAATAGTCTTCCACAGTGAAGCAGTGTCATAGGGAAGACCCATATAAAGAAGGCACCCTTACACCCATTATAACTTCCTTTTCCAAGAAAAGATCATATTTCTTTAAAATCCATGGGACATCACCTTATTTGAAAGACGAAGAGGTACCAACCTCTCCTATACTTTCTTGTCTTGGCCAATGTTTCTTTTTAGTTTTTAAATAAATAATATCTCTCCCAACAACCAATGTGTCATTTTCTTTTGATTATATGTGCCTTTATAAATAATATGAAACAATTTTAAATATATGCATGGGATTTAGTAAGTGGAAAATCTTAAGATGTTGCGAATATGGGAGCTCATAAAAGACATATTTCATTTTCATCCCAATGGGAAATTACTCAACATAGGTGTCGAAGAATTCTGGATCATCGAACATAGGCTCCCCATTTGAATTGAACATTTTTGTAATCTCCTTCTCCTTCTCGCTTTCATATGCTCTAAGCCATTGAGTTGGTGTCATTATTGTAGGCCTTTGGGTTCTCTCTGGTTTACAATTGAAAGTGGATGTTGCTCTTCCATAAGAGTGTTCTCATGGGAGGAATACCCTGGAGCAATCATACATTGGCTTTCATAGGTGGTTGGGCCACTTGGCCTTCAGAGAGAGTCCACAACATTTACATTCGTGATACCATTTGGTTACAAAACTTGCAAAATTATTGTATACAAGGCATGTTAGCAATCATGAAAATTAGAACAATTGCAATGAATTAAATTAATATGCAAAACAATATTGTTATGTATATGAACATATCAATAAACATACAATTTAGTAGAGAAAACTCCTAATCCTGGATAATCATGTGTGATGTAATCACATATGCCATACAATGAAAAAATCCTCTCTATTGCGATGGATATTGATACATCATATACATGTATCCCTTCCCATAATTCATTCCATGCATCTACCAATGGTTGTAAGAAGACATCCATATTCTTCACTTGTCTTCTACCAAACACTATGAGAGCCAGCATAAGATGTTCATTCTTCACGAACAACCATGGGGGGATATTGTTATTAATTACTACTATGTCACTACTACAGGCCAAACATAATAGTTGGTGTTTTGGAGGGAATATGTGTTGACACCATCCATGTCTATGCTGATTCGTAGACTTCGTATTTCATCATTGAATTTTTCGGGCCATATATCTTCTATATGATTCATGGCTATTGAATATGTTGGGATTCGCATAACTCCCGACTCACTTTTGTTTGAGGCATGACATCCCTACAACATAATGCAATGAAATATCCTTTGAATCATTTGGATTATAGGCATGTACCTTAATATCTTATGAGGAGGACCATGTGATTTACCCTTTGTTTTTATTTATGGTATCTGTCATGCTTGCATTTCGAACATGTCTCTTTTTCTGCATATTCTCCTTTATATATAATAAAATCGTTCAAACATGCATGATATGCTATGAAATCAACACCCAACATTTTCAACAAATGCTTTGCCTCTTCGCAAATACCAGGAAAAACATTATCACTCGGAATAACGTTGATTGTGTGACAAGATTTCTCAAAATATAAGGGACTTGATCATGGTTAATTACCTCAATATTTCTGAGAAACACGCATTCGACATGTCAAACTGTTGTGGAGGTAAATCCCCTCTGCGGACAGAGGCGATCCCTACTAGCCCAGATCGGGTCTAGAAACAATCATAACACGCAATGGTGCAAGTTCCTAATTGCAATAAACCAGCTTGCGAAGAAGGCTTACCTTGAATCCAACGCTGTCATTTGTAGAGGAGGTAGCGCTCCCATTCCCTTGCTTCGGCAGATCAAAATCCTTCACGCTCGTCGCGATCGAACACCTACACACACAACAAACACAACAAACACAAGCGTAAAATCCAATATATACAATTATGTGTCAGTCGGAGAGGACACAACTCATGATCATAATGAACAAAATGAGTGGAACCATAACCAATAGTCGCTTATCATTCATTCATGAAAGGAAAATACAACCTGGCTCTGACACTGAATTCTCATTCGGCGAGTCGCCAACGGAATATGTCTCAGTAAAGCTTGTCGGGAATGGGGACAAGCCTCTCTCTCCGATCATCAATCTCCTTGCTATAGATTTGACACTATGAGGACTATTGCAGCATTCTTTACGCTCTTGAAGGCTCTTGGAGATTCTTGGAGATTAGCTTGCAAATGAAAATGGAAAGCTTATATAGATGGTGGAAGGGGAGTTGGGATCCCTACAATCATGGGATTGGCCCTATCCTCAAGGAAGCTTCCATGAGAGGTGGCAAACCACTTCCTCTACATGGAGATCCGGAGCCAAACCTCCAAACTCAATTTGGAGACCAGTTTAGGAATTGGTTGGAGTCAATCTTTCGCCATTTATTTTTAAAAAACACTCTTTATTAAGATTGGCGCGGGTGCGACTCTAGGACAGAGTGCCAATTGGCATGCCCTCTTTGGAGGATTTCCCCCATTGGCACGGGTATAACACTGGCTAGTCGTGCCAAGGATAAAAAGGCTATTTTTTGGGTTTTTCACAAGGAGTTGTCTTCAGGACAATGAAAGTACATGTTCAGGGGAATGCCATGAAAGTGTTTTTAAGTTATGTCACTGCTCACAGGTCACGAAATAAGCCCTCCAATGTGCGGGATGGGGAATTGCAGGGACGGTGACAAATTGTTGTGTAACAGATGCCCCCTAAAGCATGAGGCCTGAAAGAGAGAGAGGGGTGAAATGCTTTACGAGAACGTGTCAAACTAAAAACACCACCATCGGAAAACCTGCATAGAGTATTACAACTAATATCTCAAATGCATGATATATATGTGGTATGGGCGCAGCCATCCATAACAGAGTATGCAATAATACATATCCAAGGCATGGACACAGCCATCCAGTGAGGATAGATAAATAGACTCAGGTATGGTCGCAGCCATCCAATCAGTGAGTCATCTAACTAATCGTAATAATCCACAAAATCGCAGCCTGGATTCTAACAGACAAAATCCAGAGTCTTGCGCATCATCTCGACCCGAACAAAGTACAGGTTCAAGCATGTGAATATGTAAGATGAAGTCGAACATGCAAGAACATCGTCTGATTACCAGCCAATGATGAGAGATGTTAACAGACGCGAGAGGTACCACCAATAATAATAAAAATGGTCCTCAAGGTACTACAGGTACAATCTACGGTATGCGAATCAGTGAGCTGGCGTCAAACACCCGTAGAATCACTCGATCGGAGGCCAATGATGAAAACCTCACGTCGAATACGAAGAACCTGCCATTGAGGCATGCAGGCTCCAAGGTACCAGAAGGGAGTCTCTAGATCAGCTTCCTGGATAATGAGCTGAAGTCGACAGGAAGTGACCTTGATCGAAGGTGGGCCATAGTGTTTCCCACATCATCGATGCGAGACAGAGGAACATAATGTCTTTATGAATTAGGATCAGACGAGAATCAGAGGAAGGTTGGAATTTTGCAGAGGTCAACTTCTCTTGAACATATGGCGGCACGACAGTGAGTTTGGCAGTATTTGACATCAACAGATCAGAGGTCATGATGACGAGGCAAAGAGTAGATGAGAGGTCAAAATGGATTACCCAAACCCACGGAGGCAAGTGAAAAACGAGATGAGATGCCCCCAACCCGACACGAATGCAGACAAGTGCCATGTTCAAGAGCGACATACTGCCGACACGACAATGATTCTAGTTCCACTTTTCCCCGCCATTTCTGGCGAGTACCCCAATTATTTTTTATAACAAGTCATGATAGCATATGCTTGTAATATAAGTCCGTCCTTCGACGAATCCATCCCTGGTACATTTCACTTGCAGCCTAGGAAGGAGAAATCAATACCAGTTACGTAACAAAACCATCACCATCAGTACCATAAGTCCTTGCAGGAAGAACTCAAACAGTTTTTCATGTTTAGAGAGTTTGAAAAGATGCTAAAAGCAACCCAGCGGTCCCTGTAAAATAGTCTTTCGCATCCCAAAGGAAAACTAAATCGAGAAAACCCCCGTCGCGATAGTTGTGGGTATTCTTTTTCAAATAATCAGGTCCCCTAGAAAGGGTAAACGATCAGATGTCATTTCGTGACCACTTTAACGAGATCGAAATGACAAGGGACTCGGAAATATTTTCATGTTTAGAGAGTCAGAAAAGAGCTGAAAGATGACTCCACCTGGAGGAACGAGTGGTATAAAGGGCAGCAACCGGTTCCAGTAATGGTGGAACTGCTCAGAACAAATAAAGGTCAAGAGGCTGGCTAACAAGACCACTCATCGCACTGGTTCCTCAGGAATGGGTGAAACAACCAAGTGAAGGAGTATGATCGGCCAAGCAGATAGTGACGATGGAGTGAGAAAACCAAGGCTCATCTGGCAAAAACAGGCTGATAAAATTGCAATCACAAGAGGTAAAATGGGAATGGTTTCATTTTTACACAAGCTTGAAACAAAGATAAACTATGCTTGAAACTGGTTTCATTTTTACATAAGCTTGAAACAGAAACAAACTATGCTTGAAAAGGTAAGCATGCCCCCAACATGGTGACGCAATTCGAGGTACATGCCCCCCAAGCTTCAGTCCATATGAAAGGCAGATGGAGTGAAGGTTTAAGTTATGAGATCAAGAGAAAGACTCAACTGGGATTTTACGAGATCATATCAAAGACTCGAATTGAACAGGAACGTGTTTCATTGTTTTAACGAGGTTGACACATTAAAATAGCTATCCTCGGGACACCTTGTTTCATTTTTTAAGGAGCTAAGCACAAGACAAGGAACTATGCTCCAAAGAGCTTGTTTCAGTTTTTAAGGAGCTTGACACAAGAAAGGAACCATGCTCCGACCGACCTCATCATAATGAACAAAAAGTCATGGCTTCCAAGAGTTGCCCATCCGATGGAAGGAAAACATCTTGGAAGTCTGGACCCAATGCCCCCA
Organism: Pinus albicaulis; assembly: GCA_034641835.2. Taxonomy (NCBI): domain Eukaryota; kingdom Viridiplantae; phylum Streptophyta; class Pinopsida; order Pinales; family Pinaceae; genus Pinus; species Pinus albicaulis. The sequence goes on along the minus strand of MU968363.1, from coordinate 32,883,499 downwards.
GCGCCTGATGCACAATGGCACTATCACTGAGTATAGGCACGGGGTAGGTAGCCACAGAGTTGACCTGTGGTGGGGCAGATACAACGGGTGGATAAAAACCAGGAAGGGATGATGGCGGGCCAGCTGCCACATCAGGACCAAAGAACGAAATCTGATCAATGGTCACGATCCGTCCTTCATGCGGAAAACAGACCTCACGAAAAAGGGAGGAGACAAGCGCTCCCATGGCACAGGTGTAATCGCGCCCCAAAAGCAGATTGAAATCCAAGGGGCTTGGAATAACCATCATGTCCATATGGCCGGTTTTACCTCCCAAAGTAACAAGTAACCTTGGAAGGATCCCTAATGGTTGACTAGTTCTTCTGTTGAATGCCAATAGATTCTGCGTAATAGGCACAAGCGGCGACGAACCGAAAGCTTGCCAAGTAGTTGAGGATAGAATACTAACAACGCACCTTCATCTATAATGGTGCTAGGTACGACCAGACCAAAAGCCTGTACTGTTATCTCGAAAGGCACATAAGATGGAAGGAAGTATCCTGAAAATCGATTCCAATCAAAGGAAGCGACCAAACTACTCGGAGGGGCTACCATCGAATTGATATTGTCTTCCCCTGGTGTTACGGAAGAAGAAGGAGCATCCTCCACAACCTCCATCTCGAAGGTGGGAGGAGTATCCTCCGGGACCTCCATCACGGGAGGCGAAGGAGCAGCTTCTTGAGATATAGGGACAAGAGAATATTTCTCCAAGTCTGAGGAATCTGAAGAAACAAGAAGAACATGAGGGGTGTGAAGTCCACTCTCAACAGAAAAGACCTGGTGCACCATAGATAGGGCCAGCTCAACCGATCCCATAACCAATGGTTGGTCGAGAATGGATTCCTGAATTCTAATTTCCGAGGGAGCGGGATCGACCAAGGATGAATCTTGACCAATCGTAGGATCAGCTAGTGGAGGACTCAAATAAAGCTGCTTGTAACCAGCTGGGAGGCATGGTGTAGAAACAATCGAGTTGTCCAACACTCGTTTGGCTTCATCCATATATGGACAACGGTGAATGGCATGGTGCCCTTCACACAACTTACAGGGATTGGTGAGCTTACCCTGCTTCTTAAGAGCCTTACCAATACTAGTCGGAGACGTGCCCCCAACATGTCTCCCAGAAGCCAAAGGCAACGGTGGACGACCGTTGGACCATACTTCGAGCACCTTGGGAATGCCAGGGCAGTCTCGAAGAAGATGGTCTCCCATGCACAACATGCAAGGGAACTTGACTTTCCATGAAGAATTGGAAGGTTTATCAATAGGAGGTGCGTTAGAGGCAGTAGTTGCAGCCTTAGCCTCTCTCTTATCAAACTTCTTCTTCTTTGTCTTCTTCTTCTTCTTCTTAGCCACTTGTTTACTCGAATCCAGACTTTCACCAGGCGAAGTAGAAGAGGAGGATGCAGAAACAGGCGAAGAAGGGGAGAGGTCCACCTTGGAATCAACATGATGTTGTTCAGGCGAAGGAACGGATTGAATAGTAGCCGAGACATTCAGGACCACAGAGGTTGAAAACAACCAAACAGGCAACCCAACAGTTAACCCAGGAAGGGACAACGTTTCCATATAAGGAGCGCCAACATTTCCAAAAGGAGGAAAAGGACCAGGATTCCCATTAGAGGGGATTCCTTGGTTGGTGAACTCTGGAAAAGTTACCATCAAACCAACTTAAGACCGCACATGGGCTAAAAACCAAGGCACGCAATCAAACAGCCAACAAGCAAACTCTAAAAGGGCGTGTGATCGCAGGTGATTTATTTTACCACATTGAAACTTAGAAACTTCACCGTTTCATGTTTTAGGAGTCGAGAAACGGATGAAAGGTGACTCTATCTCTTTCAGTTTTGAAGCAAGTGTGAAAGGACAAGCGCTTGGTGATATTTTCAAATTTAATGAGTCAGAAAAGATCGAAATGACTACTCTGGAACTCTAGGCAAAGGGTGTACCAAATATCCGTGAACTGCAATATACACCTTGGTTTCAAAATGAAAGAGAAATCAACCAAGGACTTGACGTACGTGTAGGCAATCTCCCCGAATGCTGTGTCCATTGTATCACGGGTATAGGGTAGCAGACTCGGCTTCCTATGGATAAAGGATGGCAACCTAGTGGGGTCTCCCTTTATATACGCAACGGTACAGGGAGCACAAGTCCGTACTAGTGCTGCCTAAAGCCAAGAGGCGAACGACAACTACTAGGTTTAAAGACGTCGGAACACGTCTCTAGCCTAGACCTCTAAATATTTCGTTAATGTTTCAACGTTGCCTTAGTGTAAATTGAATAAATTTTAACGTTTATCTTCAATTATGTTTTGGTTTCCAGGCCCTAGCGAATGTAATGTCTCAAAATCTCCTAAATGCACACTATATGCCACAGTATATCATTTCATTCGATGAAAGCTAATTATGAGAGAGTTGAGAGCTTTTCACACAATAACAAAATGATCAGAAAAAAACCAATGGTGTCTCTAATGTAGCTAATGGAAACTAAAAGCTTTTCTTTCAAAGTTACTAATCACTAATAACACCGAAAATATTCAATTCACACTAACTAATCAAAAGCAAAAGAGATTTTTTGCATTTTCAATGTTTAAGAGCAAAATGCAATAAACAAAATGAAAACTAATGAAAAGAGAAATTTGAGAAGCGATAGCAAAGAGAAAAGATAATCAAATTCCACTCAATGCAAACACACAACCAGACCTCAAACTGACAAAAGAATCCCTCGAAACCAAGAAAATCCCGAAGACTCAAATGAACCATGTAATCTAGGCCCAAAGAGAAACAAAGCAAAATTCGAATGAAGAAGAAGCCAATCACTCAAATAGCGCAATAAACTGATAGACAAGCACCAAACGAATGCAAAGAAGCAATCACAAGGTTGACTGAACAGATAGAAACCAAAAACTTCCAAGGGAGGCTCGACACACAATAGCACCTAGATGCCCTAGGGCTAGAATGTAAAATCGATGGAAATGGGAAAACAACCAAAGGATGAAGGTCACAGTCAGTCAAACAAGGCTCCAAGACACTCAAGCAGTCAGAAAAACAAGACCAAACACCCAGTTCAGTCTCAGAAGGCTGAAAACATAGTAAACCCTAATACCTCACAGGATTGGCACGACCGTGAGGCTGAAACTAGCGCCAGAATGGAATTGGCGCGAGTAATACACTAGCAACACGCGCCAGTAGGCGCAACTGTCAAGATGAAAAACGCGCCAGTCGATTTTACTATGAAAAAATTAAAAAGGAGTAATCAAAGAAGCAGACTAGTGATGGTAAAGTCAAGCAAAAGCCAAACACACAGCAAGAGCCAGCCAAAAGAGCTGATCAAGCAAGTAAATTCAAGGATGGATCGAAAAGACAAGACAATACTCCAACAGTTCAGTTCATAAACTAGAATGGAGATTGACTGAAGCAGCATTCATCTATTTTCGCTAATGCAGAGCAAGAGAATTTCGAAGGCTATCTGGCTAACTTCAGGCTCCATCTGTAGTTTACAAAGAAAAACAACAAGCTAGACGATCCCCAGCGGAGTCACCAATTTGTTGTGGAGGTAAATCCCCTCTGCGGACAGAGGCGATCCCTACTAGCCCAGATCGGGTCTAGCAACAATCATAACATGCAATGGTGCAAGTTCCTAATTGCAATAAACCAGCTTGCGAAGAAGGCTTACCTTGAATCCAACGTTGTCGTTTGTAGAGGAGGTAGCGCTCTCGTTCCCTTGCTTCGGCAGATCACAATCCTTCACGCTCAGTCGCGATCGAACACCTGCACACACAACAAACACAACAAACACAAGCGTAAAATCCAATATACAATTATGTGTCAGTCAGAGAGGACACAACTCATGATCATAATGAACAAAACGAGTGGAACCATAACCAATAGTCGCTTATCATTCATTCATCAAAGGAAAATACAACCTGGCTCTGACGCTGAATTCTCCTTCGGCGGGTCGCCAACGGAATATGTCTCGGTAAAGCTTGTCGGGAATGGGGACAAGCCTCTCTCCCCGATCATCAATCTCCTTGCTATAGATTTGACACTATGAGGACTATTGCAGCATTCTTTAGGCTCTTGAAGGCTCTTGGAGATTCTTGGAGATTAGCTTGCAAAGGAAAATGGAAAGCTTATATAGATGGTGGAAGGGGATTTTGGATCCCTACAATCATGGGATTGGCCCTATCCTCAAGGAAGCTTCCATAAGAGGTGGCAAACCACTTCCTCTACATGGAGATGCGGAGCCAAACCTCCCAACTCAATTTGGAGACCAGTTTAGGAATTGGTTGGAGTCAATCTTTCGCCATTTATTTTTTAAAAACACTCTTTATTAAGCCTGGTGTGGGTGCGACTCTGGGACATAGCGCCAATTGGCGCGCCCTCTTTGGAGGATTTCCCCCATTGGCGCGGGTATAACACTGGCTAGTCGCGCCAAGGATAAAAAGGCTATTTTTAGGGTTTTTCACAAGGAGTTGTCTTCAGGACAATGAAAGTACATGTTCAGGGGAATGCCATGAAAGTGTTTTCAAGTTATGTCACTACCCACAGGTCACGAAATAAGCCCTCCAATGTGTGGGATGGGGAATTGCAGGGACGGTGACAAATTGTTGTGTAACACAAACATTGCTTTCAAATTGTGCATTAACATTTTTGTCACCAGCTGAGTATAATTTGACTGGATGTCAAGTCCAAAGAGAGGGGTGGTGGAAGTATATTTCAGGCTTTCAAAAAATGTATCAGTGATATGAGCATCATCCTCTATCTCATCATTCTACAATGAATCTAACAACATTGTTTCCATGGCATTCGTATCATGAAATTAATCATCCATGCCAACCTCTATTTGATTGTCTCTATTTCCAACTTGTGATGAAGAACTACTATTGTTGTAGTCATTTCTAATTGATGAATCTGAATGTAGTGGGAATTGAATAGGTGGTTGATTAAACCATTCTTGGTATGCTTCCTCTCCGAGTTTTTCTCTTAATGCATCCTTCTCTTGATTTGAAATTGTAGTGGGGTGCACTGGAAGAGGGTAGGTGGGTCACTCATCATCACTATAATCCTAATTTTAAAAAAAATTAATATTAGTACATCAATGGTATTAGTAAGCACAATGCAATTGGTTTGTTGAAATTACATTATACCAAACAATTTTTACCATAACTGACCAAGGATTGGGGTTAGAAGATGGCATGTTATAGTTGGCAGGGTAAAGCAGTTATCCATTTTCATCTACCAACTTCTTGTAGTACACTACTCTTGATAAAAGCTTCCAACATGTTAGTCATCCATAATTTTCACTATCTGAAAATGACTAAGTATTGGTCCTATATTTCTAGAAAAAAAGTTCATAAACATTGTGAGTTCTAGAAATCTCAATGCCTTCATCATCCTAAGATAAAACTTTCACTATTTTATCACCCTATCTAGTCATGACTGACCCACTACTCCCAAAAGACCCATCATGGGCTCAAGCTATTTATTTTAACCCTGACCTGTTACCCATTTTTTCACCATGTCTTGCCCTTTGGCCCAAATCCTCTGTTTTGTTTACCTATAGAATTCCCCACTACTACCTAAACCTACCAATCAAATAACTTTGATGTCTCTTCCATAAGATTCTCAAACACTGATTATCTCTGCAGGCCCTTTGGATAGTCAAGTATATTGGATCTTGGGTCTTCAATACACTAAGCTTATCATGGATTCTATCTTGTACTTGGTGATCCCTAAAGTCTAAGTCTCTTTGCAAAGTCCAAGTCCAAGAAAGTCCCCGTTAGGTCACCTAAGGTTTCACTAAGTCATAGGATGGATTTGGTGCCCAACAAGTTATGCCTTCCTGCATGAAGAGATTGTATTCATAGAAGAATAAAATCAAGCAATTTGATCCAAATTCATTCAAGAAAAGCCTCCTTGGCTTAGAGCACAAATACTGCAAGGGACAACTGCCCTTGTTCACATTTCTACAATGCATAGCCAAGGTGGCCACCAGCAATAAGAAGAGGTACGGTAATAAGATGTAATCATCACCAAGAGGCAGCCATAAACAAGAAAAAAGAAACAGGCCTATATGTAAAAGAGAATTAGGGCTTGTTTTGGTTGATTAACAAAATAGTGGTGACAAGCAAGAAACCATCTCAGAGATTTCAAGGACAGAAGCCACCACCTTTGGGTTTTTCCAAAGTTATTGTGTTTGCATCTCAGCAATAGACCCCCAAAAAAGGCCTCCATGTCAAAAATATTGTTCTGCAAAAGATGACAGAGGCATAAGTAAACATTTTTGCCAAAAATGTCAAAAGTGTGTTTCATAGCAAATATTAGTCAAAAGGCACACTAAAAATATAAGGGACATTGACTTTACAAAAGTGGGTTTTATATTTTAAAAATTAATTTTCAAAACAACTATAAAAGGTCACTTGAACCTTTCCCATGCATCATTTTTCATTTTCCAAAGTGAAGAAGTCGTTGGAAGAATTTTTTCGGGGTTTTCAGGCCAAACTGTAAAATTTTCGGGCGCTACGCCCTGAGGTCAGTGCTACGCACAGGAGGAAGGTGGGTAGTGTAAAAATTCATTGCGCTATGAGCTCAGAGCCCAGCGTTTCGCACCTGGATGAGCGCTACACACAAGCCCAGCAAAGACTGGAAGCACCCAGGACATCGCCCAGTCTACCCGGTGCTACGCATAGGCACTGCGCACAGGTGCTATGCTCTGGCCAGATTTCTCCATGTTTTCTCAAAGAGCTCCAAAATCTGAAATTTCGTCTTCAAAACATCTGCAAGCAGAGCCTAAGGTTGGTGAACCTTTTTTCTCCTCCCAAGCTTTCCTTTTTCTAAAAAAAGGAAGTCATCCATAGTCAAAATTAGACCAAACCCCAAACTATATAAAGATCAATTATTTAGTCTTTGAGTTAGGGTTTGCAAGTGAAATTGGTTTTGAGTACAAAAAGAAGATTGGGTAGCTATAGGCTAACCTCTAACCCCAAGTGCAAGCTCTAAAAAATAATTTTCACCTTAGCCTTCGTTTTTGCAAAGAGTTGACCTAAAAACCACTAAAAGCACCTAGTTTTCCCAAAACACCTCAAGAAAAGTCCAAAGGTTATACTGTTGTTTTTGGACCAGTCATCATGTCAGAAGGAGATAGTCATACCAGTAGTGATGAGAGTCATACTCCCACCAAGCCAAAGCATCATGGAGGAAAAGCAAAAATATTTGAGCCGCTAGACACCACTCCAATCACTTCATCTCCTATGATCCTTTCATGCTTCTAGGATGTAGGGTGCTACAAATTTTGTCATAGGGTCAAGCACGTCAGAAGCCATTCAGACTTAACTAGATTGTTTGTCTATAGCTTACAAAACCATCAAGTCAATCTGGCAAGGGTACAATTTGAGCTCTCATCTAAGATCATTTCCAAAGCAATAGGTATACCAAACAATGGTGAGGTATGGTTCAAACAAAAGAAGCTGGAGTTGAGTTATTATGGGCCCTATTTGAAACCCAGCTATTAACAAAATTGTAAGGTTTTTTTCCCTTTTTCCCATTTTCTAGAGAGGTATGTTGCATTGATGAGCAGATTATCAGTTATTTCACATGTGAGGGGAGATACTCCCAGATCTACTCATATCATATAAGGTTGCTGATGCATTTTACCAGGGTCAAGATGATGAACCTATCTTACTACCATTTCTGAAGCATTGATAAAATGGCCTCAGTTGTCAAGAAGAAAAGCTATGACCACCAAATGCCAAGCCTCTTTCACTACTCCCTGATCAAAATGATTGTCCTATACCAGCTAGAGCAGCAAGGAATACCTTGGGAAACCTTCATCTCACATGATGTGTTTACAGACCCCCGGGCCTTCATCCAACAGAACTTGCCTTCCACTTCACAGCCATCTACCTCCACACATCCATCATCTCCCCATGTGCCTTCTCCACAAATAATTTTGCCTCTTACCTCTTCCCCTAAATTTCCAAATGAGAGGGCTCACAGTAGACCTAGTGAAGAACAAATAGAAGGCAACAGTCGGGAGGAAACTAAGACAGATAATGATGAAAAAGAAGGGAGTAGTGGAGAAGAAGATGATGAAAATGAAGAAAACAATGAAGAGGAGGGAAGTAGCCATGAAGAAAGCAGTGATGGAAATGATGAAATTAGTGAAGGAAGCCACAAAGATTAGTGTAGTGAGCCCGATGAAGAGGAAATCAAAGATGAAAGTAGTGGGCAAGATGATGAAGAAGAGCAGCAAACTGATGAGGAAGAGTAGCCAGATGATGAGGAAGAGCAGCATGATGAAGATGACAGCCATCAAAGTACACCAGAAAATCAAGGAAAGAGTCATGATATTCATGACAGTGGTCATGACCGTCTTGACAAAAATTAGTCCATGGATGACAAAGAAAATCAGAGTGAGGAAAGTGCAAAAGATATCAAGCAAACTAAAGGTCAAAATGATGACAGCACTGCCTTTGAAACTTCCATTGTTACCCCTCTCACATACACATATCACAGAGGGAGAATAAATGTGTTTATTGCCTCTAAAAGACAAAGGGCCATCTCTTCTCAAACAACCAAAACATTGGACAAAGGAAAAGATAAAATGAAAAAATTTGAGCACAAGGTACAAGTAAGAAGGAGAAAAAGGATCAAAAATACTTCTCAAGGGCCTCTTTGTGTTGATCTAGACAGTGATAATGAGGACCAAGGGATAAGTACTAAGTTGCTCCTCTTAGAAAAGGATTCCCAGCTTCAAGAATGGGAAAATGACTTTGAGAGGGCACCAAGGGTCATATACTATTATAAAGAAGAGCATAAACATTTCAAAGAGGTGAATAGGGGCCTTTCCTTACATAAGAAAATGGTCAAACACTATGCAAGGAAGAGCATGCTTGCTAATGCCAAACTAAAGCAAGCCCTCATGGAGCTAGAAGAGAAAAAAAATACCAAAGTGCATGACAGCCTCGGAATCTTGGATGATGCTTCTCAGCAGGTATCTAAAACCCCTTGAGGGGTCTACACACCAATTTTTAGGCAAATCCAGAAACTTTTTGTTTTTTCCAAACTTTGACCCCTAGGAGCGCAGCACCCTAGGCGCTATGCACAAAATTGGGGCATCCTCAACTGCTAGAGTTTACATTTTTGGATTTTTCATATCACCAACAGTCTACCCACAAAATTTCAGGTCAATTGGAGCATTTTTTCCCCCTCAAAAGGTCAAAAAACACCTCAAAATTGACCTTTCTGCCTCCTTTTTAGGCCTGGCACTGTGCACAAAGCAGTCATGGGAGATTTGATTTTTGAGCATGTAAATGGCATCCATTCAGCACAAATCAAGTATTTTTGGAAAGTAGACTCATCAAGCTTTACAACAAGCAATCACGGGGCCAAATCCAATGTCGGGAAGGGGTCCAAAACTCAGCTGCAACAGACCCTATTTTTTGTTGAAATGGCGCTAAGCATAGAGACAGCCTTTTGCTACAAAGTCAACAAAAGACACTAATTAATGAAAAATTGGTTTTTTAATATTTTTCTTCGAAAAATCACTCCTAATTTTATTTGGGAGTTATGTTTTGATGTTTTTCATTTATTATCTTTTCTATTATGTGTCTTGGGCCTTGCATGGTCATTACGCACATTTATGACATTTATGGCTAAAATAGGGTTTCTGGAAGCCTCTTAGGGTTTCCACCTCCTCATTTTCTCCATAAATAGAGCATGAGGCTCTTATGTATTAGTTGGATTTTGATGACTTACGCTAAAGCAATACATAGTCTCTTGGAGTTTTTTATAACAATTTGATGTCTTGGAGCTCATGCATGCCCTGGTTTGCTTGTTGATGGAGAGAGACTGTTTGCAGGATCCATAAGCTTGGTCGATGGTGAAGTTTTCTTATGTTCATTTTTTCTAGTTTTCCATTATGTTTTCCATCTTGCTATTTTGCAGTAGGAAAAAAAATTTAGATTAAGAAATGTTTTCTAATGGCACCCTAATTATGTTTGTCCTTCACTGCCTCAATGTTTTCTTCTATTGAGATATGTTAGGGAATCCATCTCTTGCTCCCTAAGAAATTCTTAGCTTGTCCATTTCTTGAATGGTTTAGATCAGTTAGTGTCAAGTCTGATTTATGGCTAGCCCTGCATATTGTTGCCACTGAAATACTTTGTTCTTGGAATCATCTCTTTAAAAGCATCTTTGCCTAGGTTTATCAAAGAAGTTTGTTTCAATCATGCTCTTTTCCTTAGCTAAATTTGTTTTCAAGGAACTTTCATAGCTGTAACTTTAGATGTTTAGGGTTTTCTCTCCTTCTATGGTTATAACTACTTGTGCATCTTAAATGTTTTTCTACTTTTAATGGTGAAATCTATGAAAGTTAAATAAGTTTCTTTCCTTTCTATGTTTCATCTAAATGTTTGTCTTGTTTGATTATCTGCTTTCAGTCTGAAATCAAATGGATTAGTTTTTTCTTATGCCTTTGATTCTCTTGCTAATGCTCATAAATCTTCTAACTCTCTCAGTTTACAAGTACATAAAGGATTCAGTTTTTGCCCTTTATTAGCTTATTTTTCTCAAGCTTAATGTTCACCTCATGACCCTTCACAACCTTAAAAGTTCAACCAACCTAGTTCAAATTGCCTTGCAAATGCTCTTGAAACCACTGATGAACTTATCATGACCTTGTTAGACTCCATTTCCCAATGACTTAATAATCTCCCTTGTTTTCTATCTAAATCTATCTGAGCATCATACCCAACCAAAAAAAATAAAAAATACCCTTCACTTAACATCTAGCCTAAAATCAACCCTAATCAGCAAACAATTTCACATCTTTGCATCAACTAGAGAGATCCCTCTCCGAATCCGGGAAGGCTAGGTCCTTGGATTCCAAAGCTTGGTTTGATGTTACTTCTGTCCATTTGTATCTCAATCAATCTAGCAAATTATGGGGAGATAACACAACATTTTTGAACAGATGGAATATATTTTGCATTTTAACACGATTATGAATCAAGATCCTACAAATTTGGATACATTTTTATTCAAATTGACATGGATAAAAAAAAAAAATCTAGATAATCAAAATATAAATAAAATCTGAACTTACTGGATATGGAAAGATAGAACTCCATGAATGACTTTGAGCAATATAGAACGAGCTGGAATTTGAGAAATTTTCCATTTCATATTATGAGATTTTATCCCTCCATTTGAGAAAAATCAACAATAAATTTTTGTGTACATTCCTAAAATTAATTTTGAGAATCATATCAACAAATCTAAACTTCAATATAACTTTCTAACCATTTTTCAAGAATAATGTGACTTCAAGTGGAAAATGTATGCTATAAACTATTGTAACTCATGTGGATGCATCCTAAAGGATAATTTGAGATAAATATACTATTTTATGTGAAAATAAAAATTCCAGTTAACTATTTAAATCATATCGGTGCTCTTGCAAGACTAACTGCACCAATGCGTTTAAATAATAACCACACCGATGCATTAAAATAATAACTGCATCGTTTTTTGGGATTTCAAAAATAAAAAATTAATTTTATCATATCGACACATTAAAAAAAATTAGTGCACCAATAATTTATCTTAATAGGTGTGAGTTACTCTTAAATGCACTGGTTCTTTTTTCTATAAAACACATCGAAGTTGTAGAAAAAAAAAGGCGATTTTATTTTTTTCAAATAGAAAAATGAGTGGCAATTTATTTTTTGAAATCCAATTTCATAAAGTATTATAAATAGTAAGAAGCTATTCACTATTTCATTATTTTTCCCAAAATTTCAAGGGAGAGATTTGCAAAAGAGACATGTTGGGAGCATTGCGGAGTAGCGTAATACTTTGGAACAACATAACTATTCAAAATATTAGAATTTGAAAGGTATGGTGATTCACTCAAAACCTTGAATAGTAAAAATTTTAAATTTTACTGTTGATTTTACTAATAATTTTTTTTAATTTATGTTATATTTAATTAAAATTTCGAAATAAAATAAAAACCTTGCATAGTAAACATTTTACTATTGATTTTACTAATAAAAAATTTTACAATCTCTATTCCTATTTAGATTTAATCAAAATTCAGAAAATACAAAAAAAAAATCATTACTTACCTTAAACCCTTGCTTCTTCTTGCCTCATGTGACTGCAAAATTTCACCTTAACGTTTAACTCTCTCTACCACTTCACAATTAGGACTTTTCATTTTAGGCATTTTAGATTTAATGTGTTTTTGTTACTATATATAAGGCATTTGATATGTAAAGAAGGGGCACCATTTATTGAATCATATCCAAACCCTCTCAGTTTTTTAGTTTTTTCAAAAACGAATTTCGTTTATCGGTATGCCTTATGTAATAGAATGCACTGATGTGCCTATGCCAAAAAGCACCATTAAGTCTAAAAAACTTATGTTTAATTTTTTATGTTTTTGTTTTTTACTGTGATGGCGATGCTTTTATCGTTACATATCACACCGTATTAATTTGAAGTTATTTAAAAAATTAAGTTTTCTTGTTGGTGCTCAATAATTAAATGACTAGGTGTGTTTACTAAACTAAACGCACTAGTGCATTTATGCACATAATCGTGTTGATTACTAGACCTATTTTTGGATGAAAATTATGTGATTTATTTATAAAATATATTTAATGATTTATGTATTGAATCATACATGTTGAATATTGATACAAAAATGTCTACGAAGTTTTCAAGTAACAAAAATACTCATCGGCACAATGATAGCACATCCAAAAATGTAGAAAACACAATTTCTTTGTAAATTATTTACAAAAAATATGTTTGAACTATATGTAAGTTTAACTAATATGTATTTGTTAGTGTGTGTTACGCAGAGCCATAAAATGAGAAAGCTCGAGAAGATTCTTTTTTATCTAAGTGCAGAATAATATAAAAGCCTAATAGAAAAATTGTAGAAGGATGAATCAAGTGAATGAAAAAATACTATTCAATGTGAGTTTTTTTTTTTCACTAGTAATATACTTGAAAATATTAGATACATGTTTCAAACAATCTATTAATTCACATATGTTTAATGTTCTACAGGGACCAACAACGAAGGAAAAAAAATGTCGTTCTAAGACTTTTTTTTATAGAAAATATAAATGGCGATGAATTGGTCCTTATCTCATCTGAAGTGGTGTTGAAAGTTAATGAAAGAGGGAACAAATTTTACAAAACTTTGATGGATATAGTGGAACGAGTGTATATACGTACTTTCTACTTACAATACAAAAATCAATCCAATGATTTCAAGAACCAAGTTATATTTAAACTACATGAAGCATTTCTAGAGCAATGGTCAATGAGACTTGTGTTATTGTATTTGGTGCACGAATGTACGAAATCACACCAACTTAAGGGGGGTGGTTTTTCCCTCTTAAGTTATTGGTCACAGGCAAAAAATAGATGGAGTCAAGCAAGTTAGTGGAACATGCTAAAACATAAACATACTAGATAGAGAAATAGCATGCATATTCAAACACAAAAACTAAACTAAAACTAAAACAAATAACTCAAAATATCTAAATAGAGTCAAAAAACTTCAATAATCCAAACGCTGGCGCTTACGTCCCCTCTTATTGAGTGCTGGTAGGAAATGAGGATGAAACTTTAACCCACTTGCCAAGGGGCCCTTAGAACTAAGGGTTCTAAGTCCCGATGCAAGGATGCCTTTACTTCTGAGTTGCCTTGGCCCAAAGTCTCCCTTTCTCTACTATGGTGGACTGGAGTTGTTGGATGACCAACAAATGAGTCCCCTCTATCTCTGCTCCGGATCACACACTGTTGGCATTTCTTGGGGAAATTCTAGCTAGCATAACAATGTGCTCCCATATTGTTCATCTCTTGGCGGCCTTTTATAGGAGAATTCAAATCCTCCTTCCCTCTCTTGGTACATTGTCAATAGTGACCTAAGAGAGGAGCGTGATTCCATTGTGTGCTCCCTTGAGGTCCTAAGTAAGCCTGGGTGACTACCCTTAGGTGGATTAAAGTGTGGAATCAATGTCCTGGAGTGTGCTTTTGGTCCCAGAAAGTGACTTCTGCACTCCCAGGATTGCACGCCTTTTTGAGTAAAAAGTGCACAAAGGCACACTTATCAAAGATTTTTGTGTGCAAAGGTACATTTGACTGGTTCTTTCTGTGTGCAATTTTATTTTTCCTTTCAGACCTTAGAGATTTTTAAATACTTTTAGATTCTCTAATGTCTTTCAGCCCTGTAAATCCTTCTGCCTGATATTAAATAATGTCACCTTTGCTTGTCCGATTTTCAAATGATAATAGTTTCCCCCAATGTGTGAGGTCTAGGAAGAACTGTATCTCTGAAATAAATTATAGTTACTTTTCTATATACTATGTGGAGAGAGAGGGAGACCTGCGTGTAGCTCGGAATTGGATACACCCTACACTGGGTCGAAGAGCGACCATGTTCTGTGGGATCCCTTCAAGCAATGGTATAATACAATATATGCAAATTTCTATGAGGCGGGCATGTCCCATGCTCGTGATGCTTTGGCTAGTTAAACAAATCTATTTAACAGATAAAGATTCTATCTATATCACTAGTATGGTAGTGATCTGTTGGTTGATGACAATGATTGTTGACGCCCTCAGTGGCATTTTTTCTTTGACAATAGGTGGAAAGTAGTATCCATATGCGTAAAATTTGTATGGCATATAAATGCACATTGTACACATAGATGATGGTTGGGACCTCCCATGTAAGCATTGCTGACAGAGACGCTTATAAAGGCACGGGTCTTCGACAAATTTGATCAAAGTGCAATGGTTGTAATGTATGATACCATATTGACATGAAATCTTGTGTTGTAGTTGAATGTCAGGAGGATCGGTGACATCTGTGGGCAATGATGTCTCCCACAGTGCCACCTGAGGATATCCCTTTTATGGAGAGGGGTGATCAAAGGTACTACTCCCTTTTTGGAAAAGAGGTGTTTATGTCGACAAAAAGGAAGCCTCAACCGAATGAGGGGGTCACTGATACGGAGGATCAGGATCCTGGATGTGATGGGTTTAACATAGGCATGATGGTGAGAGATGACTTAAAATCTGATGATAAGGATTCAATGGCCCAAGTTCAGAGTATAAAAAGCAGCTTGGCAGCTATCATAACTATTTCTGATGGGGAAATCTCTAGAGTCGGCAGGATTTCCAGGGTGGGTACAGACTGGTTATGAATGTCATGTTGGCTTTCACGTGAGGGTGTGATACTCCGACCAAGGGTGACAAGAGATTGTTGCCATGGGAGAAAAAATGAATGGGTGGTGGGGGGGATGTAGTGCGCCATTTGCAGTCATTACATACACTTACCAAAAGAATAAAATAATGGGTTTTGGTTTGTAAAAAACACAGAGATAGGTGCCCCAAAACATGAAATTTTTCACTCACTGATGATGTGAGGAAGGTGTTTTTCTAAGGGTGGGGGCCCCATTGGTTGGTCACGTGTGTGAGGTTGATGAAGTGGATGGAAAATGTCGCAAATGGGTTATGCTGATGGAGGTATGGTAGGCCAAATGCGAGGCACGATAGTTTGCTTTCGATCTTCTTTCAAAAACATGGTCGTCCGGGAAAGGGGTTTTATTTCAATATAGTAAAACTTGACCTGATGCATGATGGGTGAATCGGCATGAGGTGCTTCTCGAACTAAGGTGGTATGGCCATGGCGTCAATATTGTTGTGATATATGGTCTACTGTAGGTGACGAGTGCCATGGAGGGGAGGCTCTATAGACCAACGAGGATGCTTATCATGTGAAAGGTCAGGTGATGATAAACATGGTCGGGTGTGTGGAACCTATGGTTAATTTCTTATGGAGAAATGATGTAAGGATTGAAGAGTTTTTCTGGGACTCTATCATGTTGGGGGTAGAATGATACCTGCTCTGGAAATTTCAGTGGTCGGAGTTGTCAATGGTTTGCATACTACCTGCAAAAACAACTACCCCAAGTGAAATAATATTCTTTATCCAAATATTATTGAAAGAAATGTGCTTTAAAAAAAATATGAGAGACAGCATACCTGTCAGCGTTGAAAATTTATTTTTTGGGGGTGTGAATGTGTGGCCCCGCCCTTGGGCATGATGGAGTGTTGATCACAGTGCTACTTTTGGTCCAGTGATTGGGCCTTATGAGCTCTTGTTATGGTCTTCCAAATTTTCTAAAAAGGGATACATATAGGCGAATATGGCTCAATTCAATTCATTTGTGTCTATTGAGTATTGAGAGGCTAGAGGCTTCTGCGGATCAGTTCTTGCCATTGCAGTCATTTTGAGCACTCAAGATTAGCAATTTTATGGCCAGGTAAACTCCATGACGCCCTGAATTTTAATTTTTTCAGTATGGGGGTGCCAAGGTTCGTACAATACTAGTTTGTATGGATCTTCAGCCAGCTTTTCCCCTGATTGTGCTGGTTATCAGGGTACTGGCGTGCAAACAGAAGGTTTTGGTCACATTTTGTGTGCCTGTGAGGAGTACAAGCGCACCTTTTGCACACCTATGAGGAGTACATGCATGCCTTCCTCGCACCTGTCTGAGGGACAAGCACGTGGAGAGCCGAGGCAAATTTGTCAAAATTTGTGGAAATTTTAGCTGTTTTTGGTGTTTTTCATGCGATGTGCTCTTGTTTTGATGACAGGATGTTGTGGAGGGATTGAAACTGGCCCGAGCTCCGTACTACCTTAGTTGTCGATGGTCAGGCACGCCAACAGTTGGCACGATGGGGTCTCCTGAAATTCATGGAGAATTACCTTCTTTGGTCACAGGATCGACTTCTATGCTATTTGACCATTTTTGGAACAGGCGGCGCAAGGTGATGGTGCTACGTGGACGCAACCTCAGAAAAGTTTTGGTCATATGAAGTTTTAGAGGTTGTTTGCATGTTTAGGAGTTGATTTATTTCTTCTTAAGTTAAAAAAGGAGCCATTTTTCTTTTTCCTTGGAAATAACTACAGCAGTCCTCTTTCTCTTGTGAAGGCTAGTTTAGAGGTTGAATGTCTTCTTGAGTCTCACTTAGAAGAGATGATGAATCATCACTTGTGTTTTTAGAGGGTTCCTGCGAGTGTTCTTTCATTTTTTGATTGGTTTCATCCTCTATCAACTCTTCTTGATTTTTGTGATAGTTACTTTAAGCATGAGATTCATAAGTTGCCTCTGATAGGTTCTCAGGGTGTCAATTTCCTTTTAAAATCTGAAATGAATCGAAGCATAAGGGTAGAGACTCTAAATGTGTTATCACCTCCTTTATTTCATATTTTATTTCATCCTTAACCAACTTTCCTTGATTTATGTGAGATTTATCTTGAGCATGGGTTTGCTGAATAGCTGCTAAGAGATCTTCAGGATGCAAATTTCCTTTCAAAATCTGAAAAGAATTAAAGCATAAGGGTGGAGACCTTAAAGGTTTTGACTCTTCCTCTATTTCAGATTTTCTGATTTCAAGATGGCTGATTATTTCTTTAGGGCACTCCTCTCTGTTTTTATTTGCAACTTGCTCGTAATGCTCTCTTAATAATGAAGCACAAGATGTAGGAAAGTAACTAGTACCTACTTGGCATCCTTCTCTACTCTCTTCTTTGCAGTCTTTCTCGTCATGCATATTTTTTTGGTTGTTCTTGTTTTGTAGTGATTTAGTTTTCTTTTCCTGAGGAAGAAGTATATGTTGTTTTGAATAAGCAGCACCAACCTTAACCTTGTACCTTTCCTCTTGCATGTCAAGTAGATGCATCAGTTTGCTAAATGTATCTATTTTCGCCTCTCTGTTCATACTTGGATCCATCTTTGTTTATCAAAAAGAGGTCACTACATCTTTTCAACCAGTCTAGAGTTCTCTACCAGTGGATTATTTTGGTCTATTAAGGGTTGTGGAGTCGCCAGGTGGAACATTTGAACTTTTCTATCCACCATCAGCATGATTGGGATTTCTTAATGCATTCCCAAGGGAGTTTATAAGAACTAGTGGGGTAATAGGCCTAATGGAGGCTAGTGGAGTCGCCTGGTGGATATTTTTAGTTTTTTTGAAGATAAGTGTCTATGGTTCACCACCAATACTGACAAAAAGCCAATCTAGAAATGTTTTGGGGTTTTCTGAGTTTTCTATATGTAGCCCTTAAGGTATGTAAGAGTGTCCTATAGCTGAGTCATCAATTTTCTAAGATGGTGAAAAAGCGAGATTCTACTCTTAGGTTATCAGTTAAGTTCTCTATGATTTGACGAAGGTTTCTGAAGTCCTAAGGGATACTTATTTTGTCATTGACATCAAAGGTTGCATCATAATCACCATTGTGTTAGTGATAGTGATGAGGTAGCTATAAATCATAGGATAATGTTTGAAGAAGGGATTCTAGATTCCTAAGGGGTATTTAGATTGTTATGAACTCAGAAAGTCCCACCGTGATCGCCATTATGTTAGTGTCTCGTGATTTGTCAGATTGGCTAACCAAATGATAGGGTAACATCAGACCAGTCTTTGGAGTCATAGGACCTATCCTTCCTGGACTCAGAGAGGGCTCTCTCTATTGTGTGAAGGATGTGAGCTTGTTCGCTATGGGTGATTGATTTTAGGCTAGTTGTTAAGTGTAGGTTTGTTTGTTTGTTTTGGGTTGGGGTAAGAAGATCAAGTAGGATATGTGGAATGAGAGAATATCAAATCAATAGGGCTATGGGGTCAGATGAAGGCTAAGGTGTCTAAATGCTGAATCAGAGTGTATTGCAGGGCTGATTTAGCAAGGTGAGTGGATCCTTAAAGTGATGATGAGGTGTAATGAACATTAAGTTTGGGAAGAAACTAAGAGATCTTAAATGTATATAATCTGAAAGCACTGACTCATGATATAGGGCAAACCATTAATCTCTATGAACAATACTCAAACTGATAAACATACAAGATGAACAATCCAGTGGTACATAGAAGCATTAGAACTCCTAACTTTAGAAATCCACTTTCAGTTTTTTGAGAAACACATATAATATAAATAAAAAATTCAATATATGGAGAGGGAACTCCTAAACAGTATATATCAAACTATCAGGAACTGTGAAACAAGTTGATGAGCATGGGAAAAGGGCAAGATCGAAACAAGGCCTCTTTGCATTATCCTAATCAATCAGTATTCCATAGGAAAGCTTCACAATGAGTTTTTGAAAACTTTAAATAAACAGGGCATACCATGAAACATATTTATAAGCCAACAAACTGATCATTTATGAAACAAAGAACAAGTTTAGTAGGCCTAAGGAGCAGTCAAGAATTCCTTAAGATGAACTAAAAGAAGAAAACATCAAAGCTATAGCATGCAGGAGGTTTGAGGTGCTTCCATGACCATATCTCAACCTATAATTTTCTGATCTATAGCAAGCAAGTAGACTGGAACAAAATGAGGACAAGGAAACACTAACAAGTTAGAAAAAACATCACCATTCACCAAGCTATGGAATCCTACAAGCAAGCTTCTCCAACATCAAGCCACACAAGTCATTCATTTACTTAATGAAAGCAAATATCTTCTCCAAGCTCATAAACCATGTATTTCTCTATAACACATCAAGTCCCAATTTTTTACAATAAATCCTCAAACCTTATATAACAAATAAGGAGAGGAGAGCCTACTAGAGCATCTAGAAGCCTATTGGCCAAAGAGAAATATCCTAACTTGTCCTTGAGGCTTCGCAAAGCCCAAGGCACAAAAATATCTAACAAAATATATCTTACGACTATAAATGGAAATAACATTGACCTTTAGGCCTGACATGCCGAAGAAAAATTTCCAAACGCACATCTTCCTAGTCATACACAGGAACACAACACTCTGTCTCTGGTTTCTGAAAATTTTCCAGTCAGGCAGCACCAAAAAGGGTCTTTTTGCAGCAAGCTTTTGGAGGCCTTCCTGATGTCGCAAAAGGCTCCGTGATGGCCCATTGGAGAGCTATGGATGTCTAATTTCAAAATATTCTTATTTTTTCTTAATCTGATCTCTAGAAGTGGCCAAAAAAGTAGAAACAATGAAGGTTCCTAGGAGCACAGCACCTGCTTAGAAAAAGTGGCAGAAAGGTGAAAAAATGGTTGTTTTTTGACCTTTTGAGGGACCAAAACAACTCCAAATGAGCTGAAATTTTGTTAGCATGCTCCTCTTGTGCCAAGGAATCCAAAAATGTAAATTTTTCCTACTGAAGATGCTCTGGGAAAAAGCGCAACGTCCAGGGTGCTGCACTCCTAGGCTTGAAAAATTGCCAAAAAAAACGAAAGTGTTAAATTTCACTCAAAATTGGTGAGTGAGTCCCTTAAGGGCCATTAGAGACCTATAGTGAAGCTTGAGAAAAAATTTCAAGACTAGCTTGGTCATTTCCATCAATTGGCGTCGGGCCCCTCCTTTGGGCAGTTTTGAGCTTCTTCCTAGCAAATTGATTTCACATTTTGTAATGTTCATTCATCCTTCTCTGTAAGCCTAGATCTTTGTTTGCCTTCTCTAACTTTGCCTCCAAATGTAGATTTGCCCTTTCAAGCCATGATTCTTTATCATGCTCAATTTCCAAGGTGAGGAGCTCAGTGAGAGGGAATTGTTGTGCTTGGGCTGACTCTTCCTCTCTCTGTTTTTTCAAAGCTTTTCTAAGACCCATAGTTTTAGGCCTCTTCCTAGCTTGCCCCTCTTCCTCATTGTCTTCTTCATAGGCGCCCATGTATTCCTCTAGCTGTACTTGTGAATTTTGAGCTTCTCTTTTGTATTTGAGTGCCCGGGATTCATAAATGGCAAATTGGCCACTCATTTTCTTGTTTTGTGTTTGTAGGAAATGAATGAGATATTTTGATCTTTCCAACTCAACCTCTAAATCTCTGATTTGTGCACTCCGATCCTATAGGAGAGAATTAAGTATCCGTGTTTCATTTTCCTCATCACTGCTCAAGTGAATGAGTTCAAATTCCCTCTCTTCTTCATGACTACTTTCATATTCTTTCATTGTCTTCTTGCCTTTATCCTTCATGGGTTTCTTACCCTTGTCTTTGTTTGGCAATTTACCCATGCTCCTGAATGATTTGGTGACTTTTCTTTTCATTGTTTGAGTGACCTTGTCTTTCACAGTTTTGGTGATTTTGTCTTTTACTAGTTTTGAGGAGGAGTGCATGGCCCCTTGCCTTTTGGAGGCAACAAACACATGCCTCCTACCTCTCTGATAAGGGATGATGAGAGGTGTTACAAACTGGGCTTGCACAATTTGATCATTTACAGCCCTAGGACTGTCCTTCTCTTCAAGAATGTTTTCTGTGTGTATATCCTTGTTATTTTGTTGTTGGAAGTCCCTTTGACTATCAATTTCAACCTATTTTATGCTCTCATCACCAGGAGGACCTTCAAAAGTGTCATACTCTGTTTCTGCATTGTCGAAGGCACCTAGGTTTGACACATTTTCGTCTTCAAGGCTATCCATTTCTTTACCTTTTTCACTGTTGTTTTGACTATCAACATTCCTTGGATCCTTGCCATCACTTCCTTGTTTATTTAAAACAAATCTGAAAATTGTTTATGGGTTGTCCTTATTAATCTGTTCATTGTTATGACTGCTTTCCTGTTCTTTGGCATTGTCTGTTGTAAGGCTCTTAGTGTCTTTTTCTTCACTCTGAGTCCCAGCATCTTGTCCTCCTTTCTCACCATTGGTATCACTGCTTGAATCTCTGTTCTCTTCTTGGTTTACATTTTTCTCTTTGCTACTGTTTTGACTATCTCCCTTTTGGATATCTTCCTCTTTGCTATTGTTTTTATTGTTTTCCTCTAGGCCTTCATCATCTTTTCCCTCATTGTTTGTATCATATCCCTTATCTTCATTATTTTTTTCATCACTCCCTCCCTCATATTCATTATTTTCTTCCTCATCTTCCTCACATTCTTCCTCATCTTCATCACCTTGACCATCACTCTTTGGTTCATCTTGATTGTCACTTTTTTCTTCAGGGCCTCCGTTGCTTTCTTCAAGGCCATTTCCTCCTTCTTTATTTTCATTATTTTCTTCCTCATCCTCATCACACTCTTCCTCGCACTCTTTCTCACTGATTTGTATATTTTGATCATCACTTCTTTCTTCCTGATGATCAATTTCAACCTCTTTTCTGCTCTCATCACCTTGACCATCACTCTTTGGTTTATCTTGATTGTCATTGTTTTCTTCAGGGCCTCCGCTGCT
The DNA here is from genome assembly GCA_034641835.2 of Pinus albicaulis. Taxonomy (NCBI): domain Eukaryota; kingdom Viridiplantae; phylum Streptophyta; class Pinopsida; order Pinales; family Pinaceae; genus Pinus; species Pinus albicaulis. Next base: position 32,861,235 of record MU968363.1, on the reverse strand, counting down.
TTCTTCAAGGCCATTTCCTCCTTCTTTATTTTCATTATTTTCTTTCTCATCCTCATCACACTCTTTCTCACTGATTTTTTTATTTTGATCATCAACGCTTTCTTCCTGATCATCAGTGCTCTTATCATCCTCACACTTTTCCTCATCTTCATTATTTTCTTCCTCATCTTCCTCACATTCTTCCTCACTTTCATCATCCTCTCTCTCACTGTTTTGTTCACTTTGATCATCACTTCTTTCTTCCTAATAATTAGTGCTCTCATCATGATCATTTTTCTTAGGGGAAGGTGTTTGAAGAAGGTTTGTTTGGGAAAGTGATTCATGTGAGGAAGGTGAATCATGGTCAGTGGAGGGCGATGGAGGAGTAGGAGGAGTATTTTGAGAAGATGATGACACATTTTGTAGTGGGATTGAGGGTGAATTGGTGAAGCCATCATGGGCAATAAAGGCCTCCCAAGGAATGTTTTCTTCAAGGCCATTTCCTCCTTCTTTATTTTCATTATTTTCTTTCTCATCCTCATCCCACTCTTTGTAGTAGGAGGAGGATTTTGAGAAGATGATGGCACATTTTGTAGTGGGATCGAGGGTGAATTGGTGAAGCCATCATGGGCAATAAAGGCCTCCCAAGGAATGTCTTGTTGGTTCAATTGGTGAGTTACAATGACTTTGATAAGAGGGTGAATTGGTGAAGCCATCATGGGCAATAAAGGCCTCCCAAGGAATGCTTTCTTCAAGGCCATTTCCTCCTTCTTTATTTTCATTATTTTCTTTCTCATCCTCATCACACTCTTTCTCACTGATTTTTTTATTTTGATCATCAATGCTTTCTTCCTGATCATCAGTGCTCTTATCATCCTCACACTTTTCCTCATCTTCATTATTTTCTTCCTCATCTTCCTCACATTCTTCCTCACTTTCATCATCCTCTCTCTCACTATTTTGTTCACTTTGATCATCACTACTTTCTTCTTGATCATTAGTGCTCTCATTATGATCATTTTTCTTAGGGGAAGGTGTTTGAATAAGGTCTGTTTGGGAAATTTATTCATGTGAGGAAGGTGAATCATGGTCAGTGGAGGGCGATGGAGGAGTATGAGGAGGATTTTGAGAAGATGGTGGCATAATTTGCAGCGGGATCGAGGGTGAATTGGTGAAGTCATCATGCGAAATAAAGGCCTCCCAAGGAATGCCTTGTTGGTTCAATTGGTGAGTTACAATGACTTTGATAAGAGAGTGATGAAATAGGCTTTTTATCTACTGGGCTGGAGGCCTCTTTTTTGTGATGGACGACATTTTTTCAATGATTTTGCAGAGGAAATAAGGCATGTTTAGTAGCTTGGCCCTGGTGAAGTGCATGAGGAGTCTAATATGATAGGAGTATATTCTAGAGAACCTACCCTCACAGGTAAAGTATTTCATGACAATCTTCATGAGGAGGGCATACCTATCCAATTGATGTGAAAAAGGAAAAATGGCTTTACTCTCAGCTTGCCAACTAGGTTTTAGAAATGAATGATAATGGATCAAGTCAAGATGTTTCTCTTTAAACCACCTTTCTCCTATGCAAGGCATCCCAGTGGATTTAGAGATGGCTTTAGGGGTCAACTCAAACCTTACCCCCGCTAGATGAACTTTATGCCTGTGAAACCTTAGGGCAAACAACTCTATCAACTGAAGATGGCTTTTGATTTCTTGTAGCTTGTTGCAGAACTCAAAACACCCTAATTCTTGGAAATAATATAAGATAGAAGGGGAGGCTATCAGCTCTTTGGTGTCTATAGGCTCAAACCTATTGGGCTTCCCTCATTTCTTGTATTGTCTTGTTGGTCTTTGAGGCTCATCACTCTCCTTTTGAGACATGGTGCTTACTTAACCCCCTCCTCCAATTTTTAAAACAGAAAAGGTTTTTAGCTGATGAAGTGATGAGGAAAAATGGTGAATGAGGAACTGAGGTTTTTAAACAAGGTTTTCAGAGACTTAGCAACATAGTTTTAGCTCTTTCTAAATCCCACCTCAAGTTTTCTTTGACATATATTTAAAATTTACTGGGTGCCTTTTTATTTGCAAAATTATAAGGAAGTGGTATTTTTAGGAATCATACCTTGGAAAGGGTCTTCCAAAACCAAAAATGCAATTTTTGAACCTTTCTGGGCATATTTGGCACTTCTACAGGCTTCAGGTCAATGTTGTGCTTTTTCAGCAGGCGTGCAACGTCCAGTGCCCGGGCGAGCCTACACGAGGAATGGGCATTGGGGGCAGTGGCAAGCGCACAGCGTCCAGGGCGTCAAGTGAGCCTGCATGAGGAATGGGCGAAGGCAACCATGGTGGGCACGCAGTGCCATCGGCCTGGGTGAGCTTGCACAAGGAACGGGCGAAAGCAACCATGGTGAGAGCGCAGCGCTGTCGGCTCGGGCGAGCCTGAACGTAATAGTCAGGTGGCAACAACGAGCGCGCAACGTCCAGGGCGTCGGGCGGGCTTTGCACGTGATGTCGGGCGGCAGCTCCTGCATGTCGGGCAGGAAAAGAAACGTGCAGCATCGCCCTTCAGGCGCGCTATGTCCGGTACTAAACTACACGGGGCACCTCTGCAGGCGCGTAGCGTCCACCTACAGGTGCGCAGCATCTGTTAAATTATGCCCGAGGATTCCTTCTAAAGCCAGAAAAATGCGTTCTCCTTTTCCAAAGACGAACATGAGGGGGAAAGAGCTGTTGAAGCTACTTATACTCCTTTTTCGAAATAATTTTGAACTCAAATACCCTCTTCCCTAAAGTTTTATTTTCACACTTCTATTGTCTTCTTTTGACTATCTTTTCAGTGCCTTAGCCTTTTTGGAGCCAGTCCTTTTTCTGTTTCCTTTTACCACTACTTTTAGCATTTGAGAAAGTGATTAGGCTTGTGATGGCATTTGTCTGTCATTTTCAAGGTGAAATTAAAAACTATTTTTCCTCAATATCATTTGAAACAAATTTGTGACTGCCTTTTGTGTGAAATTTTAACTATCAAACTTTGATTTTTCATTCTTCAGTGCAATGGCACTCAGTGCCTTTAAAAATCAAATTTTCTGACCTTTTGGATTTTAAATCACATATTTTGATCTAGTGGAGTTTTGTGCTCTTTCACTCATCCTTAGAAAAAAACTCAAGAGCCCTTCTACACCCTCTATTGTTGATGAAGGAGGTGCTTATTTCACTTATCATGCCTATTATCCCAATTTCTAAAACTGTTTCCAAATACCTTTCCACTGTGGGTCAAAAAATCATATATTTGCATTTCAAATCAAAGAATACCTGTTGATTTTCTTCTTTAGTGTGCTTGTCTTCTTTATAGTGATATTTGTCCTTTCTTTCATCTGATGATGCATCTGATAGCCTTTGCCCTTTTTTGCAGGAGTGTGGAAAAGGGCAGCTGTCCCTTTACTAGTTTTATGCTTTGAGGCCAAAAATTTTCCCAATGATCCTTTTGCTGAAATGCACCATGTTTTTCATATGCTACTGATATTTCTGAGATTTTGCACAAACCTTTGTATGAGCATTATTTTTATTCTTTCTATGATATCAAGACCTTTCCTATAGCTTTCGGTTTTTTGTGCCTTTTATCCGCTGTAAATGACATTTTGAAGCTTCTTAGGTGTCCCTTCATCATGATTTAATGAGCTCTTGATTTTCCCTGCAGCCTCCAACTAATTGTACCTTTTTATTCAACTGCAAATGACTTGATGAACTCTTTTTGGTGTCTTTCTTTGTCTTTGCTTTTAGACTAAACTTCAAGGCATCCCTGCAGAGATGCATTGGACATGATAGTATATTCTTGGCAGATTTTACTGTTGGAAAAGGAGGGTGCCTTGGAGGTATCTTGAGTGATTTCTAGAAATATGACAACCTCATCTCTATTTCCTTTTGAATTTACCTTTGATTTTCTATGAAAAGAGAGTGCATGGGAAAACTGATGGTGCATGACCTATGAAAACCTAACTGAATTATTTGAAGGTTTTAGAAAAGGGCTTTTGACTGAGGGTTTAAAACAGAGTTTTTTAACAATACAAAGGGTTTTTAGATATTCTACTTATGCACCATCACCTATAAACCTAGACATATTTATGTTACTTTGAAGGGCTTTCTAGACAGACCTTTGATACCAACAGTGATTGGGGAAATTGGAGAGTAAGAGGGAAAACTATGCTTAACTTGGCCAGACATATTTGTGAAATAAGAGGGATTAGGCATCAGAAGTAGAGTGCTATATACATAAATAGCAAGCATGGATGGAGTAAGGGACATTGGTCTGGGATGGGATCTTTGTAGGATGATAGACTGACCACTGCAAACAAGAGAGGAGAGATAGGTGAAAATTTCTATTTGAGGGGATTTCTAGAAGAAACAAAATCTCTTGAATCTTGTTTCTAGAAAACCTGGACTAAGCATTTAGTCATCTAAACAAGTGAAATTTACTTATGACTAACAGTGGCTCCACTTGGGGAGAGCAGCTCCTTTTCAGGAGGTGTCCAGAATTGCAGATCTCTGGCTTACGAAGACCAGTGCCTCCTCCATTGGGTGGATTCTTTCTTTTCTTTTGTTGCTTTCCCTGAAATGGTGATATAAAAATCTGAAAGCATGATTAGCTCAACTTCACCTTTACCTACCCAATCTACTTTTCCTAACATTTTTTCTTCTTCGGGTGCACTTGAACTGGAAAACCCATTGATATTTTATTTTGAAAGAAAAAAAAAACAAAACAAACTATCTACTTCCACACTTATACCTTCTGGGAGTTCAGATTAAACTAATGAACTCCATCGATTCTCTACCTATACTAGTCAACTGTCAATATTAAGCTGTTTGACAAGATTTCATTCACTAGACCAATAACATGAAATTGAAAATATGATCAAATCAGGATTAGATAGTCTGATTTATCATGTGTTTGTGGCATAACAACAAGCTGCACACAAAATTTTATTTTTGTACAACATTAGATTTAGGAAAATCAGGGCTAGGATACATAGTTTTCTTTTCATCCCTTATTTTCTTCTTTGGTTATGTTTTGTGCATGTGGAACCAGTATCTTCTCTCCTAATCTATTGTCTTCGACAAGTCAAGTTTGAATATTTTGAACAACATTCTTCTTACTAACTCATGAACAATAAATTTAAAGCATGTTCAGCTATGATTAGGCTAGATAATTGAACAAGACATCATTTTGTACTAGTAGTGGCATTTGGACTTGCACACTTTCAGTATTACTGTTTTTAAGGCATGGGGTTGTACCCTTTCTTTTGGAATCTGCCCTCTTTTTCCATTTCTATGTGTTTTTTTGTGTTTTTCATTTTTTCTCAAAACAATCTGAAACTAAAAATATGCTGATAGGGCTGAGCTTATTTTACATGCCTATCTATCCTAATCTAACCTATACATGATAGAAATTTATTTGGTGAACTCTCTTTTCCAATAACCAATCAAGTAGATGATTGCATGGGTGATCTTGTTTCAACTCTTTGAGGATGTTGAAGAAATCAAAAGGCCACTTGCACCTTACTTGTGCTTGAACAATAGTGCCTAAAATTCTCCTTAAACCTTGCATCAAACTGTTCTTGGCAGAAAACACTCCTCTTTTAGATTTCTCAAGGAAAACAACAAATGGATCTTGGAATGATACCTGATCTTGAGCACTTGAGACACAAGCTTCATTTAGGACTACTCCTTCTTCCACTTGGCTATGTTTGGGACTCTTTTGGGAAAGAAACTCCACCTCTTCCTCATGATCATGTGAACTAGTAGATTTATCATATGTGGCAATGTTATCCTCTAAAAAACCTGATGTGCTTTGATAGAGTGGGCTGAAATCAGTGTGAATGCCATCATATTGATGAGCAGGAGCACTCTTTGGCAACAGATTTTCTTGAGAAAGAAGTGCAGCAACTTTCTTGTGATCATCAATTTCCATGCCTTCATCTGCAATTTGTAATCCAAACTAACTTGGTGACTGCTTATCTAGAGCTGAGAAAATTTCTATCTCATAAATGATTGATCTGAAATTGTGAGAACAAAGTATTTCTCATACAGAGATTGACTGTAGGGGCATTCACCGGATCTTTCACCTTTCAAAGAAAGGATGAATCCGGAGGCTACCTGGCCCTTCTACAGACTCTGCCTAAAGAAATAAACTGTAATCACTGAGATCCGATCAATGAAAGTATTTGTTTTAAGTGCAAAGTATTCATTGATCTAGCTTTAATGTTTGAATATACAAGTATACATATTATGCAAATGAAGTGTAGTGGTTTGAAGATGAACTAACAAGTTTTGTTCAATGTTTAAACCTGTTTGGGAAAAGTTTGCTTATAAAAATTTACTATTTAAAGGAGCAGAATCTAAAAATATGCAGCAAAATTATACAGTATGACATCAAATAATTGTTTAAGCGGTTCACCCTTCTCTTGGGCTACCTCCGCTGGGTCCAAAAGCCTCTAATTAGGCTTTTTCATCTTTGATTAAATGCTCAAAATGTGAATAAAACTGTATATAAGCCTCAAATGGAAAAATACACTGCAAAAATAAATTCAGAAGGCTCAAATCAGTAGAAAATGACTAAACAACCACCTCCATTGGATAAAGGTAGTCCAAAACAGCTCTTCTTCCCTTAGGCCCTAGTGGCTCCACGACCAAAAACGCTGGTAAATTCTCTGTTAGAGCACCTTGATGGCTCTGCAAACACTCCCAATAGCTCCATAATTCTCTCTACACCCAAAATCAAAAAAAAATTCATCCAAAAAGGACTTTCCTAGCCAAAGTTATGGCTAACTGAAGTTTGCCCTTCAAAAGCTTCGCTAACTGTGGAGAACTGGAGTTAACTCCAGTTAAAAACGGCAACTGCACCAAATTTGTCGGGCGCGCTCTAAATTCGGCAGGTAGTTAAGTTTAATGCTGGCTGAAATGTGGTCACATGCACCACCAAACCCGCACCGTTTAATGCTAGCCAATCGGTTTTGAAAACCGTAATATCAAATCCCGCCGGAAGTTAAGTTAAATGGTTCACATGGAAACGGTTTCATAAATGTCAACTCTGCTCCAATGCAACGGATTACGGTTTAAACCTCCGCTCCAACATAGCCAAGCACGTGCTTTGACACGTATACCCAACACCTGTTTTAAACCACGTGCCCTTTAAAACATCATCCAAACGTTTCATAATATTTCGGATTTTTGAACTTTACAACATACGTTGCCATTTGATAACATAACCCAAACTTTAATGTTTGTGGGTTTAATAATATAATTTTAATAAGGTTTTTAAAATTTAATTAAAACATATATAAAATAATATAATATATGATTAATTAAAATCATATAAAATATTAATAAATATATAATTTTAATTTATCAATTAAACCTTAATAAAAATTAAAGATTTTCCCAACACATAAATTTAAAAAACTTTTCTTTCAAAATTGAAAGTCATTAGGCGTTTTCAAAATGAAATATCTCCTCCATACGGTAACGGATTTCAGTGTCGTTCACGGCATTGGGATCGTATCACCGAGCTCTTTCCAGTCGATCTGTTTTGGAGCAATTCTGAGCAACTTCATTTTTGAGCATTTTTCTACAAGGGACTTTGATCTCCTGATCAATGATTTCCTCAACCATTTCAGGAGAAGGCTTCTTATTTACAACTTGTTCAAGAAACTCATTAGCTTTCCCAACCTCATCAACAAAACTGATAGACTGCTGATTTCCAATCACATGAAAACTATTTCTGATAGACTAAAGTGAAGTAGAGAAAAGAGTCAGAGACTCTTCACTTACTTCTAAACTTTCAAGGCTTTCCTCATCAGTGTCATAGGTGACCTGTCTTAGTTGATTACTGCTTTCAATATGATGATAATGAACTTCATCCCACAAATCAACTGTTGATGGCTCTGCAAGGTTAGCTTCTGCTTGGATATCATAATCATCAATATATTCATCATACCTTGGATAATAATTAATATAAGTAATGTCACCAGCCATACATATTGGACTATTTAATTGTTTCTCTTCGAATTGATTTACAAATCTATTTTCTGACTTATGGTATGCAAGATTAGCAGGAGAATGATCAGAAAATTTTTGTTCATATGAAGTTTTAGAGGTTGTTTTCATGTTTAGAAGCTTATTTATTTCTTCTTCAGTTAAAAAAGGAGCCATTTTTCTTTTTCCTTGGAAATAACTACAGCAATCCTCTTTCTCTTTTGAAGGCTGATTTAGAGGCTGAATGTCTTCTTGAGTCTCACTTAGAAGAGATGATGAATCATCACCTGTGTTTTTAGAGGGTTCTAGTGAGTGTTCTTTCATTTTTTGATAGGTTTCATTCTCTATCAACTCTTCTTGATTTTTGTGATAGTTACTTTGAGCATGAGATTCATAAGTTGCCTCTGATAGGTTCTCAAGGTGCCAATTTCCTTTTAAAATCTGAAATGAATCGAAGCATAAGGGTAGAGACTCTAAATGTGTTATCTCCTCCTTTATTTCAGATTTGATTTCATCCTTAACCAACTTTTATTGATCTATGTGAGAGTTATCTTGAGTATGGGTTTCCTAAATAGCTGCTAAGAGATCTTCAGGATGCAAATTTCCTTTCAAAATCTGAAAAGAATTAAAGCATAAGGGTAGAGACCTTAAAGGTTTTGACTCTTCCTCTATTTTAGATTTTGTGATTTCAAGATGGTTGATTGTTCTTTAGGGTAGTCCTCTCTGTTTTTATTTGCAACTTGCTCGTAATGCTCTCTTAATAATGAAGCACAAGATGTAGGAAAGCAACTAGTACCTACTTGGCAGCCTTCTTTACTCTCTTCTTTGCAGTCTTTCTCATCATGCATATTTTGTTTGTTGTTCTTGTTTTGTAATGATTTATTTTGCTTTTCCCGAGGAAGAAGTATATGTTGTTTTGCATAAGCAGCACCAACCTTAACCCTATACCTTTCCTCTTACCTATCAAGTAGATGCATTAGCTTGCTAAATGTATCTAGTTTTGCCTCTATGTTCATACTTGGATCCATCTTTGTTTATCAAAAAGAGGTCACTACATCTTTTCAACCAGTCTAGAGTTCTATATCAGTAGATTCTTTAGGTCTATTGAGGGTTGTGGAGTCATCAGGTGGAAGATTTGAACTTTTTTGTCCACCATCAGCATGATTGGGATTGCTTAATGCATTCCCAAGGGAGTTTATAAGAACTAGTGGGGTAATAGGCCTACTGGAGGCTAGTGGAGTCGCCATGTGGATATTTTTAGTTGTTTTGAAGATAAGTGTCTATGGTCCACCACCAATACTGACAAAAAGCCAATCTAGAAATGTTTTTGGTTATTCTGAGTTTTCTAAATGCAGCGCTTAAGGTATGTAAGAGTGTCCTATAGCTGAGTCATCAATTTTCTAAGATGGTGAAAAAGCTAGATTCTACTCTTAGGCTATCAGTTAAGTTCCCTATGATTTGACGAAGGTTTCTGAATTCCTAAGGGATACTTAGTTTGTCACTGACATTGGAGGTTGCATCATAATCACCATTGTGTTAGTGATAGTGATGAGGTAGCTATAAATCATAGGATATTGTTTGATGAAGGGATTCTGGATTCCTAAGGGGTATTTAGATTGTTATGAACTCAGAAAGTCCCACCGTGATAGCCATTATGTTAGTGTCTTGTGATTTGGCAGATTGGCTAACCAAATGACAGGGTAACATCAGACCAGTCTTTGGAGACCTAGGACCTAGCCTTCCTGGACTCAAAGAGGGTTCTCTCTATTGTGTGAAGGATGTGAGCTTGTTCGCTATGGGTGATTGATTTTAGGCTAGTTGTTAAGTGTAGGTTTTTTTGTTTGTTTTGGGTTGGAGTAAGATGATCAAGTAGGATAGGTGGAATGAGAGAATATCAAATCAATAGGGCTATGGGGTCAAATGAAGGCTAAGTTGTCTAAATGATGAAGCAGAGTGTATTGCATGGTCGATTTAGCAAGGTGAGTGGATCCTTAAAGTGATGATGAGGTGTAATGAGAATTAAGCTTGGGAAGAAACTAAGAGATATTAAATGTATATAATCTGGAAGAACTGACTCATGAGGTAGGGCAAACCATTAATCTCTATGAATAATACTCAAACTAATAAACATACAAGATGAAAAATCCAGTGGTACATAGAAGCATTAGAACTCCTAACTTTAGAAATCCACCTTCAGTTTTTTGAGAAACACATATAATATAAAAAAAAAATTCAATATATGGAGAGGGAACTCCTAAACAGTATATATCAAACTATCAGGAACTGTGAAACAAGTTGATGAGCATGGGAAAAGGGCAAGATCGAAACAAGGCCTCTTTGCATTATCCTAATCAATCAGTATTCCATAGGAAAGCTTCACAATGAGTTTTTGAAAACTTTAAATAAACAGGGCATACCATGAAACATATTTATAAGCCAACAAACTGATCATTTATGAAACAAAGAACAAGTTTAGTAGGCCTAAGGAGCAGTCAAGAATTCCTTAAGATGAACTAAAAGAAGAAAACATCAAAGCTATAGCATGCAGGAGGTTTGAGGTGCTTCCATGACCATATCTCAACCTATAATTTTCTGATCTATAGCAAGCAAGTAGACTGGAACAAAATGAGGACAAGGAAACACTAACAAGTTAGAAAAAACATCACCATTCACCAAGCTATGGAATCCTACAAGCAAGCTTCTCCAACATCAAGCCACACAAGTCATTCATTTACTTAATGAAAGCAAATATCTTCTCCAAGCTCATAAACCATGTATTTCTCTATAACACATCAAGTCCCAATTTTTTACAATAAATCCTCAAACCTTATATAACAAATAAGGAGAGGAGAGCCTACTAGAGCATCTAGAAGCCTATTGGCCAAAGAGAAATATCCTAACTTGTCCTTGAGGCTTCGCAAAGCCCAAGGCACAAAAATATCTAACAAAATATATCTTACGACTATAAATGGAAATAACATTGACCTTTAGGCCTGACATGCCGAAGAAAAATTTCCAAACGCACATCTTCCTAGTCATACACAGGAACACAACACTCTGTCTCTGGTTTCTGAAAATTTTCCAGTCAGGCAGCACCAAAAAGGGTCTTTTTGCAGCAAGCTTTTGGAGGCCTTCCTGATGTCGCAAAAGGCTCCGTGATGGCCCATTGGAGAGCTATGGATGTCTAATTTCAAAATATTCTTATTTTTTCTTAATCTGATCTCTAGAAGTGGCCAAAAAAGTAGAAACAATGAAGGTTCCTAGGAGCACAGCACCTGCTTAGAAAAAGTGGCAGAAAGGTGAAAAAATGGTTGTTTTTTGACCTTTTGAGGGACCAAAACAACTCCAAATGAGCTGAAATTTTGTTAGCATGCTCCTCTTGTGCCAAGGAATCCAAAAATGTAAATTTTTCCTACTGAAGATGCTCTGGGAAAAAGCGCAACGTCCAGGGTGCTGCACTCCTAGGCTTGAAAAATTGCCAAAAAAAACGAAAGTGTTAAATTTCACTCAAAATTGGTGAGTGAGTCCCTTAAGGGCCATTAGAGACCTATAGTGAAGCTTGAGAAAAAATTTCAAGACTAGCTTGGTCATTTCCATCAATTGGCGTCGGGCCCCTCCTTTGGGCAGTTTTGAGCTTCTTCCTAGCAAATTGATTTCACATTTTGTAATGTTCATTCATCCTTCTCTGTAAGCCTAGATCTTTGTTTGCCTTCTCTAACTTTGCCTCCAAATGTAGATTTGCCCTTTCAAGCCATGATTCTTTATCATGCTCAATTTCCAAGGTGAGGAGCTCAGTGAGAGGGAATTGTTGTGCTTGGGCTGACTCTTCCTCTCTCTGTTTTTTCAAAGCTTTTCTAAGACCCATAGTTTTAGGCCTCTTCCTAGCTTGCCCCTCTTCCTCATTGTCTTCTTCATAGGCGCCCATGTATTCCTCTAGCTGTACTTGTGAATTTTGAGCTTCTCTTTTGTATTTGAGTGCCCGGGATTCATAAATGGCAAATTGGCCACTCATTTTCTTGTTTTGTGTTTGTAGGAAATGAATGAGATATTTTGATCTTTCCAACTCAACCTCTAAATCTCTGATTTGTGCACTCCGATCCTATAGGAGAGAATTAAGTATCCGTGTTTCATTTTCCTCATCACTGCTCAAGTGAATGAGTTCAAATTCCCTCTCTTCTTCATGACTACTTTCATATTCTTTCATTGTCTTCTTGCCTTTATCCTTCATGGGTTTCTTACCCTTGTCTTTGTTTGGCAATTTACCCATGCTCCTGAATGATTTGGTGACTTTTCTTTTCATTGTTTGAGTGACCTTGTCTTTCACAGTTTTGGTGATTTTGTCTTTTACTAGTTTTGAGGAGGAGTGCATGGCCCCTTGCCTTTTGGAGGCAACAAACACATGCCTCCTACCTCTCTGATAAGGGATGATGAGAGGTGTTACAAACTGGGCTTGCACAATTTGATCATTTACAGCCCTAGGACTGTCCTTCTCTTCAAGAATGTTTTCTGTGTGTATATCCTTGTTATTTTGTTGTTGGAAGTCCCTTTGACTATCAATTTCAACCTATTTTATGCTCTCATCACCAGGAGGACCTTCAAAAGTGTCATACTCTGTTTCTGCATTGTCAGAGGCACCTAGGTTTGACACATTTTTGTCTTCAAGGCTATCCATTTCTTTACCTTTTTCACTGTTGTTTTGACTATCAACATTCCTCGGATCCTTGCCATCACTTCCTTGTTTATTTAAAACAACTCTGAAAACTGTTTCTGGGTTGTCTTTATTAATCTGTTCATTGTTATAACTGCTTTCCTGTTCTTTGGCACTGTCTGCTGTAAGGCTCTTAGTGTCTTTTTCTTCACTATGAGTCCCAGCATCTTGTCCTCCTTTCTCATCATTGGTATCACTGCTTGAATCTCTGTTCTCTTCTTGGTTTACATTTTTCTCTTTGCTACTGTTTTGACTATCTCCCTTTTGGATATCTTCCTCTTTGCTATTGTTTTTATTGTTTTCCTCTAGGCCTTCATCATCTTTTCCCTCATTGTTTGTATCATATCCCTTATCTTCATTATTTTTTTCATCACTCCCTCCCTCATATTCATTATTTTCTTCCTCATCTTCCTCACATTCTTCCTCATCTTCATCACCTTGACCATCACTCTTTGGTTCATCTTGATTGTCACTTTTTTCTTCAGGGCCTCCGTTGCTTTCTTCAAGGCCATTTCCTCCTTCTTTATTTTCATTATTTTCTTCCTCATCCTCATCACACTCTTCCTCGCACTCTTTCTCACTGATTTGTATATTTTGATCATCACTTCTTTCTTCCTGATGATCAATTTCAACCTCTTTTCTGCTCTCATCACCTTGACCATCACTCTTTGGTTTATCTTGATTGTCATTGTTTTCTTCAGGGCCTCCGCTGCTTTCTTCAAGGCCATTTCCTCCTTCTTTATTTTCATTATTTTCTTTCTCATCCTCATCACACTCTTTCTCACTGATTTTTTTATTTTGATCATCAATGCTTTCTTCCTGATCATCAGTGCTCTTATCATCCTCACACTTTTCCTCATCTTCATTATTTTCTTCCTCATCTTCCTCACATTCTTCCTCACTTTCATCATCCTCTCTCTCACTGTTTTGTTCACTTTGATCATCACTTCTTTCTTCCTGATCATTAGTGCTCTCATCATGATCATTTTTCTTAGGGGAAGGTGTTTGAAGAAGGTTTGTTTGGGAAAGTGATTCATGTGAGGAAGGTGAATCATGGTCAGTGGATGGCGATGGAGGAGTAGGAGGAGGATTTTGAGAAGATGATGGCACATTTTGTAGTGAGATCGAGGGTGAATTGGTGAAGCCATCATGGGCAATAAAGGCCTCCCAAGGAATGCCTTGTTGGTTCAATTGGTGAGTTACAATGACTTTGATAAGAGAGTGAATTGGTGAAGCCATCATGGGCAATAAAGGCCTCCCAAGGAATGCTTTCTTCAAGGCCATTTCCTCCTTCTTTATTTTCATTATTTTCTTTCTCATCCTCATCACACTCTTTGTAGTAGGAGGAGGATTTTGAGAAGATGATGGCACATTTTTTAGTGGGATCGAGGGTGAATTGATGAAGCCATCATGGGCAACAAAGGCCTCCCAAGGAATGCCTTGTTGGTTCAATTGGTGAGTTACGATGACTTTGATAAGAGGGTGAATTGGTGAAGCCATCATGGGCAATAAAGACCTCCCAAGGAATGCTTTCTTCAAGGCCATTTCCTCCTCCTTTATTTTCATTATTTTCTTTCTCATCCTCATCACACTCTTTCTCACTGATTTTTTTATTTTGATCATCAATGCTTTCTTCCTGATCATCAGTGCTCTTATCATCCTCACACTTTTCCTCATCTTCATTATTTTCTTCCTCATCTTCCTCACATTCTTCCTCACTTTCATCATCCTCTCTCTCACTGTTTTGTTCACTTTGATCATCACTTCTTTCTTCCTGATCATTAGTGCTCTCATCATGATCATTTTTCTTAGGGGAAGGTGTTTGAAGAAGGTTTGTTTGGGAAAGTGATTCATGTGAGGAAGGTGAATCATGGTCAGTGGAGGGCGATGGAGGTGTAGGAGGAGGATTTTGAGAAGATGATGGCACATTTTGTAGTGGGATCGAGGGTGAATTGGTGAAGCCATCATGGGCAATAAAGGCCTCCCAAGGAATGCCTTGTTGGTTCAATTGGTGAGTTACAATGACTTTGATAAGAGAGTGATGAAATAGGCTTGTCATCTGTTGGGCTGAAGGCCTCTTTTTCATGATTGAGGACATTTTTTCAATGCTTTTGCAGAGGAAATAAGACATGTTTAGTAGCTTGGCCCTGGTGAAGTGCATGAGGAGTATAATATGATAGGAGTAGATTCTGGAGAACCTACCCTCACAGGTAAAGTATTTCATGACAATCTTCATGAGGAGGGCATACCTATCTAGTAGATGTGAAAAAGGAAAAATGGCTTTACACTCAGCTTGGCAACTAGGTTTTAGAACTGGATGATAATGGATCAAGTCAAAAATTTTCTCTTTTGAACTACCTTTTTCATATGCAAGGCATCCCAGTGGCTTTAGAGATAAATTTAGGGGTCAACTCAAACCTTACCCCCGCTAGATGAACTTTATGCCTGTGAAGCCTTAGGGTAAACAACTCTATCAACTGAGGATGGCATTTTATTTCTTCTACCTTGTTGCAGAAATAAAAACACCCTAATTCTTGGAAATAAGATAAGACAGAAGGGGATGCTATCAGCTCTTTGGTGTCTATAGGCTCAAACCTATTAGGCCTCCCTCCTTTCTTGTACTGTCTTCTTGGTATTTGATGCTCATCACTCTCCTCTTGAGGCATGGTGCTTACTTTACCCCTTCCTCTAATTTTTAAAACAGAAATTTTTTTTAGCTGATTAAGTGATGAGGAAAAATGGTGAATGAGGAACTGAGGTTTTTAAACAAGGTTTTCAGAGACTTAGCAACATAGTTTCATCTCCCTCTAAATCCCACCTCAAGTTTTCTATGAAATATATTTAGAATTTACTAGGTGCCTTTTTATTTGAAAAATTATGAGGAAGTGGTATTTTTAGGAAAAATACCTTGGAAAGGGTCTTCCAAAACCAAAAATGCAATTTCTGAACCTTTCTGGGAAAATCTAGCACTTCTGCAGGCTTCAAGTCAGTGCTGCGCTTTTTCAGCAGGAGCGCAGCATCCAGGGCCCAGGCGAGCCTGCATGAGGAATCGATGTCGGGGGTAGTGGTAGGTGCGCAGAGTCCAGGGCGCCAAGAGAGCCTGCACGAGGAATGGGCGAAGGCAACTGTGGTGGGCGCGTAGCGCCGTCGACCCTGGTGAGCCTTCATGAGGAATGGGCGAAAGAAACCATGGTGGGTGCGTAGCACTGTCGGCCCGGGCGAGCCTGAACGTAACTATCGGGTGCCAACGGCAAGCGCGTAGTATCCAGGGCATCGGGTGGGCTTTGCTTGCAAAGTCGGGCGGCAGCTCCTGCACGTCGGGCGGGAAAAGAAATGTGCAACGTCACCCTTCAGGCGCGCAGCATCCGGTACTAAACTACACGGGGCACCTCTACAGGCACACAGCGTCCACCTACAGGTGCATAGCCTCTGTGAAATTCTGCCCGAGGATGCCTTCTGAAGCCCGGAAAAATGCGCTCTCCTTTGCCAAAGTTGGAAATGAGAGGGAAAGAGCTATTGAAGCTACTTATACTCCTTTTTCGAAATAATTTTGAACTCAAATACCCTCTTCCCTAAAGTTTTATTTTCACACTTCTATTGTCTTCTTTTAACTATCTTTTCAGTGCCTTAGCCTTTTTGGAGCTGGTCCTTTTTCTATTTCCTTTTACCACTACTTTTAGCATTTGAGAAAGTGATTAGGCTCATGATGGAATTTGTTTTTCATTTGCAAGGTGAAATTAAAAACTATTTTTCCTCCATATCCTTTGAAACAAGTCTGTGACTGCCTTTTGTGTGACATTTTAACTATCAAACTTTGATTTTTCATTCTTCAGTGCAATGGCACTCAGTGCCTTTTAAAATCAAATTTTCTGACCTTTTGGATTTTAAATCACATATTTTGATATAGTGGAGTTTTGTGCTCTTTCACTCATCCTTAGAAAAAAACTCAGGAACCCTTTTACACCCTATGTTGTTTATGAGGGAGGTTCTTATTTCACTTATCATGCCTATTATCCCAATTTCTAAAACTGTTTCCAAATACCTTTGCACTGTGGGTCAAAAAATCATATATTTGCATTTCAAATCAAAGAATACCTGTTGCTTTTCTTCTTTAGTGTGCTTGTCTTCTTTACAGTGATCTTAGTCCTTTCTTTCATCTAATGGTGCATCTGATAGCCTTTGTCCTTTTTTGCAGGAGTGTGGCAAAGGGCAGCTGTCCCTGTACCAGTTTTATGCTTTGAGGCCAAAAACTTTCCCAATGATCCTTTTGCTGAAATGCACCATGTTTTTCATATGTTACTAATATTTTTGATATTTTGCATAGACCTTTGTATGAGCATTATTTTTCTTCTTGCTATGATATCAAGACCTTTCCTGTAGCTTTCGGCTTGTTGTGCCTTTTATCCACTATAAATGGAATTTTGAAGCTTCTTAGGTGTCCCTTCATCATGATGTAATGAGCTCTTGATTTTCCCTGTAGCCTCCAGCTTTTATACTAAACTTCAAGGCATCCCTGCAGAGATGCATTGGACATGATAGTCTATTCTTGGCAGATTTTACTGTTGGACCAGGAGGGTGCCTTGGAGGTTTCTTGTTTGTTTTTTATAAATATGACAACCTCATCTCTGTGTCCTTTTGAATTTACCTTTTATTTTCTGTGAAAATATAGTGCATGGGAAAACTGATGGTGCATGACCTATGAAAACCTAACTGAATTATTTGCAAGGTTTTAGAAAAGGGCTTTTGAATGAGGGTTAAAAACAGAGTTTTTTAACAAGACACAGGGTTTTTAGATATTCTACTTATGCACCATCACCTATAAACCTAGACATATTTATGTTGCTTTGAAGGGCTTTCTAGACAGACCTTAGATACCAACAGTGATTGGGGCAGTTGGAGAGTAAGAGGGAAAACTTGGCTTAAATTGGCCAGACAAATTTGTGAAATAAGAGGGCTTAGGCATCAGAGGTAGAGTGTTATATACATAAATAGCAAGCATGGATGGAGTAAGGGACATTGGTCCGAGATGGGATATTTGCAGGATGATAGACTTACCATTGCAAACAAGAGAGGAGGGATAGGTGAAAATTTCTGTTTGAGGGGATTTCTAGAAGAAACAAGATCTCTTGAATCTTGTTTCTAGAAAACCTAGAAAAAGCATTTAGTGATCTAAAAAAGTGAAAATTACTGATGACTAATAGGCACCAGCCAATTCGGAGACCTCGAGGGGCTCCCGGGTTGCCGGGAGGAGTTCTTGCACAGCCTCAAGGTTGGGCACCCGGTGGTGAGGCTAGCCCCTCGGGGGAGGGTAGCAGCTCGGCTGCAGCTGAGACTGAAGATGAGCGAGCTCATGCTGATGTGGCAAAGGCTCGTGTTGCTGACATGACTGAGTGGGTGTCAGTTCTGGAGGATTTCTGGGATCAAGTGGACCGCTTGACCCAGGGGGTGCTGACTCGAGGCTTTTTAGATGACCTCGAGGATGTATGGCCGGAGACCTTGATGGCCCGGGAGAGGGGCTATCAGCCAGTTTTACGTCGGGTGGTAGTCTCGGTATTGACGGCAGCTCTAGTCATGGTACTAGGAGCGTCAGTCGATCCAGGTGCCCTGCCTAGGGGAGCACCACCCTAGAGTCTTTTTGTACACGGGGAAAGCACCCGTTATGAGGATGCTTCCCCTATTTTTGATGACTTATATGTGTATTTTTTGGGCTGACCAATGGGTCAGAGACACTATTTTTGTACTCAAACACATACATTTATATATATATATGAGAGATATTTTTTGTGGCTCTACATGGTGTGCCCCCTATTTTTTCTTTATGGATTATGTTATGCTAATGGATATCTATGTTTTCTATGATTTTTTTTTTATGTATGATGGTTTATCCAAGATGCATTCCAGTTTAGAATATTGTTAGCTATGTGATCAGCTATTTGGTTCTGACTCCTTGGTACACGTGCGAATGTAATGTAGTCAAATTGTCTGCTTAATCTTTTTGCACGCAAATAGATGTAAATCTTGTATCTCAAATGTTTGGTTTAACTACGACACTACTAACTAGGAATCGAGGTAGATATGCATATGGCGTATTCCCTAATGGAGGGCGTCGCACATAAGTCTGATAACGGCATCATATTTTTCCTGATTGCTTTTTGTTGAACCGATGCACACACCATTGGTGTAGAGTGGTGAATGGTCAGGGTGATAGATAACCTAGGCGACTGCTGCTAAAATTTGATACCATCTCGATGCTCCATCAACAAATCTGAAGTAAGGGTCAGGTTGGTAATCCATGGTGACACTCGAGCACATTTTGCAATAAGTCTTTTGGTCAAAATTTTAAAGTGGGTGGTTTGTGTACATTGACTCTAGGGGAGGGCCTTCTTGGCCCTTATGGATATAATTTCTTGAGGTAAAGGCCATTGATGGGGTTGCTAATGCATGTCCCGTTCGATTCAATCAAGATGTATGCCCCCTGGCGAAGGAAATGTTTTATGATGTAGAGTCCTTTCCAAAAAGTTTCAAACTTTCCTAGCCCTAGGGCTTCTTTTGTGACATCATAGCAGAGGACTAGCTCTCCCTCGGTGAATGAGGGAGGGTTGATGTGGCAGTCGAACGATGCTTTTACCCTTTTCTTCTGGGCCTCTTTGTGTTGCAACGTCTGTCGTAGGCTTTCATCGACGAGCTCTAGTTGTACTAGACATTTTTCTAAAGGCTAGGTATCATCAAGGAGTTCGATGGCAGCATGTAAATTCGTGATTTCACAGAAATCAATGCAAAAGCATAGGGTACCCTAGTTTTTTATAACAGGGATAGGGTTGACACCCCAGGATGTGGGGGCAACTTCAATCCTATTTCTAATATATGATGATATGAATCGTATATGATGTATTGTGTCGTCAACGTTTGGTGGGGGGAGAATCTCTGCGATGGGAGTTTGCGTAAGTGCAAGGTTGGGTCCTCTGTTAGGATGGTCAATTTATTGTTGGTGGAAATTGTGCCTGGTGCAGAGGTGCCTAAATGTTTCCATTAGCAAGCATGCCTCTAGTTTGTGGTTATGGCCAGTACAAATGGTGCATGGTACCACTGTGCCAACTGAGTAGATTGTGTGGGAATCAATGCTACTCTTCATCCTGAATGTGGATGCTTGGAAAGGATCTATTGTATAAGATGAGTTCTTATGCTTCCATTTCCGTGCCGTTGGCGTGGGTGTCTCTAGCTCTTTTGGGGAGTGTATACCTAACGCTGCTCTTGCCACTCTTAGCTTGGGGAGATTCTCACATTTAATTGTATCATGACAGTGTGAACAAATCCAGCAATAAGTACGCATGATTTTATCTTGGTTAAAGAGAAGTCTCTGTGCGAGAGACGAGACTGCGCAAAAATTGTTTGTGAGGTGCTTTAGTTCTTTGCACTGATTGACCCAGTGGAAAATCAGGTCACGTAGTCTGCATGTGATCCTAGGTTGGACCTAGGTCATGCTTGGTTGGTGCGTTGTTCCATTTCTCCCATCACGCCATTGTGGGTGCAAGGTTGATGGCCTGGGGGTGATATACTTTCTATACCGTTTGAGGATATCATGTTCTTTCTTCTCTAATGTATGAATCATATCAATGAGAGGACGAACTTGTGGAATAGAAGTACATCACTACCCATAGTGATTTTCTTGACATACCTGGAAAAATAGCCTAGATATGGGGTACCCATCGTGCTCAGTTGGTGGCGTGACTGGGTACCAGTGACGTCACACTTCTAGGTCAGGGCAAGTGGAAACCACATGATTGGGCATTTTACATAACACACATGTTGGTCTTCTATCTAGAGAGCGGTTGGGGGTAACTAAGGGTTCCCTGATCAGTCGCTTTTCAGCTGACAGGAAGAGGATAGATCTACTTGTCACATCTTCTTGGGTTGTTGAGATGTTTGTATATTCCGAGTCTGATCCATCTTCTCGGGAGAGATGGACTATGGCTAAGCAAAAAATAGCCAGCGCTAAGCGAAATCAGGGGATATAGTGGCAATTTTCTAGAATGTGGTTGTCGACACATAAAGGACATGTGAATTGCGCTGCCCGCAAACCGTAATAAACACACTCTATAGGATACCATCTGTGGATGAGTTCCAGGGCTACACATTCTTCGATGAAGTGACCCCATTCATCGCACAACATGCATTATATGATAAGAGGGGTAAAATGAACGAGATTATTTTTGGTGACTGTCGCTCCTCCTACAAGTAAAGGATGGTGCGAAGTTCATCTCTACATGACTAGGTGGAGGGATCATCTTGATAGGATCTCTCGATGGTGTGTAAGGTGTCCCTATATCATGAGATTTCTGGGAAATTATGGGTATAATCTCCATAATTTTTGCAGATAGCGGATGCGTTATTGGTACGTAATGCTTTCCCTTGACTTTTGGTGGCAAGTTCCTTTTTCCAAGAATGTGGTGTCGCGATGTCTGCCTCAAAGCTAAGGAGCAGTTTTAATTCGTCCAGTTCTGGGAAAATGTGGGTAGGGTGTCCTACTATGTCTCATATGGCACAACCTAGTGATTCCTGTTGCACGGAGGGAGTCTCCAAATTCTTTCCTCTTCTCTCAATTTTCTTAGTCGTAATCACCAGTTTTTCAATGGGAATTTCCTTTGCAGGGATGTTTTCGGCAGTTTCCTGAACAGGTGGGGCCTCCTCAATACTAAGGGGCATTAAACTTGTGGCAGTGATATGTGTGGCTCCCATCCCAATAGGAGGAATGAGGTACAAAACTGGTATTTCAAAAGATATGTTTGGTAACACCACGGTGGCCAAGACCTGCTGAGATACGAAACCAACTAGGGGGTAGAGGAAAGGGGTTTGGGAAGAAATGTAGGCTAGAGAAGCTGTCGTTGCCGAGGACTCGGTGTCATTACTGCTTTTTTTTGTGTCCTGACTAGCTTTGGCGCTTGATGTGGACATCATGCACACCAGAGCCCCTGTGACATCAAGTGATGACTCAGGTATAATAATGGGATCTCCTAGGAATGATCCTAGGATGGACGACAGTTTGAACTGGCCGGGGCCATATTCTTGGTATCGTGAAAGCGTGTCCACAGATGTGTCTATGTAGGGTAGAATGACATTGGTATTTTTTAGGGGCTTCTTTTCATTATGCATCAATTGGTTGACAGTAACGATGCAGTCCTCATGGGGGGAAATCATAGTTCAAAAGATGGAGGAGGTGACGACTGACAGGGCGTACATATAACTTTGGCCAAGGAGTATATTGTAGTCCAATTAGGTGTCCAAGACTTCAATGTCTATAAGGACCTTCTTTTCGGCTAAGCAGACCGGGATGTTTTGGTAGATACCGACGGGGGCTGAAGGGCGAACATTGTATGCTCTAAGCATGATGTCTGATGGCTTTAGTTCGGGAAACCCTAACTTCTACCAAACGTTATTTGACATGATGCATGTGGATGCACCCTCGTCAACGATACATCGGTGAATGGTAATTTTTTGGACCAATACTGGTATCTGAAAGGCGACCATTAAAGGAAGCCTAGGGGTGGCTTTGTCTAAATCCAAAGCCATTAGGCATGTATCAGCAGGGTTGATGGCGCCTAATGTAGAAAGTAAGGCTTTCCACTGCTTTGGGCATGACTGTAATAACCAAAGCTGACAAAGCGGTGGGATATTGAACTAGATCATCCACAATGTTATAGCTATGGGTTGCTTTGGAATAGTTTCATGCTCGCCTATTTGGTCCCTTAGCTGTCTTTGGAAAAGGTTCAATAAGCATCTTTGATATGGTCAAAGGTATCTAGAGGGAGATCTAAATCTCCTAGAAAGTTTGTAAAGGTTTGATGGAAATGCGGAAAGGAAGGGCACTACAAAAAGGACTGCAGATCTAAAGCTCCTGAGAAAGGAAAGGGATCTAATGATTCTCCTTCTGCAGAGGCAAAAGCCACCTCGGATGATGGTGGGGATGTGTATTTGGATTCTTCTTCAAATACACATGTATATCATGATTCATGGTTGATTGACTCGAGTGCCTCCTTTCACTTCACTCCCCATAAGGAGTGGTTCTGTGAGTATGAGAAATATGATGGCAGTGATGTCTTCTTAGGTGATGATAGGTGCACTGGTACTAGCCCCTGATGTGTTGGTGTCTGGTGGGGTGTCGTAATTTCGATTCCATGTTTGAAAAAACGTTTCCTTACTAGTCATGTATATTTCGTGGTTGTTTTTTTCGGAATCATCGGGATTTTGTTGCTGTGTGCTAAGTGTCCCTTGATGGGGGAGGGGCTCCTGCATGACTATTGTCTGCTGGGAATATCCCCCTGGTCCATGGTTACTTTGTAGCTTCTTCATCTCAGGGAGGTCGGGACGATGGTGAGTGTAATGGCCGTACTCACCACAGATTAAACAAGAGTGTTTTGTTCAAAGAATTGGCCTTTTTTTCTATCATTGGGCATTGCTTGGTTCTTGGTTTTGATTTCGTTTGGAGTTGCCTCCAGCCTAAGATCACAGAGGGCATTGTTGATTATTGCCCCCCTATCCAAGATCTCCTTTAGGTTTGTTTTTTCCTTTTTTCTTAACTGCATTAGGAGGATAATTTGGATTCTCTTGGTTATACTGTTGGAGCGGTTGGTTTTGGGATGGTTACACAAAGTTCACCTGTGCATTATTCTCCATGGGCGGGCCTTGTGATGGGGACTGAGAATAATGCGGTCCCTAGTTTGTAAATGGCTATTGGGGGGGAACTCTTCCGTCAGTATGTCTATCTGTGTACAGGTTCCCCTAATCCGAAGGACAGGATCCTCCATGCTGATGGTGATACGACGACGCCCTACTAATCAAATTTTGCGAAGGCATGTGATGAGTTTGGTATCCAGGTTGTGGTACGTTCTGGGTAGAATCATATGTGTAACCAGGGTATTGAATATTGATGCTTGGGTGAATTTGGGTCAATGACCCAATTAAACCGTCTGCAGAGTTCGACGCGCCTAGAAATTATTTAAGTTTGTAGGCATGGGGAGTTCGGTAGGATATTGTAAATATACCCTGACTGCGTATAGATCAGCTCGAGTTGTTAGGCCTTACTGATGGCGCCCTCTTCGGATATGGGCTTTTTTTGCGCCACATTCTTCGAAATCTCTACGGTGAGAGTTTTCAAGACTAGGACTAACAAAACTCGATCGTCTAGTTTGGCTTTGCACAAACTATGACATCACCACCATTCATGGAGATGGTCTGAGATATGGATAGCGGGGGGTTGCCTAAAGTGGGTTAGTAATTCCATTTTAGAATCATGGTGGATGGGTAACTGAAAATAGGTCAGGAACGCAGTGGTGAGGGTTCTAAAGTGAGGGTTGCTCCACATGCCATTTCGCTACCACTCCAATTAGAGTGCATTGAAACAGTCTTAGTCAAATACTATCATCAACGATGTTGTTCAAAGAACACCGCAGGTGAAAAATCATAACATGATTTCCTGGGTCTTCTGCTTGCTTCGCTTCAAATTTTGGAATGTATGATGGGAGCTTCGTGGGCATGGGATTCCATATGGGGTTGTGTGCAATGGTGTCATTTGTCAACTTAGATAAATCTGGTAGATTTAACGAAGCTAGAAAAGGTGACTGCGAGGTTTTAGCCATTGCGGCTTGTGAAAAAAAAATGTTATGGTTAGGAAGAGGGTTTGTCTGCAACATACCCTATTGTGTGTTCACCTGGCTTCTCAAATGGGTAGCACTCCTCTTCCCTCTAGGGGTTGTCGGAGGAGTGGTGTGTGGTGACCCTGTGGGCGTGTTCACTAGCATGGTGTTGGGAGAATGACTAGGGTTCCCAACTAAAGATGCCACAATAAGGGATGAACCAATAATGGTGATAGTGTTCCGTCTTTGACGCCTAAATGGCGAAAGACATGGAACCCCTCCCGGTAATGGGGGGAGGTCCAAAATATGTCTAGATCGACGAGGTCCCGTTGAGTCCGTTCTGGTGTCGACTAGGTATGGATTTGGAAATATTTGAGAGGATAGAGATTATAATCAAAGAAAAATTTTGATAGCATACATAAAACAAAGCAAAAATAAAATAAATTTTCCCTTTAGATTAATCCTATGTGATCATTCAATCAAAAAATATGGTTTTTTGTTGTTTGCATATGATACTCAAATCCTAGAAGACCTATTCGTCCTCACACACTCAAATGTAATTGGGCATTGAGAATATATCTTGTGAATTCTGGCACAATGTCCCATAAGAGCTGGCGACGCCCCTTGATGAAAATCCACCAAGGTAAGGGTAGAGGATCTAGTGCTTGCCTGCACCATCACCTATAGGGAAAGGATGCCCTAATTTTTTCCACTAAGCACCATTATCCCACGTGAGAATTCAAATCTTGGGCTTCTTGGTATTTGAGCTAATAGTACCGAGTATCAGATGGGTCAGGTAGCCCTAACTGATACCACACGCACTGCGCCTAAGCCTAACCCCCTCTGAATCGGGTCTCTGTTGCGCTCGGATTTTCTTTTCCGTGGGCTGATAGGTGGATTTTAAAGTTCCCTAAATATTCAAATTCTATGTTTCAAGATGAAGAATGACCAAAGCATCTTATTGGATGCCTACCCCCTTGATCCTAACTTAGACGATAAATTCTTTTGTGGTCCCTGTGGGGAGAATTTAGTGAGTTTTGTTAAGTTAGTTTTAGGAGTCTTTACTTTGGTTAGGGTGTGGATGTGTGTGAGAAAAAAGTGAAAAATCACATAGTTTGAACGTGTGGATATGAGATGATCCTTTTTCAAAATCCCCTATTTAAACTATGTTCTATTATTCCTTGCTCAAAAGAAACACATGCGCGAATATGGGTCGCTTTCAATTTTTCCTAGTTAATATATGTGATCAAATATAGGGAGATGGTGAGTTGTGAATAGAAGGTGTTCATGTGCTTGCGTAGGATCACCGGAGGGTGCAAAGGTAGTAGAGATTACTTGCTCTTCTATCGATAATTTGATCCTAGTCCCAAAATCATAGTGCAAAAATTGAACTAAACTAATGACTTTTACACTAGAAAAAAGAACTAGCTAAGCATTCGTGGACTTGGGCCACTTACTTTGGCTAATTATCTAGATGTTTTAGTACATAAATTTTCAAAACATGAATTATTTCGGAATGCAAGTTAACTTTCCTCCTACTTAAGCTATGTGTTAACTTTGCAAAAATCAACTTGAAATAAACCTGACACCTAGACTACTAAAATCAGCTAAGAGTGAGCTTTAGCAAGTTGCGAGGCACCTCAACCAATGATGGAAGATGTATTATGGGCTGCCAGTCACTTTTACAAGAAAGAAAAGATGAAAATAGTGAAAAAAATTCCACTTGTGGTTTTTGTGCACAAAAGGCTAAGATAGGTGCGATTTCTGCACACAGGTCACATCTGAATGCGTGCCCTGGGGCGCGTCTGTCTATGAGAAGTGCGCACAATTTTCCTAAATAGTAATTTTTTGGAGCTCGTATGCTTCAGTCTGTCACTAGGGATGAACCAAGCAATAAAGGAGAGAAAGGGGGCAATTCCAGCCCAATTCCACAGCAAAGACAGAGGTCTTTGCAAAAAGGCACAACCACATAAACATGGAAATAAAAGTTAGTGGATTCACCAATCCTGTGTTACTATGTTTGGTGCATGAATGTACGAAATCACACCAACTTAAGGGGGGTGGTTTTTCCCTCTTAAGTTATTGGTCACAGGCAGAAAATAGATGGATTCAAGCAAGTTAGTGGCACATGCTAAAACATAAGCATACTAGATAGAGAAATAGCATAAATATTCAAACATAAAAACTAAACTAAAACTAAAACAATTAACACAAAAGCTCTAAGTAGAGTCAAACAATTTCAATAATCCAAACGGCGGTGCTTACGTCCCCTCTTATTGAGTGCTGGTAGGAAATGAGGATGAAACTTTAACCCACTTTCCAAGGGGCCCTTAGAACTAGGGGTTCTAAGTCCCGATGCAAGGATGTCTTTACTTCCGAGCTACCTTGGCACAAAGTCTCCCTCTCTCTACTATGGTGGACTAGAGTTTTTGGATGGCCAACAACTGAGTCCCCTCTATCTCTACTGCGGATCACACACTGTTGGTATTACTTGGGGAAATTCTGGCCAGCATAACAATGTGCTCTCATATTTTTCATCTCTTGGTGGCCTTTTATAGGAGAATTGAAATTCTTCTTCCCTCTCTTGGTACATTGTGGATAGTGACCTAAGAAAGGAGGGTGATTCCATTGTGTGCCACATTTATTCCATTGTTTGCTCCCTTGAGATCCTAAGGAGGCTTGGGCAGTTGTCCTTAGGCAGCTTCAAGTGTGGAATCAATGTCCTAGAGTCTGCCTTTTGGTCCCAGAAAGTGACTTCCGCCACTCCTAGTATTGTGTGCCTTTTTGAGTAAAAAGCGCGTAAAGGCACGCTTATCGAAGATTTTTACGTTAAAGGCACATCTAACTGGTTCTTTCTATGCGCAATTTGATTTTCCTTTCAGAGCTTAGCGATTTTTAAATACTTTTAGATTCTCTAATGTTTTTCATCCCTGTAAATCCTTCTGCTTGACATTAAATAATGCCACCTTTTCTTGTCCAATTTTCCAGTGATAACACGACCTATCAGACTTGCAATAGAAAAAAAATAAAACAACAAAAAATAATCATTCAAAAAGTAATATTCCTAATTAAAATGCTTTTCTATAATTCTATGTATATGTTACTACAAAGAATTCATTTATTAATATAAATTTTGTTATATTTAATTTTGATATATCAATATAAAAATAGTTTATTATTTTTTCAGGAAGATTATGAAAATCCCGAAGGATCAACGAGTTGATATTTGAAACATGCTAGTAGGAATGTCCTAAAAAGTGTACGAGGAGATGTTCAAATAAATGAACATAATTTCATCACAAGGGGAGTCATCTCAACAACAATGTGCTTCAAATGTATGTAATCCTTGATTTTTCTTTTGGTACATATAAAAAAATGATTTAGCATTAAATATTAATTTTCAAGTATTTTCTTGCAGAAAAGAAAAGAAAATGGAACTCATTCAACACATAAAATAGGACGACAAGGAATAAAAGGGTTAATATCAAGGTTTGTGAGTAATTGTTACTATTTCCTTATAACAACTTAAGATTTCATTTTTGTATATTTTAAGTTGTTCTACAACAACCATCCTTGAATGTCTTCAAATAGGTGCTAACCTACAAAGAAGAACCATCAGAAAAATTTATTTACATTTGGTTAAATATGGGTTGTGAGTATATGTTGGCATATCAAAAATTAATTGTGGAATTTGTAAGTATCCATGTTGTTTTACCTCTCTGAGTTTATAATTAATAAAACAAAAAAACCCTTTATATTAAATGTATGATTTATTATGGGGTATAAAACTTTCAAGAAAAAAAGTATGAAACTACGCCAAAAAAAGAGGTGTTGAAAGAAGACATTAGATTTGATTTTGAAAGAATGTGTGTAATTCAGGACTCACCTCTTGCTATGGTACATTGCTTTTCGATTTACATTGATGTAAATTATTTATTTCAACTTTCATTATTCTCACCAATATAGATACACTCATTACACTTTATTTTTATGTTTGTGTATGGAACTTGAAGAAGATGAAAACAATCGATGCAATCAACAAAACATTCGTCCAAATAACTCAGGTCATGGAAGTATCTCAATCACTGATAACAATTCTAGTGAAGAATGATGATCTATTTGAATATCAGTGTAGTTGTATTTTTTGAAATAGTTGTTTGTGAAAATTAGAAATTGTGTTTAATGTAATAGACATAGTGTCCCAATTGAAAGGCAAGGGTTTACCAATAACTACCCCCTTTTGTATAAAAAATAGCCTCTTATTCATATATAATAAAATACATTTTAATTTATTCTATTGCATTGTCCAATGTCACTTTGCACCACTGATTAAATATATGGATGATTAAATAATTTAATGAAGAGATGTGAAATATACTGATATAACAAATTAATCCAAACATCATATACAAATGCACTAATAAAAAATTAATTTATATAAATATTTATATAAGATATATGTGGATGCTTTGATGAATAATGGATTTAAAAATTCGCAATAATTGCACTATCATGGGACGATGTTTCTAAAAAAGAGAAAATATATATCGATATAGATATTGATATTAACCGCTCCAAATACAAGTTTACAATAATAAAAAATGGTATCTTGGTGCTTTTGTAAAATAAATATGCACCGGGAAGATATACATTTCATGCGTCGGCTTTATTCTTCTTTAATGCACGGGTGCATCATTACCTTTAATGCACCGGTTCATTAGATTACGTAAAAGCATCGATACTGCAATATTGTTTTCCTACCCCAGTGCCTTTTGTGAAAAACACACCATCGAGGCTTTTGCAAGAACAGAAGCACCGAGGCATTGTGCTTTTGAAGCACCGGTGTTGTTTATACAACTAATCAGCACTAGTGCATTGTTACGCATAACCGCCCAGTGCGTTGGAGAAGATAAAAGCACCGGGATTGCAAGATTTTTTTGCCTGCCCTAGTGCCATTTGAAAAGTACTACCCAGGGCATTTTTGGGAGACATAAGCACCAAGGTGGTATACTTTTCAGGCACTGGTGTTGTTTGCATTGAACGCCCCAGTGTGTGGTATCATAGATTGTACAAGTCGTTGCATTTTTATTATTAAAGCATCAATGCTTTTATAAATTTAACACATCAGTGCTCCAACCATTTGTTTCCAGTATCGGTTCTTCTATTTAAACTTACAACACTAGTGGTTTTATGTTAGTAGCACACCAGTGTGATTTGTCCAATAAGTGCATCACTAAGAAAAATTCTTCTAAAACCTCTGATTTCCCCGATTTTTTTATTTGTGAAGAAGTTTCGTTATCAACTCCGCTAAACATCCACTATCACAAATGAATGTTGTAGTGGAGGTTTTTTCTACAATTTTTGCCAATTTTATCACTAAAAACCTTTGTTATAACCTCTGCTAGAAGGTATTTTCTTTGTAGTGTCAATATCAGCCTTAATCAACAGAAGTAATGTATAAAAGTGAATTGTGTCAGAGTGTACACGCATTATTGTGAATATACTTACAGCAAAGGGAGACAAAAATTTAAGTTACACACTTTATTGTCAATCAACTTGCAACAAAGGGAGACCAGAAGTTAAGTAAGACGAAAATTGATATGTACAGAAACATAAAAATGGTCAATAATAAAAGTTAAGAAAGAGAATGATTATTTATACTTGACGATGAAAGTGTGATGCCTTAATCCAGCTAGTTGTCATTGCAAGAAGGATTTATAGTTAGCATAGTACTTGAGGAAGTGATAACACATTGTAAATAAAGAAAATGCAAAACCAGTCTAAGAAATATTATGTAATTGGATTCCATGCCTTAGCCATGACTAGTCATGGCTGGAAGAAGCAACAGGATACCAAAATGGATCATGCTATGGTTTTAATTTATAAACCATAGGTCGATAGAGAAAAACATTGAGGCATGAATAACATATAGATTAAAAGGGAGAAGGAATTAAATATAAAAGGAATTTCCAACAATTTTGCCTACAACCACAGTAGATACAACCTTCAAAAAAAATAAACTCAAAGACACAATGTTAGGGTCCCAAAGATTGACCCAAGGTTGAAACACGACATAACCTAGAGAATGAGCAAGGAAGGGTATGTTTTAAATTTAAGAGGAGAACTTATCAAAGTTAATATGGAGTCGTAACCCCAGATGGGTCCATAGATGTCATGGTCACACTAAGCTCTTGTAAACTATAAAGGAGAATGATTACCCCCTCCTAAAAAACTCAGGCAAGAATCACTTAGAAATTGGGGAAAATATTATACCAATAAATCTTATCGAAGTGGAAGCGCTAATTAGAGTTGTTGTAGGAATTCTATGAAATCGCAGGCATCAATTTTTTCCACCAAAAAAAATCATAATTCCTGCAATTCACACTAGATACATACAATAGGATTAGAAAAATAAAACAAGAACAAAAGAAATTACATTATAAATTATTAGTGCAAACTTGCAACCAAAAAGGGGTTACCATTCTACCAACGAAATTGACAAGAGTCCCCTCCTTATGTAAGTTGACCAATGTCTCAAAAGTAAAAATATTCGTATATGGAGGAACAAAGGTAAGTGACAATGCAAAACCTGCAAAACCTTACATACATAATAGAGGAGAGCAATGCTCTGGATGCATAACACAAAAAACCAGTAAACCAAATGAATAGTAAGATTAGGGTTGTTTTTCCTTTTGAGAACCCTTGAGAAATCATCATTGTTAGATTAATCCATTGAATCTCAGTTGTTAATAGTGCATCTGATAGATAAACCATGTGACTGCACATGGGCAGTCATATATGTGGCCCTTTTTGGCCACTTGAATGTGTGGTTCGATGAGGAATGAAAAATGGCAAGGAGAACCTTGAAAAAGGAAGGAGAGGGGAAGATGAATGTAAAGTTATATAAGCAGATTTTAAAAAAGAAAAAATATGAGTTCATGCAAACAAGGCGGGAAGAGCTGATATATCTAGGCAAGAATAACCCAAAACATTTTTGGCAGGATCTTCAACCAAGGAAGAAGTAATTTGAAAATACTATTACAGTCAATCAGTGGTTTGACTATGCAAGGCAAATCTATGAAAAAGAATTAGAGGTTGAGCCTCCTCCCAAGATCAACACATCTGCAAAGCTTTTCACAGTACATGAGGTTGATGCAGGAGCATTTGACTCAGAAATCTCATTATACTTTAGTAGACATAGAGGTCTTATGATTTCAAGGAAGTTGGTTTCCTATGTACTAAATTAATGTAATTTTAAAATATTTTGAGTGAGACATTTAGAATAGGAATTAATTAATATTTGTGAGGCATTTTGTATATATTCTCGAATGTTGGAGAACATGAGAGAATTAGGATAGTTGAGAGATTGAGCAATTTGGGAATTAATTGAAAATCTTAGATTAGGAATTGGTTTCATGATTTTGTGGATGAGAGAGGATCCTGAGGGATTAGTTGAGTCAAAAGAGGACTTAGAGGATATTCAGGATTTTGTTTAGAAGATAGAGGATCTGAACCAAAATTGGTTATCGAATCTTTTGTATAAAATGATAAGCCTCAAGGCATTAAAAATATAGATTAGGTAGGATTTGGATTATGAAGCCTACGGGCCAGAGAATAGATGAAGAGGTCACTGATAAAGAAGATCAGGCCACAATGAAATTATTTTTGTAAATATATGTTTATTAATATGGAAAACTCAATTTCTGAGTTATATACTGAATATTGAGAAATGGATTTATAAAATGTAGAAATGATGTATAATTTAGTGTGCAGGTGAGAAAAACAGATAAAGGCCAGAGGGCATGTAACATAAAGTGCCGAGAGAGTGACTTGACTCAAACAAGCTTTGTTATTCGAAAATAACTGAAATCTGTATTTAGGAACATGGATTTCTATCATTATATATTTGAGCTATAGATTTCATGAATTTGTGAAACTGTGTCTTTCAAAGAAATCGAACACTCATTTTGTAGTGAACAAGTTTGAATTCGGTATGGCTTTGCGGATTTCAAAGATCAACCATCGATCATAGAATGGATCGATGGTGACCCATTAAAGGAAACGTGGCTATTGAAATTGATTCCAGTGTGCACTGCATAGCAGAATAAGGATAATGATCCGTCAAAGCGTTAAGAATTTTCACTTCAGATTTGTGTATTTGAGCATTTAAATTTGTGTTAAAATATAGGTATTTAATGTAGCTGGACCCTATAGTTATCTCCAAAACTGTGAGTCGGGTGAACGTGGAATCTGTGAGTCAATGGCACAGTGGAATGGTGCAACGGTTCGATAAAACAATCAGTTGTTTTCGCATGGAATTGAAGTGGTAAACGGTAATTGTTGAAGGAGTGCAAAAAGATATAGAGTGGACACATTGCAAATGAAAACCACTTATTTCGCAGGTTAAAAAAGGTTCAAGGATCGTACATGTTGAGGTGCGAAGGCCATCATATCTGACGGGCATATTGACAGCCGTCAGATTTGATGAGCGAAATAGTTGTGAGCCGAAATTATATTTTGCCGACATATTTTGTTTAACCAAAGTCACAAGCATAGATACGTATTTTATAAAGTGGGAATTTTATATGGTTTATAACCATAGTCAGATAAAGGGGAATTAATTCCACTTAATGGTTCATGCTTAAGGTGTAGCTTGGAACAAATGCATGAGACCAAGCATTTCATATGCATACTATGGGTTTGTGCAGCTTAGGTTACATTAGAGGTGGAGGCAGGAATTAAAGAGTTGAAAACAGGGAAGGCAAAGGACTTGGTTGAACTTCAAGCATAATATCTAAAGTGGGGAATAAACATTTTGGCACCCCACATCATGGAAATATTCAACGACGTCATTCAGCAAGGATTCCCAAGGGATTGGACAACTAGTCTAGAAATTCCCCTTTTTAAAAGTGGAGACATTAATAATCCTTCCAACTATAGAACCATTATGATCAATCCTTTGTTTGCAAAGCTTTTCAGTGGCATAGTAAAAAATAGAATCAGTAAGTGGGCAGAAGTAAAAGAAAAGAGGGAAAAAGGGCAAGCAGGTTTTAGGCCGAAGAATTCTACAGTAGATCATGGTATCACACTAAGACACATTGTTGAAAAGGTTTGGGGGAGCAAAGAAGAAGTATTTTGTTGCTTTGTTGACTTCAAAAAGGCCTTTGACATGGTCCCTAGAGAAAAGTTGTGGCATAGAATGGAAGAACTAGAAATTCCTTTACAATATAGAGTTGTTGTCCATAGGCTTTATGAAGAGGTGCAAGTCAAAATTAGAACTTCAGCATGCATTTCAGAAAGTTTTAGAAGTGACATAGGAGTCAAGCAAGGTTGTCCTTTATCCCCTACCCTTTTTGGTTTATATATTGACAAATTGGTAGTGTAGCTAAATTTGTAAGGTGGGGATGGTATTCGATTGGGGAGTTTGTGATAAAGCTTCTTCTATATACCGATGATCTTGTGCTGGTTGCTAAATCGGCCCATGGATTGCAGAGGCACCTGTATGCCCTTGAGCATTTTTGTAAAGAAGTGGGGATGCAAGTCAATACCAGTAAGACCAAAATAATAATTTTCTCCAGTAAAAGGAAGAAAATCCAACATACGTTCTTCTTTGAAGGCAACATTCTTGAAGAATTAAATGAATACAAGTACCTCGGGATCGATTTCAACAACAAGCTTAATTGGGAGGATTACAGAAAGAAAATAATTTTAGGAGGGTGGACAACACTATATGCACTTCAAAATAGATGTAGAGAGGCAGAGTTATGGGATTGGAACACGATCAAAGTACTTTTTGGACTCCTAGGTTGTCTAGTGCTATTATATGGGTGTGAATTGTGGGCTAACAGCATCCTGGTTTCAAAATGGAAACAAATTGAAAAAATTCAAAAACGCTTGATTATATGCAAGTTCAAAATAAAAATTTCATTGCCCTATGAGATAGTGTTGAGTGAAACAGGGGCAGCTCCCATCGAAGCAATTGCGATTGTGTATCTTATAAGGTATCTAAAAATAATTGAGTAAATGGGAGGAGGTAGATGGCCAGAAGTTATCTTCAATGAAGGTATGAGTGAAAGAAAGAAATCATGGATGAGAAAAAACAACAAATGGATGCAAAAATGGAATATTTGCCTAAATGCATGTCCCCCAAATAGTAAAGAGTTAAAGAATTTTTGTTGGAGAAGTTCCGTGAGGGTATATGGGGAAAAGAGTTGGGTAGAAAGAAGAAGTATTATGTTCAGGAATTCAACCCCATTTGTGGTCTCCAACAAAAAGAATATATTGGAGCTAACATTTTGTGGAGAGCAAAGGTTCTTATTGCTCAATTAAGAACTAACTCACATCAACTTCGATGTGAAATGGGGCGGTGGAAGAGACCTAAAGAAGCTTGGGAGGAAAGGGTATGTACTTTTTGCACTTCTGGGGCAGTGGAATCAGAAAAACATTTCATTTTGGAATGTGACGCTTTCAGAGACACCAGGGATAGTTACCAGAGTATGTTAGCATCAATTCCATGGCATTGTATTTTCAGTGAAGGAACTGTTAAAAGTTTGGGTCAGCTCATCATCAATTTGAATAAGAAAATGATTGAATTACAGAAGGCAAAAAACAAGGAAGTTGGTGGTTCCATAGACTATTTTTTTGTCTTGTGGAAGATAAAAAATCATTCATTCATTACCACCTCCATTGAATGCTCTAAGGGTAATGCACTGACAGCTGACGACAATAGTGCGAAGTGCAATGATGGCACAATAAGACTCTAATCAATAGAAATGCAAATAAATAATTAAATTATCAATAAACAAAAATCAAATCAAATACTATAATTTTAACTTTGTCAAATCTTATTTAATTTTTGGTCAGCTTGAAAACTAATTGAAGGTCAACACATATATCAAATGTGTTATATCCATAAGAAACATAAAATCAATAAGCACAATATGGTCAGTATGGTAGAGATGTTGTAGTGTAAACATAAAAATAATAATTATGATTATAATTAATAATTAAATTTGTCTAGATCTATTCTAACTTTGGATCTACCTTGAGCCGAGCAAGATTAAATATTTTAAAATGAAAACATATTTATATAGTGAAAATAATCCAAATTAGTCTCACATAGTAATAATAGTGTTTGTTTTTTTTTTAATTATATTATTTTTAAGTTTAGATAATTTTAATATAAATATTTAAAAATATACATTTATTATAAAACTTTGATAAAAAAAATTCGTATCTTCACAATTAAGTTGAAAAGTGATCCAAACCCTATATAATGTAAAGTTATGAAAAAATACATACTGACCATATTTAAAACCCCGTTTTAAAAAGACAAAACAAAACTATGTGGTATAAAGTGAGATTGTGTTAAAAAACCAATACCTACTAACCATATAAAGAGGTAAAGGTAGGATATAAAAAGTGAGATTTATGTTTAAAAAAAAATACGTTCTAACAATATAAAGAGGTAAAAGTATAACTATCTATAAATGGGACAACACGTCACATCATTGAAAGGGAACGACGATGACATGTTGCCATGTAACCCTTCAACAATTTTCGGGAACGTGGATTCCACGTGTCAAATGCTTTTGATATGTTCTTGTCTGCTGAAGATCCACGTCTCCACGACCCGGCCTCTACGGCCCTGGAAGGGCCATCGATACGAACGGCCCGTCGCTTTCCTGAAGACAAAAGTAACGCAAGTTGCAGCGGGCCACGCACGACAAGTGCCACTAAATCTAAAGTTACGTGCCGTGAGGTCCCCGCCCTTTGCAGTCCAGTTATGCGTCGTCCACGTGGGCGAGATTTCGTGGCCCAGGGTATCCATTGTGTTCACGTCACAACCCTCCCTTCGAGAGGCCTCTAGCATGCAGCGAAATGTCAAGCAAAATTTAGTGACATGTGGTTTAACGGTAAGTTTTGTTGGGTGAAATCCACGAGACGGAGGTTCAAATCTCATTGAGTATATGGCCTGTGGTGTCTTGATTAGAAGAGTCTCCATAGTAAAGGTTTCGGCTCTTGTTGAGGCATAAATTAATTGCTATTGTGTGTCCTTATAAATCATAGGTGTCCCAATGTCAAGAAAACCTTCGCGAGTTTACTCTACCATCATCAACTTATTTTATTTGGATTGAAGGTCTTTTTGGATCAGGAGGAGTTAGAACGAGGAGACTATCTAACCCCTCATATAGAAAGGGTTATTCAAACAGTCACGGTCAATGTGGCCATTTTCTACGCTGCATATGGGGTTTCGAAATGTACAGAAGAAGTGTCTGGTGAAAGATGTGGAAGAGCACGATTGGAGGGGATTCTTTCTGTGTTTTCTTGCCCAAGTGTTGAAGATAGATATGCATGACCACCTGCGAGAATTGGGAATACATATTGCCTGGTCTTCGTCGACATTTTGTCTTTCGTGTTGGAACGAGAAGGTCTTTAATGATTTGTTGCAACTATCATCTATGAGTCAATCAAATAATCCTTTATATAGTATTCGATAAAGATCTGGGTTCAATTTTGTAGTTAATTGTTTTGTTTTGCTAGAATAAACCTGTAATAACTATTGTTTTTCGATAATTGAAATTTGTTGTGTAAATGTGTGTCTAGTGGCTCTTATTATCAAGAGATTGTCTCAAAAGAAATTGTTAGTGGGTCTTTTTTAATTTTAGTATGAAATTTTATAATATTTGTTTAATTATTTCAATAAGTTTATGTTTTTTTTTTTTTTTAATTTAAATCTTTATGTGTAGAAATGAAAGATGATAAATGGAAATAAGAATAAAAATAAATAATAAAACCAAAAAGAACATGTAATTGGATATTTGTTTTTTTGAATTTATTAATATAATTTTTTTTTTTGTCTAGTTTACTAATATAATTTATTAATATAATAAATTTTGATGGCCTTTAAGGATAAGTGGTTTTTTTTTCCTAAACTCACATTACATATTTTCAAAACCCTTAATAAATTCATGAGAAAATGATAAATATGATTATACCCATAAACGTGATTTGTTCACCATTTTTAGCAGAACATTGACCATATATTTTCTTCATACAATTATAAATATTGAGATGACTCTAATGATATTTATTCACAACCACACAAATAATCGGCGATGTTTCCCTAAATTAAATGAAAAATATCACCTAAACTATAGAAAACAAATGTGGATTCTTTTATACATCCAAGTGAATCAATGATTTATTAGTTGTTATTTATGTTTGTGTTTGCTAAATATATCTTAGTTAAGTACAATTCAGAAATATCTTCGTATTTTCACGAGAATAAAGCTAGTCTTAATTTCAAATTTTAAAAATTTAGAGATACATTATTTCATTTTTGCATTTTTTTAAATGGGGGCTTTATTTAAAATACACTTGTCAATGTAAGTACATTTTTTTTTATAACATTTCATCTTTGAAGGGTTAGGTGAATATATACCCTTTCAAATAAAAATAAGACCAACCCTTCAAATTGGGCACATGCAGGCAAGCAACCGGCCTTGTATGTTTCGGAAGCCGTAGTTTAACCAGTCTGCAAATTTTCCCTGAAAATCATGGAAATTGCTGAATCCATTTCCACCATCAAAACACATGATTCAAACACTGCTACTGCGAGAATTTTTGAAATTTTTTTGGCTAGATTTCAACCACTTTTTACCATCCGGGAAATTCTTCTATCTCAGTAGACGACGTCGTTCTAGAACTAATGTGAGATGAAAACACTGGACGTTGATGGTCAGTCTAGAAACTATGAGTTCACTGCAAATTGAAATAGAATACAAGTTGTCCTTGTACATCTTTCTAGCGCATTGTGTGCTCCTTCCACTATGCTTTTCATTTTGCATGGCAATTCTCTTAGTGGTCAACCTAGCATGAGTCATCTACACACACTAACCTAAAAAAATTTGTCAAAGTTGTCATTACTCCACCTAAAATTCTCTCAACCAATTCCTCATTTCTCTCTACATAGTAGACATGCATTCTGGCTAGAACTATCTGTATAACATCCTCTGATATTCTTTGACCTCTACAACTCTATTGATACCATTTTGAGCATCGCTTCTCTTATTGTGAGTAATTCTATCTCAACGCCTCCTTAAGATTACCTTTTTCTGGTTTCCAGAATGGCCCCAACCATTTCTTTAACTCTCATAAAATCTGGCCATCGTGGAGACATTACTTTGTTGTTTTTCCATTGTTGGTGTTACTCTGACCTTGACAAGCTTTCTTGACATTGTGTATTCTCATTTTCAAAGTCTACAAATCATTGATTCGAGTCTTTACACCTAAGGTTTCTTGGAATAGGAATAATTTTGTCCTAAACCTACCAAAGTCTACCTTCATTTTTGGGGTATTGGTTTCAAGGAGAATTCTCGCAGGGTTGTCATTCAGTGAGATAATCAGGGTATAGTTTAAAAATTTTGTCAATGTGAGAGTCTGCACTACATCACTTCACTACCGAGGCCACTACAACATTACAATTTTGGCGTCGAGATGACCATTGAGGTCACTATTCAAATGGATTCAATGTTTCTCTTATTGAAGGTCCAACATCTGCAAGCTCTACTTGTGGTGTCTCTTGAGAGATTCAAAGAGGATATTTTCACCAAGCTCTACTTGTGGTGTCTCTTGAGAGATTCAAAGAGGATATTTTCACCAAGCTCTACTTGTGGTGTCTCTTGAGAGATTTGAAGAGGATATTTTCACTTGCAGGCCCTTGGTTCATAAGATTAAGTCCACAACCGTTCTCATTTCCAAAAAATTTACCACACTACCAACCTTCTTGAATTTTTTTAGTGAAAAAAACTATAGTGATCTAGGAATGCTTCTTTCCCTCATCTTTGATAATAGAAATAAAATATTAAAAAGTCTCAATTAATCTATTACTTTCTTAAGGTCTGATAGACCTCATTGGTCTCAGTGGACATTAATCATCATCATCATCATCGCCATCATCATCATAAAGAAATGATTTACATTGTATCACAATAGAAACATATTCACACATGTTCATGTTCCTATTCATGTTACTACTGGTGTTTATCAAATATAAGCAATAGATGTCATTTTCTACCTGATCTTACAATTCCCATAACTCTAAGAAAATGATTGAGAGTAAACATTTTTAGTTGGCGTGACAAATTTCATGGCAATGTTCTTATCAAGCATGCATAACTCTTCATAGACTTTCATGGCAATGTTTTTTTCAAGCATGCAAAATAATTCATGACATTGAATGCAAATCCATTCCTTCAACGAGATATTTTCAGCCATTTTCATGGTTATTATGTCATTACCTCATTTCCCCTATGGGGGTGTCTACCCAAAACCCTAGATACTCTCTCATTCATGGCTAGTATGCACACAAGTTTCTTTTTCATTTAATAATTCCTTACTCAATGTTTTCTACAAATGTGCTCTTCTTCACCCATGCCCATTTCTTGACTCTAAAACACTCACAATCATTTTTTGTTTGTTCCTATGATTATTGGAGATCCATGCAAAGTGCATAAACCTTTGTTTCCAGTCAGACAATGAATTATAGTTCGGGGAAATTTGTGGATATGAGGTGGTTCATTGAAGACAAAGTGTATTGTCCCTAGTAGATTTATCCATGACTTCTTTGTATTTGAGGTTGGGAAGTCTAAAGGTCCTCCTTTCTCTTCCTCGTTGAGTCCAACAGAAGTGATGCATCACTTGACTCCATAACCCAAATTGAAGATTCATTCTCACTCAATAAACTAGTTTGTTTTTTGAGATCTACTTGTAATGACAAAGAGGTGCTAGATATAACGATGAAGTTGGAGGGATTTTGCTATCTATATTTGTAGTTGTCCCATTATTCCCTCACTTCCATAGTTTGAACTAATTGAGCATGCCATGTTCTTTTATTCTTTCATGGCATGCTCAATTGGTATCTGCCATCCCATCTTCAATGTTAATGAGATCACAACCTTGATAGAAGTGTATCTAGCCGCTGGAGCTAATGTCCCCGCACAGTCTATGCCTTTATTTTGCGCATAACCCTTGACCACGAATCTAGCTGTAATATTCCCAAATCAGGAAAATGCTACAACAATGAGAATATCTCAAGATATTCTAAAGTTGGAGACTTAGCAATATGCAAACATAACAATGGAGCAGCAGCAACACTCAACTCATATAAACATGAGAGAAATCCATAGCCATATCATTAAATAATAGCAGCAACAAATAAATACAAGAGCTTGAGGAAAATTCTACTCAAGATAAGCAATACTCAACCCCAAGAGACAAGTACATAAACCCTGACAAAACCATTGCTACACAAGTATGCTTAAGCTATGACAGCGCAGTTTTAGGGAGAAAATGCATGCTACATAGGTCAAATACATGTATATATCAATGTATGACCCAATACAACATTGGGAGCGAATATCTCAGCTCCTAAAGGCTAGCTCATTTCAATCCTAGAAGGATTTTCCATGAAACACAAAATCTGCAAAATGCCGGAGTTGTTGGGTAGCAGCTGCAACTCAGAAATAGAACTGGATGGAGATGGATGTAGATGATGACCAAACGGAATATGCCTCCTCCAATGGATATTTAGAGTGAAAGGCTGATCCTCTCACCAAAGATCTCACCCTCCAACAATCTGCAAGAGCCCCACTGCAAATGCTCTACTCAAAATAACGCAGTCACTGGATGGAACTGCACTGTAGGGCTATGGAATGAGTTGGCCTTGATGCCAAAGTCTGCAATAAGCTCTAGAATGCCTCCAATATGATATCCCAAAGTGAAGAGAGACTCCTCCTCTGAAAAATAGCTGATGGAGGTGGTGTAGTGAACCCTCACTGCAACACCCAACAACACAACATTATTCTACTGCAGAAATAACGTTGTCTTGATGGAGGATGCTTGGCCTCAAGCCTAGATGTGAGGAAAATTAGTGCAATCCCTCAAGAGGCCTCTCAAGAAGGAGAAGGAATCCTAAACAGGAATTCCTCCCAGCAACTCTTGTTAAACAACAAAGAATGCTTAATTGTCTAAATAGACAATGAGATGAATAATAAAAGCATGAGAAACAATGGTTGCCTTGCCCTCCTTTTAAACAAGTGAAAGATCTTTCTCCATGGGCTCCATCCATTATGGTTTCCTCCACCAAATATTCCCTTCCTCATTCACACTACGTTGTCTTCCAAAGTAAGCCACTCCTCCTATGGCAGCGTTGTTGACTTGGTCAAACCTGACCTTGTCCACTTGCAAATAACCCTTTTCACACATGAGGGTGTGAAAACCAGCTCCAAAGATGATCCCCTTTCATACTAAGAGGGATTTTATTGAGATTTTTATCATGCATGGGCCTTCTTACCCATTTATTCTCCTCCTAGGTGAAATCAACAAAAATTAATATTCCAAATTATTGTAGGAAAATTTTGGAATATTACAGTCCTCCCCTCCCAAATGTTGCTTGTCCTCAAGCAACTGCAAGGATAGAACTGGAAAGCCTCCTCTCAAGGCATGGAGTCTATGATGTGTTGAGGAACATATTCCTCATGTGGATCCTCCATCCCCCAAGCAATCATCCATGCAAAATGAGTTACCTTCCAACTAGGCAACTCCTGGAAACTGTCCTCCACCTTTGGCTCCGACAAAGTAGGTGGGATGAAAATATGCTCATGGTAGACAATGTAGCCTACCCCACACTGTCCATCTCTCCACTCATGATAAGTGTAGAGAGAGTTTTGATCCTAGGCTGCAAAATACTTGCCCTCAAGTGGCAAGATGAAGACTAGATCTCCAAGGATCTCTCCTCCAAAGCTGCAAATCATGATGGCCCAAGTATCTCCATATATGATGAGTTGGAAGTCATCATCATATGGCATCTCCTCCATCATATGGCTCACCTCACAAAGTGAAAAATGTGTTGTTAAGGTAACCATATCATGTCCCATGTTCCCCTTAGAACATGTAGTGCAAAAAGTGTGAGGAATTCCTCCCTCAAAGGACACATTCACCCAATGTGTCTCTCCTCCAATCATGCTCCCAAGAAGAGCTCTAGCAATATCAATCAAGGGAACCATAA
The DNA here is from genome assembly GCA_034641835.2 of Pinus albicaulis. Classification (NCBI taxonomy): domain Eukaryota; kingdom Viridiplantae; phylum Streptophyta; class Pinopsida; order Pinales; family Pinaceae; genus Pinus; species Pinus albicaulis. The sequence goes on along the minus strand of MU968363.1, from coordinate 32,818,823 downwards.
GGAGAATCATGATGGCTGCCATGTGAAGTAAAGGAGAAGGACAATGGTCCCTCAAATATAGCCAACGTAGTTTGACTCTCCACTGCCATAGAAAATAAAATGATGGGTGGCCTCCCAACCATTTTCTTGCTGCCCCAATCTCTTCACAAATCTAGAGAAGGTGAATGATGTAATGTGCAATGTGAGTACATTATCCATGATAAATATCCTCCCCATATCCACTTAGGGAGTGATCACCCATAATGGCCTTATGTAGACCACCAAATCTAGAAGGAAGAATATCCTCCCTTTGAGAAAATCCCTGCATATATATGGTTAAGATATGCATATATATAGAAAAATAACTATGCAATCCAACAATACTCTTACCATATGTTTTGCTCATATAAATGGAGTGGCTCATAAATGAGTCTTCCCTCATCCTCAAAGGGAAAAGAGTTGACTGTGCTAACTCCTCCATCTCCTCATGATCCATGGAGTGCCTCCTCAAATTCTTCAAGTGGTCCCTCCCACAAGAAGGAAAGAAATGTAATGTGGCATTCATGTCTGGCCCATGGTTCCTCCCAAAATGTACAACATGTATAGTAGGGAGAATCATCCTCCCAATGGGCATCCTCAGTCTCAAGCCCACTCTCCAATAAAAGCTCCCCATGACCATAAAAATATCAGCAATACATGGAAGCATAGTACAATAAGAACAAGTTGCCAAATGAAAACCAGAAAGTGGATCAAGGTCCCATATAAGGAACCAGCGCAGTGCATCCCTTGCCTACATCAAATCAAACAAAAACAAGTGCTTTTCCAGCCACTTGTTCGCTGCCACAATCATTCTACAAGATAGAAATATGACAGTACAATGTGGTGCTAATGGTGCACACCAAGAATCATGTGGCTTCCCCCATAAACCACCAATGAGATAGCCAATCTCAATGCTACAAACGGCTTCAAGTACATCATTACACAATATGCAACAAGGAATAATCTTCCTTGGTACAATATGCTGCTCATAAATAGACAAGAAGTACAAAACATAAGGTGAAATTGTACATTCTCCATCATGTACTCGAAGATTTGAGCTGAAATGGCTCAACTGACAATGCTCCCTTACTCCCAATGAGTAGGAAGGTGGCTGTGACATCCTCTCCATCATCATCCGGGCTCTACATCTCTCCATATGCTGAAATATGTCTTGCTGAATGCCCTCCCAAATTAACTCCTCTACCAAGGCAAGATATGCATCACAATGCATGGAAAATAAGTCCTCATGTGCTGCATGCAGCAGCTTCTCCTTGAGACTAGAACCTCTATTCAAGAAGACTCTTCCATGTGAATAGATGACCATATCATCCACAATATACTCATCATCTCTACCCGGGTCATCGAGAATCATGCATGCACCAAGATCCTTGGAGTACTCTACCAAAAGCTGAGATCTCCAGTAAGGATCAATCCTCCTAAGAGACAGCATTGGTGATCTGGCATGTGAAGCTCTCCTCATGCTGCTGCCTGCTACTTTGACATCCCCCATGCCAAATTTCTCCTCCAAACTCTTCACCTCTCCAAAATCCAAGAGCGGTGAATCCAAAGACAAGATGTCTTTCATCAATGATAGATCTGGGGGCCTCCCTGGTGGAATGCCTCTATGCAGTGAGACATCAATGTCAAGAGTGGACTGTATATATGGTTGGGAAACTTTTCCCTTGCTCTCACAGCGCAATACATTATGCCTCTTCTTTGCACTAGCTCTTTGAAATAGAGAAGGGTGTGTGCCTCTCATCATAGGATGTTGCTCTTCCTCCCTTCCTCCTCCTTCCGGCTGCAGTGTTGCACAATCATGCTGCTCACTGATTGTGCTTGGACCTCCATGTATAAGATCCTGGGGACTTCCTTACAAAGATGCAAGAACCCCCCTATTTGGAGCAAGAGCTCCTCCTTTCTCTGCATGAGGTACTAGATCAACTCTAGAAATGACAGCGTTGTTGCCCTCAGCTTCCTCAACATGATTGGGAAACCCTCCAATGATTGGATCCACTTTTGGAAAAGGGATCCCCTTGCCTCCTTGTGCCAAAATACAAGATGAAGGTCTTGCCTCCAACAAATTATCATGCAAGATATCAACCTCCTTCATGGTTCTCTGAAATGATTCTGAGTCCTTGGTTTCCTCTATCACATGCAAGGGTTTTTTTTGTTTGAATGTGTTTGTTCCCTCCACATGAGTTTAAGAAATTCCTCCTACCAAATCTCTTCATCAAATTTCTAATGAACATTGCATAGGAAGAGGTATTTAAATTTTTGAAAGTAAATGAATCAAATAACCACCATGCATAGACCTTACCTCCCAAGTGCAGCGCTGCTATTCTGATGGCTTCATCTTCAGAAATCTGATGTTGCTGCAGAAAGGTGTCTATCTCTTCTATCCAAGCCCTGGTTGAACAAGTAGGGGAACCATTAAAGATAGATAGAAGAAATATATCCATATTATGTTGCTTGCTCCTCCTCACCATGATCTTGCAAAACTCTGGAAAAGTAATATGATCTCTAAACTTTGGAGTTTGAGATTCATACTCATGCAAGAAACCACTAAGAATTCCTTTCTTCCACATTCCTCCTTCTTCTTTTCCTCTTATGGCAAAGCTAGCCATATGAATGCGTTGTACCTCATAGGGTGTGGCTGCATGCTCACAGTCCCTATAAGAAAATCTGGAGTTTGATTCAGTCTCAAACCCTCTTGGAGATCCTGTACACATCTCCCTCCTTATCTTCTCAAATTCTTCATGAATGCCCCATACAGATTTTGGAAGAAGCTTGGTAAGCTTATCTTCCTTTTTCTCTCCACAAAATGGAGTCTTCATATTCTCTCTCCTTGATAGCATGATGGTTGAGATCTACCGGTTGAGCCAGAGATCATGCTTTAATACCACTATAATATTCCCAAATTAGGAAAATGCTACAACAATGAGAATATCTCAAGATATTCTAAAGTTGGAGACTCAGAAATATGCAAACATAACAATGGAGCAGCAACAACACTCAACTAATAGAAACATGAGAGAAATCCATAGCCATATCATTAAATAATAGAAGCAACAAATAAATACAAGATCTTGAGAAAAATGCTACTCAAGATAAGCAATACTCAACCCCAAGAGACAAGTACATAAACCCTGACAAAACCACTGCTACACAAGTATGCTCAAGCTATGACAACGCAGTTTTAGGAAGAAACTACATGCTACATATGTCAAATACATGTATATATCAATGTATGGTCCAATACAACATTGGGAGTGAATATCTCAGCTCCCAAAGGCTACCTCATTTCAATCCTAGAAGGATTGGCCATGAAACACAAAATCTGCAAAATGTCGGAGTTGCTGGGTAGCATTTGCAACTTAGAAATAGAACTGGATTGAGATGGCTGTAGATGATGAAAAAACTTAATATGCCTCCTCCAATGGATCTTTAGAGTGAAAGGTTGATCCTCTCACCAAAGATCTCACCCTCCAACAATCTGCAAGAGCCCCACTGCAAATGCTATACTCAAAATAACGCAGTCACTGGATGGAACTACGATATAGGGCTAGGGAATGAGTTGGCCTTGATGAAAAAGTCTTCAATAAGCTCCAGAATGCCTCCAATCTGATATCCCAAAGTGAAGATAGACTCCTTCTTTGAAGAATAGTTGATGGAGGTGGTGTAGTGAACCCTCACTGCAACACCCAGCAACACAACATTATTCTACAGCAGAAATAACACTGTCTTGGTGGAGGATGCTTGGCCTCAAGCCTAGATGTGAGGAAAATAAGTGAAATCCCTCAAGAGGCCTCTCAAGAAGGATAAGGAATCCTAAACAGGAATTCCTCCCAGCAACTCTTGCTAAACAGCAAAGAATGCACAATTGTCTGAATAAACAATGAGATGAATAATACAAGCATGAGAAACAATGGTTGCCTTGCCCTCCTTTTAAACAAGTGAAAGCTCTTTCTCCATGGGCCCCATCCATTAGGGTTTCCTCCACCAAATATTCCCTTCCTCATTCACATTGTGCTATCTTCGAAAGTAAGCCACTCCTCCTATGGCAGCGTTGTTGACTTGGTCAAACCTGACCTTGTCCACTTGCAAATAACCCTTTTCACACATGAGGGTGTGAAAACCAGCTCCAAAGATGATCCCCTTTCATACTATGAGGGATTTTATTGAGATTTTTATCATGCATGGGTATTCTTACCCATTTATTCTCCTCCTAGGTGAAATCAACAAAAATTAATTGTCCAAATTATTGTAGGAAAATTTTGGAATATTACACTAGCCTTATATTTCTCCACGCTTCCATCTGCAACATGCTTGATATTATAGAGCCAATGAGAGCCCACTATAGACATGTCCACCATTTTAGGCACAACCTCCCAAACATAATTGAGCATGATGGAGATTTATTCCTCCACCATTGCATCCTACCACAACTAATGTTGTGCAGCCTCCTGATAGTTGGAAGGCTCTCTATCAATGACCTTCTTCACTAACACCTTATACATGTTTGGTTGTGTGTGCTCTTTGGTGCTTGACCTAGGAGATCCCATGAACTCTTGTGCATCCTTCAATGTCTAAAGAACCTCCTTGTTTCTTCTTCTGCTAGTAGTGTTTGGAGCTTCATGGTCCTCATCCTACCCCTGCTACTCCGTCTACTATGAACTCACTAGACCATCTACACTTGAGTTAATTCTCGTACTGGTTATAGTACTCTTGCTTTGTTGTCCCTGCGGCTACTACTTAACCATTGGAGCTTCTATTGACCCACTCTAATAATCTACTGGAAACTCACAAGATATTCTGAAGGCTTTCTCCTCCTTGAATTTAACATATTGTCTCAATGATCAGGTGCTAAAAATTATGCTCAAAATTAAAGTTGTCGAACCTGAACAACCGTGTAGATCTCATCATTATGAATCCAATGCAACTAGTTTCATGGAAAACCGAATTCTTTCGAAAACGTATTCTATCCATTTTCCCAAACATGTGAATTTTTCAAAAAAAATAACAGGTGACTATGTATTTTGGGCCAGTGGCAGGCTTCCACGTGGCATCTTGTGGTTGGTCGAAAGATAATTTTTTTTAGCTTGTCAGGCTTCGCCACTTGTTTAAGTTTCATTGGTTCTGGTTTGGTTGAATCTCATTGGTTGAAATGATGGCCAACCACATGCTGCCACGTGGCCCAACCGAAGGTCGACCACCAAAAATTTGGTAAGAGCCGAGCGGACGAGGCGGTGTTCAAACACCAACCCTCCATCCAAAAATCATTTCCAAACTCCAACCATGCCAACATGTTTCTCGTCTATATAAGGGTCAAAGGTTATATATTAAGTGTATGTGGTGGAGGTATGGGGGTAGGGGCCAGGGCTTAGCCACGCCCCCCCCCAAAAAACACAGACATGACCATACATCGAAGACCAAGGGCTCAATGTAGGCTAGTAGCTGTTATAGCAGATCGCACTAACCTCCTCATTGAATTTCTCATATGATATCAACCTCCCTGCTTCTGACGGTTACATGATCGCGAGGCTAACCGGTGACTTTTGTTATTAAAAAGATTTTTTAATTAACCGTGGGGTTATGGTTAATAATTCGGGTTAAACACTGCATTAGGAAATTTAAGAATCCGTCAATTTTTTTGGATTTCCATGAAATTAGCACTCATTTAGCAGATTATGGGGCGAAATTGTAGGTTTGGCCCTGATTTTGGGGAAATTGTGGTGTGGTTAGCAGGAAAACTAGGGAGGGTCATAACTTCTCCATTTTTTGACCAATTTTGGATCAGAAAGAGGCTTGACAGGCATTTTTGGGTATTATGAAGCTGATGGAACAAGTTTTGAAGCCATTTGAGCACTGTAAATGTATGTAATCACCATTTTGAGCATAATTAAAGAGGGCCAAGCCATTGGAAGCTGGACCAAGGAGACGTAACCCAGGAGGGGTGAACTCCTTCATCATCTGCTATGTTGTGGTTATTATTATGGTGCATTTGTCTATTGTTTCTATATATTTCATATTTTCATTTCATGCTTTATGTGTTTAAAAATTAACATAAAAGATTTCAAAAACTCAATTTAATCACTTGTAATATGCAAACCCTCAAGCACATTTTAATTAAGATCTCATACAGATCAAGTTTGGTATCAGAGCTTTGGTTTTCTTTGCTATTGGAGGATTTAATTTCTTGCAAGTGTATGTGATTCTTACAAGGTTTAAGCTCAAGAGAGGATAAGTAAATCTTGTGGTTGCAAGTCCTCAAGTTAGGTCAAGGACAAGGAGAACGGGGGGTTGTCTCAGAAAGCTCCACACAGGCCTATAAAATTTTAGTTGACTTCATATGGCATGTCTCCATGAAGGAGGAACTAATAATATGTCGGATGAAGAAAAGACTTGAGAAAATATTTCTTTGACATGGCGAAATGGTGAAGGTTCTCACATGAAGAGGACTTGGTGCTTGGAGGTGAGTTTAAGCCTTCAAAGGTGTTACACTAAAAAAATGCATGAAATTTTGATGTTGTATGAGCTCATTAACACTCATACATGCCTCCTCTGCAAGTATTACAACCTTTGTTCCTCAATCCATGCCCTGAAACTGGAGAAAAAACCCTTAAAACTCAAAAAGCCTTGGGTACGCAGGTAATATGAAGCCTGCTTGCGTTTTTAGCTAGGGTACGCAGGTAAGGTGAAGATAAACTGCGTTCTAGAACACTTTTCAGTCTTAATGCACACGTTACCATGTAAGTCAGCGAAGAAAGATTAAAAAGTTGAATTTTAGTCAGTGCAGGAAGGTTAGGATGAGATTTTTTGGGGATGAGTACGCTTTAGTAAGGTTCATGTATCCCACCTTAGGAACTAAATCACTTGATGTGAGAGCTATACATACAGAGGAGGATTCTAACATCCACTTTAAGGTGGAATCCTAACCTCCTCATGTATAAAGGAGGCATTGGGCAACCTTTTGGGTGGGGTGAGTTTTTATTGAGAAACTAATGAGGATTGAAGATATCTTTGTTCGTTAAAATGTTTGAGGATTTGAAGTGCTATTGAAATTTAGGTGCCTTATATTTGAGCTTTTTTTATGAGAGAAAGATCACATACCTCTTTGCTCTGGAAGGAAGGTAAATTTATGAGGCCAGAGGAAATTCACCTTGGGACCAGGAAGACCTTTTGAACATCAAGGCTAAGGTTGTAAGGTTCTTCTGTATATTTTAAGATTAATACAATCAAGTTCTGTTTTTCTCAATAAATTGTCGTTCGATTGTTTATTTCAATAAGCTGTCGTTTGATCGTTTATTTCATAGATTCCTTGATCACTATGATAGGTATGTTTTATAATTATTTGTTATATAGGTGCTATTGATATTTTCTTGTTTGTGATTGCAGATCAACGAAAGATGATACTTTCTTGTGACAAAAGGGCCCTTGTTGCGATGAAGGATTATTGATGCAACAGAAGCACTGCGGCCGCAAATAAGCATTTGGATCTAAGGTAGGATCGACACCTTCATAACATTTATTTGTAAAACGAATATATCTAGAGAAAGACAAACTTGGATTGTTGATTTTGCTAGATTGTCTTGACCTTTTAGGAATCGGAGTCTTTGAAATACAAACCGTTGTAAAATACTTGGGGAGAGGGTTCTTCTGGAGGAAAAGGAGGAGACGATGACAAGTCTTCAGATGGAAAGGGTGACAAACCACCCTCTTCTCCACCATCATCTTCACCTCCATCCTCACCCTCATCTTCTTCCTCTTCCACAACCATTGTTACTCAAACACCTCCACATACCCCAAGGGTGCATGGTAAAACTCCCTTATTAAAATTTGATATCAAATTCAAACTACCTGTGTATAATGGTGAAGTGAATGTTGAAAGACTTCATAATTGAGTTCGTCAACTTGAAGTTTATGGCAGGATCCAAAACATCAAAGATGATGAAACAAAGATTCATTTGGCTTCATTGAGGTTGAAAAGTGCTGCTTTGATTTGGTGGGAAGCCACAACACAAGAGGATATGAAAAATTATGGTAAGGTATCTACCTCTTGGATAGATTTTATTGCTGCACTTAGAAGAAAATTTTATCCATTAACTTATATGAAAAAGTTTATTATGGATTGGCATAATTTTAGACAACCAATGGGTCAAAGTGTGCAAAGCTACACTCGATAATTTAGAAGAAGATGCTTGATATTAGGTGTAGACTTGAATTCACAAGACACCTTATTGAAATATATTGGGGGTTTACATATTTATTTATGCCATTTTGTCTTTATGTGTAATCCTCCATGTTTAGATGTGGTTTTGTGTCTAGGAAACCCATCTTGAAGCAAGAGGGAAAAACATTCCACAAGAGGGTAGCAAGAAGTTATTCACAAGTGGAGACAAGGGTAAGAACAAGTTCAAAGGGAAGGGAAAGAAGAATGCATCCGTCAAAAATGAAGGAGAAAAACTAACATGAAAAAATTGTTCCAAAGAGGGTCATGATGAAGCTCATTATTGGAAGCTTCATCCTGAGATGAAACCGAAGAATTTTAACAACAAAGGGAAGCAAAAGGCAAGTGCAACTACACAACATGACTTAGGCTTTGATTTGGGAGATGAAACAAATATCACAACAATGGGAATGAAAGGTAAGGACATAGCAAGCACTAGCTCTTCAAGTTTTCCTAATTATACTCAAGATGAGAAAACTAGAATTGGACTTTTCAATATTTGGGTTATTTCAAAGCACACAAAAATTGATACACTCTTTAATAGTGGTTCACAAGAAAAATTGATTTCCGAAGACTTAGTCAAGAAACTAAACTTAGATACCATTCCTCATCCAAGAACTTATCCTTTAGGTTGGATATGCAATAATGAAAACCTACAAGCTACGAGGAAATGCATCTTTAAATTTTCAATTACAACAAACTTTCTTGATGAAGTTGAACATGATGTAGTACCACTTGATATTTCCATAATTGTGTTGGAAAGATCATATTTGTATGATATAAAAGCTATTTTCCATTGCCATGAAAACAAGTATCACTTGTTCAAAGATGGCGTAGAGTACGCTGTTAGAGCACATCGACATAAATTAAATCTTTCACTTGTAAATGCCAGACAAATGAAGATTCTCATTAACTCTATCAAGAATTTTGCGCTTCTAATGGTCAAGAAAAAGAATAATGTTGAAAATGAAGATTTTCAAGGTTGTGATTCAAGATTAAAATATGATTTGGTTGAGGTTGTTAACCAATATGATGAGATGTTTCAGGAGCCAAATGGATTGCCTCCAAAGAGGGGAATCCAACATGAAATACAATTGCAACAATATTGTCCTCTTCCTAACATTGCCATGTACATGTTGTCAGTGATGGAAAGTGCATAAATTAAAAAGAAAATTCAAGAGTTGTGAGAAAAAGGGATCATCATACCAAGTACTTCGCCATGCAGGTCACCTTCGCTTTGGTGCCAAAGAAGGATGGAACATGGCACATGTGTGTGGACTTCCGTGCATTGAAAAAAACTATGGTACAAAACCGTTACCAACTTCCTAGAATTGATGATTTACTTGATCAATTGAAAGATGCAAAGTATTTTACTAAGTTGGACTCAATGAGTGGCTATCATCAAATTAGAATTGTTGAAGGTGACATATGGAATACGACATTCAAAACAAAACAAGGTTTGTTTGAATGGCTTGTTATTCCTTTTGGTCTTTGTAATGTTGCATCTACCTTAATGTGTGTGATGAATGATGTATTGAGGCCATTTCTAGATGATTTTGTGATAGTCTACTTAGATTACATCTTTATTTTTAGTAAATATCGTGAAGAACATGTCATGCATGTCAAAAAAGTACTTGATGTCTTGAAGAAAGGACATTTGTTTTTAAAGATGTCAAAGTGTGAGTTTGGAAAAACTTCATTAGTGTATTTGGGTCATATTGTTGGAGGGGGTGAATTGAAAATATATCCCTCCAAGGTTGATTTCATTTTGAATTGGCCAAATCCAAAAACAGCTATGGAGGTAAGAATTTTTTTGGGAGCAACCCAATATTGGAGGAAGTTTATTGCTAACTTCTCTTCTATCGCAGCTCCATTGCATGCATTGACAAGTGTGAAGCAATTCTTCGAGTGGAGAGGTAAACAACAAAGGCATTCAATTAATTGAAATAAAATATCAGTTCAGCCCCAACACTTTCTCTTCCATACTTGAGACAGTCATTTGAGATTCATACTGATGCTAGTGATTACGCCATGGGTGCAGTCCTCATGCAACATGGTAAGCCTACCTATTTTCATTTGGAAACTTTTAATGGTGTAGTGATTAATTATCCTACACATGACAAGGATTTGTATGCATTGGGGCAAATTGTGAAAAGTGGAAACACTACTTGATGGGTAAGGAAACAATCATTCACATTGATCATCAACCATTGCAATACTTGCAATCACAAACAAAGTTTCAACAATCAAGGCACTTTCGATGGATGGGTTTCCTTCAACACTTCCATTTAGTGATAAGGTTTAAGAAATGTATCTACAATAAAGTTTTTGACATGCTTTCTAGGCTTATTGTTAGTTTTGCTACTAATATTAAGCATAATTCTGTTTTTCATGATAGCTATGTTGAACAATATGGTTTAGATAGTGATTTTCAAGATGTATATGAAACTTTAAGTCAAGGGAACCAAGTAGAGGAATTGGATTATCACATGCATGATAACTTGTTGTACCATCTTGGTAACCTTTGTATTCCACAGAGAGAAAGAGTCAACATCATAAGAGAGGCACATACTTCTCTTATTGCTGGTCATTTCAGTGTAAGTAAGATGATGGCACATCTAGAGAGGTATTGTTTTGGTCAAGATTGTGGGGATTCATGGACACCAAATTGAAAAAGGGTACAAAATTTCATCCCCAAACAGATGGTCAAACAGAGGTGGTGAATAGGATGGTGATACATCTTCTTTGTAGTTATTGCAACAAGCATCCTAAGTTGTGGGATGAAAACTTGCACTATATTCAACATGCTTACAACTGGGCCAAACACTCTTCAACTCAAACATCGCCATTTAAGGCATGCTTGGGATACTTTCATAAATATCCTTTGGAATTTATTTTTGGAAAGGATGTTGTTATTGATGGTCATAGTGACATATAAAAAGGTAAAAGGTTCATTGAACAAATCCAATTAGTGCATCAAGTAGTTCAAGAACAACTAGAAAAGAGCCAAGTCAAATACAAAACAAGGCACGATAAGCATCGTGTAGATCACAAATTCCAAGTCGGTGATGAAGTTTGGCTTCACATTAGCAAAGAAAGGCTTCAAGGAGAAGGTACAAAACTGAAACCAATTCGATATGGTCCATTCATAATTTTAGAAAATATTGGTGATAATGCCTTCAGGTTGGATTTGCCTTCATATATGCAAATTTATGTTGTTGTTAATGTTGAAAACATAAGGTTGTATGAGCTGCCTTTGATTGAAGATCAAGGAGAAAATGTTCAGATTCCTTTCATTGAGGACTTTTCTCCTGAATACCTTAATGAACTACAGCAAGACACCATTTGTGACAAAAGAAAAAGGTCTTTAAAACGAAGGAATGTGGAGTACCTTCGTGTGGGGCTCAAAGGCACAAATCCAAGTAAAGCCAAATGGATCGAGATTGGAAAGGTGAGGGAATTGTACCCTCATCTGCTGAACAATTGAAAGTGATATTTTGGGGTCCAAAATGTTCCAGCGGGGAGGAGTGATTAGGTGCTCAAAAATGAAAGTTTTCAAAATTGTGTGGAACCTAAATGACTGTGTATATCTCATCGTTCTGAATCCGATGCATCTTGTTTGGTGGAAAACCGACATTGTATGCTCTCGAAAATGTGTTATATCCATTTTCCCAAACAGAGGAATTTCAAAAAAAAAAAATTACAGGTGACTGTGTATTTTGGTCTAGTGGCATGCTTCCACGTGGTCTCTTCTAGTTGGTCAAAAGCTAATTTTTTTTTCCTTGTTAGGCTTCACCACTTGTGAAAGTTTCATTGGTTCTGGTTTGATTGAATCTCATTAGTTGAAATGATAGCCAACAACATGTTGCCATGTGGCCTAACCTAAGGCCGGCATGTGGCAACACGAAAGCCCACCAAAAATTTGGTAAGGGCTGAGCGGACCGGGCGGGGGTCGAACACCAGAACTTTGTCCAATGATAATTGTGAAACTCCAACCGCGCCAACATGTTTCTCATTTATATAAGGGCCAAAGGTTATATATAAAGTGTATGTAGCAGGGGTATGGGGGTAGGGGCAAGGGCTTAGCCCCGACCCCCCCAAAAAACACATGACATGACCATACGTCAGAGACCAGGGGCACAATGGAGGCTAGCCGCCCGCCCTAACCATCGCACTAACCGCCTTGTTGAACCGCTCATGCGATATCAACCTCCCCTAATGGTGATGGTTACATGACCGCCAAGGTTAACTAAAAAATATTTTGTTATTAAAAAGGATCTTTAACTAACCTTAGGGTTATCGTTAATAATTTAGGTTTAAGGTTGCATTAGGAAATTTAAGTATCCAACAATTTCTCCCCGATTTCCATAAAATTTGTGCTCAATTAGCAGATTATGGGGATAAATTGTAGGACCGACCCAGATTTTGGGGAAATTGTGGTGCGATTAGCAAGAAAACTAGGGAGGCTCATAACTTCTCTAGTTTTTGACCAATTTTAGATAAGAAAGGGTCTAGACAAACATTTTTGGGCATTCTCAAGCTGATGGAACAAATTTTAAAGCAATTTGAGCACTGTAAATGTATGTAATCACCATTTTGAGCTTAATGAAAGAGGGCCAAGCCATTGGAAGCTGGACCAAGGAGACGTAGCCTAAGAGGGGTGAAGTCCTTCATCATTTATTGTGTTGTGGTTATTATTATGGTGCATTTATCTGTAGTTTCTATATATTTCATGGTTTATTTACATGCTTTATGTGTTTAAAAATTAGCATAAAAGATCTCAAAAACTCAATTTAATCACTTGCAATTTAAAAACTCTCAAGCACAATTCCATTAAGATATCATACATATCACTCAAGATTATCCTCCTGGAACTAGGAATGTAGATGATGTACACCTTAGATGTTTTGTTGTATCTAATGAAATAGACCTTCTTTGCATTTTGATCCAATTTGGTGTGTTTTCCATCTGTCACATGACAATAAGTGATATTGCCAAAGATCCTAAGTGTCTAACCTCTGGCTTATTCCTTGTAAAATCCTCTTTTGGTGTCATCTTCCCTAACACCTTGTGAGGAAATCTGTTCTAAATGTACATTGGTGTGCTACATGCCTCTACCGATAGAAACTTGAGCATATCCTGGTCATATAATATCACCCTCGCTGCTCCAACTATTGTCCTGTTCTTTTTCTCTGTGAGCCCATTCTGTTGTGGTTTGTATGGATATTTCCACTCTCTTCCAATGCCCTCCTACGCACAAAATCCCATGAATCTCTTATTTGTGTATTCACCTCCATTTTCTGTCTAAAGTACCTTGATCTTTCTTCCTGTCACGTTCTCCATAAGAGCCTTAAACTCTTGGAAGCAACTGAATACCTCATCCTTCGTCTTCAAGAAATAGATCCAAGTTTCCCTGGAAAATTCATCAATAAAGGTTAAAAAATACTCATAACCCATGAGAGATCTAGTAGACAACGAGCCAAAATTATCGAATCAACTTAAGAACACCATTGGCTCTATTATCACTCCTTGGGAATGTTGCATTCACTAATTTCCCAATCATTCACCTCTACACACATCGGCATGTTCTGTGCTCAATTCTGGAACTCCTGTTATGGTCTCCTTGAGCAACTTGAGTGATCCATGATGTATATGTCCCATCCTCTTATTCCATGGTTCTCCCATGTCTTTTCTACTATTGTTTCTAATAAGTTCCTTTGGATTATCGAACTCAAACTTGTATAACTTGTTTCTTTGAACCCCAATATGTTTGACCTTCTTCCAACTCTCATGCTTGATGTACACCTTATGCCCCACAAAATAGACATCATATCCCGTGTCTTGTAGTGCAAAAACTGAAATCAGGTTCATGCCTAAACCTAACACATGTAACACATCTATAACATTGGTTCTCTTGAATGACTCCCTCTGAATGTTGATGGCACCTCTCCCGACTCGAGTACACTTAGTCTTGTTTCCCATCTATATCTAGAAGTCCATCTCTTCTTCCTTATCACTAGAGAAATATTCACCAACTCTCGTCATATGTGTTGACACTCCACTGTCTATATACTAGACACATATGGATGTATAACTAGAGAAGCTAGCTATTAGAGCGAATTCATCCTCTAACCTCAAAGACAAATCCTCAATGTCTTCTAAATTTGTTATCTGCTTCTCCTTCTTTTCTCCCTTCTTCTAGTTTCAACGTTGGCTGACATAGTGTCATTGTTAACCGCAACCAAAACACTTGATATTACTCAAGCATTAATTTTTCTTTTCTCCTTTTGGGCCTTATCCCTTGTTGGATGCTTTCTTCACCTAACCTTTTCCTACTAGGGCTATGTTTTCATGTTCCTTATCAACCTTCGAAGTTTTCCCACTACTACTGCTACTGCCATTAACCAAGCTGAGCCTAAGCTTTTCCTGAGTGAAATCACCCCACAGGCGATCCCATCCTGGTAGTGTATCTTTCCCATTAATCACTTCGACGAACACACCCAATTTTTTATAAAACCCATTTAGCACTATTTGTGCCAGCTCATCATCACTTGGCTTATCTCCAACTACAACCAATTCATCCTTTCCAAGTAGAAATCTGGTGAGATAGGATACTACGTCTTCACCCTTATTCATATTGATGGTCCTCAACTTTTCTCAGAGAATCAATTTCCTATTTTTTATAGGATTCTGGCATAGATTTACAATCATGTCCCACATCTAATTTTTTGTGTCCTTCTCTTCGATCTGAGGGAAGATATGGTCCTTGAATCCATCAAGGATAATACTATTGTCTTTGTACTCTCCCTTTTTATAGGTTTCCAGTTGTTGTGGATATGTTAGTATGCCAATAACATTCTCTGCATACTCCTTTAGTCCATACTCATCCAATATGAATGACATTTTGGCTTTTCAACTACCAAAGTTGGAGGCTCCACCAATCTATCATGATCTCTCAATCCTGGTGCGATCATATTTGAAAATACAGAAATAATCTCCAGCTTTCTCTTCTTGTGCCCTGCACCAATTTACTCCTACAAACCCTATTCATTGAACTACTTTGATACCATGTGAAATTTCCTTAATTTCAGTTACCGAAATTTAATCTTCTATCTATTGAAGATTATTTGTCTTTGTAAATTAATCACGAAAAATAATGAATAAATCATTACTGCAATTTTGACAAATAATAACAGGAATTGAGAAATAATGTGCACACACGCAAAATAATTTCCACAATTATTTTTGGACAAACCGTCCCTAGAAAATCCTCAAAGGGAAAACCAGTTTTGTAGATGAGGGTTTTATTATTAATATTCAACAACAAATTGATAATTACAATATTCTTGCCTCTCACTAGCAAAGCTTTGAAAAATATTTTTCTCCATTGGAAAAATCAATTGGGAATTCAAGTTTCCTTCTGCAAATACAATTAAGCCTCTCTTTACCTATTCACACCTCCTCCTGTTGCTCGCACTGGTGACTGGAAATATGTGAAACCTGCTTTGGGAAATTCGCTTAGCCTCCAAAAATTTGTTCCAACAAATACACTACCTCCTACAACACTCTAAAGCCACTCGCACCTCCTCCGGTAGCTAACTTCGACACTAGAAATCAAATTGTAGCCTCTACAACTCGTGTTGGGTAAATTGGTAATGCACACAAGCTAAATTGAACTCCTTCCTTCTCTCAGAATGTTGGAATCTATGTGGATAATTTCTCCATACATTATGTCCTCAATATTCTTTGTTGAAACCCTTATATCGATGTCTTCCTTAGTCACACCGTGCCATTGCTATCTCTACAAATTGGGTAGTTTAAACTTCCCCGATATGTATCCAATTGACCCATCAATTTTCTCTTATAATCTCTTGTTGATGAATCAACAACCATGATATTATTACAACTCATGTCTAAGATCATCTTTACCCCATCAAGTGACTTTTCTCAAGCAAAATTTCTATGTAGAGAATGGAACTAGAAGAATAAGGGACACATCTTTAGGTTCTAACAAAACATCGTTAATGATGATCAACTTTAACAGAGGTTATTAACAAAAAGTTCGGTGACTGGTCATACATTGAAAATACATGAGAAGAAGCATTAGAATCTTATTGCAAAGCACCTTTAAATACAATGACACAAACAAACATGGACATAAAAATTCCAAGTGTTGGCTACAAAGACTATGAAACTATCTAAGAAAACTATTGTTATAAATGAAATATTTTTTCTCCAAGAACCAAAGCACTGCTAGGGTGTAGAGTCCCTTAAATCCTAAGCATTTTTTTTATACATATTACTGCAACACTGTTCTTGTTTCTCCTAATTCTTTTGGACTATCCATATCTAGAGGGATTCTAATGATGAAAAGAAATCAAAGAACAATGTAATTTTAATAGTGAAGTTGTGAACCTAAATTAAAAAATATATATAAACTCTCACTGCAAAGCACCCATTAATAGAATAGCCTCAACAAACATGGAAAATCCATAAGGATAAATAACAATAGCGTTGAAATGATTAATTTGATGTTTATTGAACACAAAAACTGTTCCGACGGACATATTTTAAAGCTATCAAAGGAACACTAACAACAAAAGTTTCGATTACCCTAAGGATTTTGGCAATGCATACTATTGTAGCAACAAAAGACTTATTTTAATACTTATTGAGCAAAATATTGCCCCAAAAGAAATATTTTGGAATGCATCAAAGAGTTGCTAGTAGCAGAAGTTTCTAAAATCCTAAGGACTTTGGCCAAATATGTTATTAAAGCAAGCATCTAATTGCTATAAGCTATCAAGTAACCTCTTCCTGTTATTATATTTAAATTCTATTTTCTCATTATTAACTGAAATTAAATAACAGTAGAGGTAAATATAACTAATGGTAAATCTCAACACTAACTTTAATTTTAACATTAAAAGTCAAGGTGGGAACTACATTCCAGAATGTTTTCTAGAGCATTTTTCAGACCTATAAAAAGCATTTTTCAGCTTTTCAACATATCATTTATCAACATTTAAGCATATTTTCAAAGCAAACCATGTACCCTTGTCTTGCCCCCGTAACATTGGGATTTTTTGGATCCTAAGATTGAAACTTACAAGAGGAATAAGGTGATAACTAATTGAAACCTATATGATTCCCATTAGTGCCAACTAATTTACAAATCAAATGGAAACTGTGGCTACAACCACTCACCAAAGAAAAACAAACTTCAAATTCATGGGCTCGGTTAATTAACTTAAAATCAAACTAATGAGCCAAACTTC
Source organism: Pinus albicaulis (assembly GCA_034641835.2). Classification (NCBI taxonomy): domain Eukaryota; kingdom Viridiplantae; phylum Streptophyta; class Pinopsida; order Pinales; family Pinaceae; genus Pinus; species Pinus albicaulis. The sequence continues at coordinate 32,801,300 of MU968363.1, read as the reverse complement.
ATATCACGTGTACTTGGTTGATTACAGTATCATGATTTTTTGACTCCACAGGAAAATTAAGGCCTCAATGTTTATGGATTTTCTACCATAACTTTCCCTTATGCATAATATCTGAGAACTTATATCTCAATGAGTTTTTCCTACTTGCACCCTTACATGCAACAATACAAATGATCAAATTTTGCATATTGTTTGCATTGATTGTCCATGAACTTTTTTTATTGGAATTTTAATATTTTATGTATCTTTTGTGATTTTGGGAATTTGGTTGTTGGTTCTGACTACTTAAATTTGAAGAAAATGATATATTAATATGCAAATAATTAGATTTATGAAGATGAAGGTGAAAAAATATGATTGATTATGGTTTGAATAATTTTAATGGACTGCAGATACCAGAAGTTTGTCCACTATCACAAATTAGAAGGAATTCCAACAAGTCATGAGCTGAAAACTTTGCACTGTGTGCTACAAAATAAAGTTGCAGATAGAGTGATGGTAAAACAAGGTGTGTGCAAGAATTACTGACAAGTTTCATCAAAAATTTATAAAGAAGAATGTGCCAGAAGATAATAATCATATTATGCTCAAGTGCATAGGTAGACTGCACAGTAAAAGCCAGAAGATAAGTATCATATTTTTCTCAAGTACACCAGACTGTACAGTGAAACCCCGAGGGAAATTGACCCCCACAAGACATAGATGTTGGGGATCACATGAAGGAAGTGGCCATCAAGGACAAGAGCACCTAAGGAAAGAAGACCACCCCAATTAGTTAAGTAAGGTATCAATGACATGAAGGTGACTCCTACGCTCCAAAGATTGGAAACCCTGATAAATCAACAAGAAAACATAATGACACGCGAGAGAATAAAATGCCTAAATATCTTCATAGTAAAAAAACTTGTCAAAAAGAAGAGAACTGTAATATTATGTATTAAGAGAAAGTTACATAATAGTGAACATTTCTCATTTTTAACATTTTTATATCACTCATAGTTGATAATATTGATGTCTATGGGACTAATGCCATAGGGCTTAGTGTTGAAAATGCTTAAATATATTCATAGTAAAAAGACTTGTCACAAAGAAAAGAACGGTAGTATTATGTATTCAGAGAAAGGTTACATAATAGTGAGCATTTCTCATTTATAACATTTTTATATCACTCATAGTGGATAATATTGATGTCCATGGAACTAATGCCATAGGGCTTAGTGTTGAAAAGCATCTCCTGCTTACCAAAAATTTGAACTTTCTCTGAAATGTGATTTTTGTACGTTATAAGTGTATCACTTAAGAGGTTCTGAAAAACATAAGGCTTATAATTTTCATTTAAATGACATTTAAATTTCCTAATTGTCAACTTTTATGAAATCATTATCTTCACTTCAATACTAAGCTAGGAGTACTTGACAGAGAAAACGAATGACGATGGTGATGTTGAACTATTGGATTTTTTAAATCTATTATAGTGGAAATAACATGGTTAATATTGAGCTCTTAACCATGTTAATAGATACCTAATACAGATATTTGTTACACATATAACTAATGGCGCCATGTCTTGGTCTGAGTTAAAACTGAATATGATTATTTCATGAGAACCTTTGACAACGAGAAACATGACTAGATATAAATAATTGCTCAAGTTAAAAATGAACGTAATTATTCCGAAAGACAAGAGAAACACATCTAACACCTGGATACTTTTCTTGTTTCAAGCAATATACAAAAAAACCAATCATTATGTATGTGTCGCTTGCTAGAAATGATCAAATCAATTGTGATGTCAACACTTGAGAGATTTTATTTTAAGAAACTGATATTCGAAATATGTAAGAATAGAAACGCCTGCAAGTTACATTAATACCGCAAACTTTAGTATTAGAAAATATTCTCTATACATAGTGGTTTTTAATGTCGTCATCTAACGAGGTCACATAGGTTATATTTTGTATTCAAAATTCTCGAAGGTAACAAAGGCACTGCGTGCAAAAGTCATAAAAGGGACAATCAAAGAAAAAGTAGACACCAATTATATAAAAAGGATATGGTTCCAACAATATAACAATGTAATGGGAATAAAAATCATATTTATTCTACTCTTATCATACTAAAAATGATTATTGTTTAGCAAGAAGGAAAGACATCGGTAACCACAACCTAAACATGAAACTCTTCTAGCAGCTACTAAAACAACTTACATTGCTTTAATGGGAATTTATATCTTCAGGACAAATATTCTTCTTAAATTTCTGAGGAAGATATACCCAACTGCAAATAGTATTTCTAGTGAAGAGATTATTCCTACATCTATAAAGGAATACAATGTACAATCATAATTATATTTTTGGCAATTTTAAGCATCTCCAAAGACTTTATGTTTTCCCACGTTGTAGTTGTCTCTCGAGAAATGGTAGAAGTTGCAGAGAAATCGAGGCCATTTACCATTGTTTGAACATCTCATAAGAAGTAAGAGAATTGTGGTGTGCTTTAAATATTTATTTAAAGCTGATGAAGGATTTTACAATTTTTCCTTATGGTTTTGGAGGACCAAAATCCTTCTCAGTGGGGAGGGTTGATCTAGGAGGATCTCCCCTCTTAGACAAATTTTACAAAAGGTGTCCATTGCTGACACTGGATGAACTCAAAACAACTATGCACACCAAAGAAAGCCCACAAAATTTTTGGAAAAATGTGGACAAGCTTGAAGTGTAAATTATTAATACACTATGGATCTCAATTTGTACATGTATTTTTCATTTAATTTGGAAAATGAAAATTGAATTAAGTGTGAGAATCCACCTTACAAGCAATATCATAATCTCAAGTTGGAAGTTGATTTTTTCATGGGATTTTTTCCCTTAAAAATGCAGATGAGTTCCTTGATATGTGGATCTGAGATATTTTCTCCTTAAGAATCTCATAATTTCCTCTCTTTTATGGATCAAGAAAGTTATTTTCTCCTTGGAATGTCGATCTAAGGAGATATTTTCTCCTTTCTTTATGGATATCAAAAAGTTGTAAATTATCTTATGTACTCCTTGTTTGGGAGAGTATTTTGGGAGGAAGATAGAGATTGTTGGAGTTTTTGGGAGATTGTTTGAGAGAGTATTGCTTAGAGGGCTTGTTGAAGAAGATTTTGCTTTGAGATCCTTGAGAGCTAAAGAGAGGATGTCTTTCTGAGAAATGTATGCAATGTATTGGCCTTGAAATCTCTTTGGTAGTAGAAGGTAGTTTTGGGATTCAATCGTTTTTGTAAAACATTATATACATTCAGCCTATTTTGAAGAAAGACAATAAAGTGATTCGACCTTTGGAGGATAATATACAGATGTAGCCCAGTGGAGGGGTTGAACATCATTATCATATTTTTCTTGATGCTTCATGTTCATGCTTGACTAAGTTATTTTCTATGCAAGTTTATGTTTATATTTGTATGTTTATGTGACAAATATGTAACTAAATTTCTCAATCTCTTACAGTCAAGTTATAAAGACTTTATAACAAGTTTTATGCTCTCCAATTTTAAGATCATTTTATTTTCCACAGTTGCAATGTTTCAAGGTTTTTCTACATTGTTATTATAGGGTCTTTAAAGAGTTGTAGCCCTAGATGGTTCCATAGATGCCATGGCCATGCCAAGCTCTTGCAAAATGTAAAGGATAATTATTAGGAAAACTCCCCTAAAAATCTCATGTGAGAATCCTTTAGAAATTGTGGAAAATATTATACCAATAAAACTTACCAAAATGGAAGGGCTAATTAGAGTTGTTGTAGGAATTCTCTAAAAGTGTAGGTCTCAATTTCTTCCACTAACAAATTCACAATTGTTGCAATTCACACCAGAGACATACAATAGGATTAGTAGACTAAAACAAGAACAAAATAAATTATAGTATAAATGATCAGTGCAAACTTTCAACCAAAAAGGGGTTACCATTCTGCCAACGAAATCGATAAGCATCCCCTCCTTATGTAAGTTTACCAATGTCTAGAAAGTAAAAATATTCATATATGGAGGAACGAAGGTAAGTGGCATTACAAAACCTTGCATATGTAGCAGATGAGAGTGACACTCTGGCTACATAAGACAAAAGTCAATAAACCAAATGAATAGTGAGATTAGGGTTGTTTTCCCTTTTGAGAACCCCTGAGAAATCATCACTGCTAGATTAATGCATTGAATCTCGGTCGTTAATAGTGTGCCTGGAAGATAGACCACATGAATGCACATGGGAAATTGCATACGTGGCCCTACATGGCCTATCGAATATGGTGCCATGTGTAATAGTCAGTCACCTTATCACTCATGCACCATATGAAATGGACAGAGTAAACTATATAATAATAAAAACCTTAGATGATGGTATCCAACTCGCTTTCTCTTTCTAAACGAAACACGGAATGTGATACCACCTCCATTAAAAGCTTTGATAACTAATGCACTAATGGATAACAATGATAATGCGAAGTGAAATGATGACACAATAAGGCTCTAGCCAATAGAAACACAAATAAATTAATTAAACTATCAATAAACAAAAATAAAATCAATTATTGTAATGTTAACTTTGTCAAATCTTGTTTAATTTTGGGTCAGGCAAACTAATTGAAGGTCAAGGCATATATCTAATGTGTTATATTTTGCTGCACTAGGGATAATATGAAACATAAAATTAATAAGCGTGGTAAAATTAATAAGTGTGGTATGGTAAGTATGGTAGAGATATTGTAATGTAAACATAAAATTAATAAGTATAATTATAATTAATAATTAAATTTGTCTAGATTCATCCTAACTTTGGATCTACAAGAGGTGAGCAAAATCAAACATATTAATAAAGTTAAAATAGTATAAATTGTTCATATATAATAATCATAATATTTAAGTTTTTTAAAATAAATTATATTATTTTTAAATTTAAATAATTTAAATATAAATATTTAAAAATATTTATTATAAAATTTTGATAAAAAAATTATATTTTCAAAATTAAGTTGATTTATCAATAATAATAATTTTATAAAAATTAACATATTTGAATAAAATTTCATCCTTATGGAGAGGAAACAACTTTTCTCCTACCTAGGCAATCTACACCCAAAAAATAAAGACCATCTTTTTTCTATAAATCTCAAACTTCCTTTTCTTTTACTTTTTGGTAAACTTGCAATGAGAATTTTGATCAATATAATACAAGAGATATTATGCAAACATTGCAAGAAATAGCAGTATTGAAGTAAAGTTATGCTCCAAACCCTATATAATGTAAAGTGATGAAGAAATACATACTAACCATATTTAAAGCCCCCATTTAAAAAAGACAAAACAAAACTGTGTGATATAAAGTGAGATTGTGTTAAAAAACCAATACCTACCAACCATATAAAGAGGTAAAAGGTATGATTATATTAAAAAAAAAACAATGCGTACTAACCATATAAAGACGTAAAGGTAGACCTACCTATACACATGGGACAACACGTCTATTTAGGTTGCAACATCATTGAAAGGGAACGACGATGACATGTTGCCATGTAAACCTTTAAAAATTTCCGCGAACGTGGATTCCACGTGTCAAATGCTTTTTGACGGATCGCTTTAGATATGCACAAGTTAAATTTAACATTATTGAGAGGGACCGACGATGACATGTTGCCATGTAGCCCTTTAACAATTTCTGGGAACGTGGATTCCACGTGTCATATGCCTTTGAAGGTCCACGACCCGCCCTTTACGAACGGCCCGTCGCTTTCGTGGAGAGAAAAGTAGCGCAAGTTGCAGCGGGCCACGCACGACACGTGCCACTAAATCTGCACTCAAACCGCAATCAATGACTTCTTTCTGCGTACGAGTAACGCAGTCACCTGATTTCCGCGTGCTGATATCACAAATTCCAATATGCAAAATTTTAAAATTTCCTATTTAATTAAAATTAATCAAGAAAAATTACATTGGAAAAACGATTTGATATAATATAAAATAATTACTATTATTTACAAACAAGCGGCTGCCAATGACGCCTGCAACAAAATGTGAATATGACGTGCCATGTGGTCGTATGTGCGGTGTTGTAAAGTTAGGTGCCGTCAGGTCCCCGCATTCTGCGGTCCAGTCATGCGTCTTCCACGTAGGCGACATTTCGTGGCCCACGTGTATCCAGTCCCTGATTTCCAGCACGTGTCAATCTCCTAGAATTGGGCGCATGCAGGCAGGCAACTGGCCTTGCATGTGCCGGAACTGATGTGAAATGAAAAGACTGGACGTTGGCTGGTCCGTCTAGCGATTATGAGTTCACTGCAAATTGCAATAGAATACGAGTTGTCCCAGAGAAACGATACGGAGGAAGCTGCGTCAGTCTAGGATTCATTCCATATTAACAAAATGTATTTTGCTATTCATTTCATATTAAATAAAATGTAGGTTACATCAAAATATAATATTGTTGACTTCAACTTGCTCGTAGGAAATTAGGTTTGTTGGTCATCTTAAAGAGTTATAAGCCATTCAAAACTTAAAGAGCTTAAAGCGGTCTTTTGCTATCTTTAAAGGTCTATTGTCTGTCTTAACATATATAAACATATAGAAAAAGTAAATGTTATCCGTATTCATATCAACAAAAAACAAAAATTTAGAGTATTCAGTGTTCTAAAGACTCAATGGGTGCTGGGCCTTTAACACTCGGCCTGAGCATGTCAACATGATGTAGATTCTAGAGCTATCTATCAATACGCTCAAGATAGACGTTCTGGTGGTGCTACTGTAAATGGATCTCTTGAATATCTCTGTGAATTTCTGCCAGAATTGAGGTTGTTCGGGTTCCCCCTAATCTCTTGAACTGTGACAATCGCCTTAGCCAATAGACATTTCAGGGTTCAGTAAATACGAATAGAATATTGAAAAATAGACAGTCTATTGTGGGTATTACCAAGATCCATTAGAATTGGATCCATATCTTCCTCAACAAGGTCTTCTTCCACTTTAGTCCTGACATCATGTTCCCACCCAGAAATCAAAGATTTGACTTGGTTGGATATTCCTTCTGAATAGGCCCGAAACATGTTCTCCATAATTTCTTTCCTGGGCTTTCATCCTCTTATGTTTGTACCCGCTTTAGCCTTCCCTTTGTCTTTACGCTCCTTTCTACCTGACTGAGCTTTAACCATTTTGCCTTGAACCCGGTCTCCCAACAAATGTGCATTCACCCAGCTCCACACCGGGATACTAATCCAACATGCAATTGCCTGCGGGTGAAAATTGCTAGGAAGACCTGCAGAAGAACACAACATAACAATATGAAGGTTACCAAGATTATTAACAATGATATGATGATGTCTGGGAGCCAGCAAATGTCTATCAACCTGGCCATAAGTAATATCCGATTTCATAATTGGGGCTTTCCTTACACCCAGACAGGTCGCAACCTTCCAAATGTTTTACGCCTACCCTTTCCAATATTAACCCAAACCATAAAATTTGAGATCAGACTCGAAAGAACCCCATTACTCTTAATTGTAAATTCCTTGCAAAACCCGACTATAAAAAAAAAGGCTTTCCCTAACAACCTAAAATTTATGTTTCTGACTAGACTCAAAAGAACCCCCATACTTGTAAGTTGTCACAACAACTCTGTTACAAATCCAAACCGAAGAACAGAGACCATCCCCTACCGAGAATTAAGTTTCCGTGTTATTCTTATTGACGTCACAAATGGTTTTGACCATGTCGCTAACAGCTCCACTGCCAGAACCAGTATAACCATTCGTTACCAAACCTCTACCCACAAAATTATCATTGTAGGAAATACATTTGATTTCCCATAATTTCTGAATGCCATCTAAATTAGTACAAAAGTAATTGTGTGAAATTCCAGTAGGAGTTACTATAGAGCCATGCAGAGGAAAAAAGTATGCAGGAAGAATATGAAACAGGTTTTCATAGCCAGGAGGAGCAAGAGGGATATGAAACAAGCTTTCATAGCCGAGAGGATAACAACTAGGGGTGGGAAAAGGACATGCAAAGTCTTCACTATACCATGCAAGGTCTTCAATATAACATGCAGGGGTTACATACATATATAAGTCAATGTAATATAAACATGCAGGGGCTACAGACACATATAAGTCTATGTAATACAAACATGCAGGGGCTACAGATAGATATAAGTCGATGTAATGCAGACATGCATTGTTAACAAAGGCTTCAAACTGACGAGGGTCGTGGCCTTGCGTCACCACCTCCTCTACTACCTACTTTTATAGTTCCTAGAAATCTAAGAAAATAATTGAGAGTAAACTTTTTTGGTTGGTGTGATAGATTTTCATGGCAGTGTTCTTATCAAGCACGCAAAACCATTCATAGACTTTCTTGGCAGTTTTCTTTTCAAGCATGCAAAACAATTCATGACATTGAATGCAAAGTCGTTCCTTCAACAAGATATTTTTAGTCATTTTTGTGGTTTTTTTGTCATGACCTCATTTCCTCTATGGGGGTGTACTTCCAGACCCTAGATGCTTTGTTGTCCATGGCTAATCTGCACACTAGTTTCTTTGCATTTGAGAAGTCCTTGCTTAATGTTTTATGCATATGTGTTCCTCTTCACCCATGCCCATTTCCTAACTCTAAAACACTCACAATCATTTATTGTTTGTTCATGTGATCATTGCAGATCCATGCGAAGTGTGTAAGCCTTTTATTCTAGTCACACAGTGATTTATAGTTCCAAAAAATGTGTAGATATGAGGTGGTTCATTGAAGATGAATTGCATTGTCCCTAATAGATTTATCCATAGATTCTTTGTATTTGAAGTTGGGAAGTCTGAAGCTCCTCCTTTCTCTTCCTCATTGAGTCCAATAGAAGTTCTGCATCATAAGATTCCAGTATAGCCCAGATTCATTCTCACTCATCCAACTATGGGGTGTCAAATACAAAGTGTTATATCTTTTCTTGGGGACAACTTTTAGCTGAGAAACTGTGCCAAGAAATCAACTCAACCCACTTTATGGTCAAGTTGGCCCTTGAACCAAAGAGGGCTCCCTCAAATGTTACAACGCTTATTTTTTGTTCATTGTCACTGTACAACATCCTTTTAATCACGGTGGCCTAATTTATTTTTTCAAAGATGGTTGCTTATGGTCTTAAACTCTTTGCAAAAGTATTAAATCCCTTCCTTCCAAAGTTTTACCAAAGCACCAACATCTAACCACAACAGTGTAAAATTTTTAAAAGAGGCGAACAAAATACCTAAGAAAGTATCAAAAATGATCTAGCATTCAATATGAATAAGTAAATCACCTGACAAGTCTATAAAGCGTGAGAATATCCTTCAACAACTCAACAAAATATAAATTTTCTAAAGGTCTAGAGGACCAATATTGACATCTTGTCTATTTTATCTGCTTATTGTTAAACATAACTTTGTAGGGGATGTAAAGGAGGTTAATTCTCATCCCAACCTCTCTCGATGATCCACACTACTTCAAGATATATGAAGGAAAAATATAATGAAAACTAGAATTACTCACATATAACACAATACTGTTATTTTCTAGAACTAGAAATCTTTGATTAAAATTGGAAATATCAAAGTTTTTTTACAAATTACAAGGTTGGGTTTTAGCACCAAAAGCCAACCCTTACTACATTGAAATTTCTATTATTTATAGAAAAATAAATCTACTAGCTATTACCTAGCCTTTTGGAATCAAAATATAACAATAAGCTATAAATAAAAACAATCGTTGATTAATTGCAAGAAATCTAGATCTAATTCTCAAACATTTTCTCAATAGTATGATATTTCCCTCTTGGGATGCTAATAGTTTTCCTTTAAATCTATAACTATTTCCCTAAAAATATATCAGTTGTCCTTAAATAAGGAAAACCTCTCCATCTGTTTTCCAGAATGCTCCAAATCTACCTGAAGATGCTCATTGAATCCCTAGAAATAATCCTCAACCTCCTCATTCTTCTCCTTGAAATTTGAAATATGTGTTCTATTGTTGCCATGCAATTTGTAGATGATCTTCAGAGTCCATGATGTGCTCCGCCATATGTTTTTATGGCTATCATGTAATATATCATTGAGCATTGAATTTGAATCCTAATGAGATATATTACTAGACTTGCTAGACATAATTAAAATAATTTATCACTGAGATTTAATAAATTAAAGAGGATAATTATAAAAATAATGGAAACATTGTTGCTTCATTTTTGCAATATTGTATTGAATTCCTTTTTTTTTTTTGTCTTAATAGCTTCATTCGTCAACATGTTGATGCAATCTTTTCCCTTTATTATGATGTAGAAATGTTCTTGAAACAATTTCCCAAAGCCTTATCATCTAGATTCAAAAATCTTTGACCAAAAACCCATAGTGCGGTTGCACCCTAGAGAGTAGTATAATGCTCTCAAAATTTGAGAAATTATCCTCCAAAAAAACCTCTTTCCCAACATATTCATTGCAAATTAGGAGACATTAGGGTTGTTGAAACACATCCTTCAATACAGTTTTGGCTTGGTTTGTATAAGTAGTATGAATGCGCTTGGTCAAGATGAAAACAAAGGAATTTTGAATCTCTCTTACAAGTGTAGACTTGAATACAAGAGTAGACTTTCTAACAAAGCAAAAATATTAAATCAATCTTCCATAAATTGAAACTGATTGACACTTTTGAAATGGAAATAGTTACCTCTCTCATTTGTGAGTGGAAATCCTATCTACATAAACACATTGTGGCAAAATATTTATTATTGATGAAGTTTTAAGTTTTGTTATTCAGATGCACACATGGTTCAATTGGGGAAAACAAAGAGACTTCTTACAGCTCAAATATATGTGAAAGCTCATCAAATATCTGAACTAAATTAGGGATTTAAACATAATGGGCCGATTGATAGAATTCTCTAGTGTATTATTTATGTCCTCTTTGCCCATTCTATGCTTCTCCTCCTTCTATGTGCCATAAATTCAAGATCCTTTAAAATTAGCTCCTCAATTATCACCTCTAAATCCCTCATAGGGTTCAGAACAATTAAAATATTTCATCCTCTTAACAACATCAACTGTAGTTTCCAAAAATCAAGCCTTGTTATAACTTTCAAGAATACCAAAGATAGAATATATTGAAGAGGAAACATTTTCCAGTAGCCACACATTATTTTCCAACATGCATACACATAATCTAAATTTGAATTGATGATTCCCTTCAGAAAGTTGAAACTGCATCGTTCTAGTCTCAAAGCTTCTAATTCAAAGCCATCAAGGAAACATGCATCCAACAACCAACCTGCAAATAAAGGATGAATCATTTTGAAAAAAATTTACATATAAAAAATTAAGAATATACCCTTTAGAAAACCAACAAAATCTCCTAAACCATTCATGATTTTGGAAAAAATCTCGAGAGTCATCTAATTGAGGCCATTCTACAAAAAATACATGTTTCGAATTTTGGAAAAAATCTCTTTCATTTTCCCATAAAATGCACCCAAAATTCATTGACTGCAAACTAGTGCAAAATTTGACCAAAGGTTGACACATGTTTGTTCCTCCCTTCTTACACTTCTTCAAGATTTTGAATATTCTACCCACAACCATTTATCTTTTACTTATTTTTTGTTTTTGTTTTAAATGGGTTCATTTTTTGTTGAAGCTGGCATCCTTTATTTTCTAAGCTTGATTGTTGAGAAAATTCCCAAACTTGATAGATTATTAGAGTTATTGAACACACTAATACTCTCTACTATAGATGACATAGTGAAAATCAACAAGGCCTCACTCACTAATATTCAAACCTATTTACAAAATACACAATACAAGATTGAGTTTATATAGCTCAAATCTCAACTCTAGTGAGATGAACTATAGTGGAAGAGTCATCATTATGAATTGGTTCTTATTTAGAATAAAACTCTTTTTGAGTTAGAGGAATAACCCCATCAAGTACTTGATCAAATTAGTGAGGCCATTTCAAGAGCAGATTTACATGAAGACGTAGAGGTTCAACTTGTATTTTTCAATCTTGTCATCAGATCTTGGGAAGAACTTATAAGCAAAAGAAATAGAATCGGTATTAGATATGAAAATGATGTGTCCTTTCACATTCCAGACTATTCCAAACCAATCCAATTTTAGAGTGTCAGGTTCCTTTGGGATAATTCATCTCCACCTTCTCTTTCCCTCTTCCATAGCCACTTCATATTTTCAAATGTAAACATTATGTTCTGGTTGGCCATGTCAAAGATCAATGTTTTGATATTCACCCTTGTGAGCATTGTGAAGAAAATACTTATCATTCAGACAAAGGTTCCAAATATAAGGCTCCTACAAGAATGAATATTCACCTTGGACATATCGCTTCTTAGAAATGGTCTTCAACATCCAAGAAGATATATCGGTCATACCTCAGAGTTCATTCTCAAGTATTAACACATCTTGTAGTGAATACATATTCATCTTCTCACCGTGTATATGACATGGGGGAATTGATGGTAACATTTTAGCTTTGAAGATTTATCAAATGAGCCTAAGCAACAGTCTGGACCAAAGCTAGCTACAAGAGCCTAGAGCCAGAGTCAACTAGTGCCAAAGTCAGAGTTGTAGCCAAAGACTGACTCATGCTCCATGAGCATGATTTGATTGGTTACTGTTGAACTATTTTAATCACTGTTAATTGACTAAGGCAATACACATAAATTATCAATCTATGGACGTCTTTTATTTGAATGACAATTGCACTGTATGTGTTGATACATCATATCATAAGTATAATTAAAACAAGAAGAAATTGTTGCTGAACCAATTGCTGGAAATTAACACTCATGCAGGAATAAAAGATCTACAAGAATGCAATCACACTTCAGATAAACCGGTATCTAGCGTGCCACACGATAACTACACCAGCTGGTACTTCTAATTGAATATGTGAAACAACATAATAAATAACTGCAGTGAAGTAGATCTACTTACAACCAATACAACAATGGTACCACTTCACAAATACACAGAAGAAAATATGAAATATACTACTGCTACTTTATCACTGTAGTCCCTGTTAAAGAGGAGGACCCTTCCTCCCTAACAGGGCGCAGGAGAAGATATAAATTAAATAAGAATTAAATCTGTCAACACATGTAGCAACAACACAATGTTCTGTACTATGATGAGCAAAATTACATGGTCAAAATGATGATACTGTTCTGTGCTAACCCCCTGACCTTAGAAGTCCGAGTGCTTATAAAATTTACATTTACAGAAAATGAGGAACATATCAGTCACGAGAATCTTACGATTCTCATGCTGATTAGAATAAAGTAATTATAGTTACAATCGATTCCCTCAATAGAGTCTTGACTGGGAAAATATTGATTTCAATCAAAACTACCTAAAATTTTTATCCTAAATGACGATACATAATGACTCATACAACTGTCGTTGGAATGCGACAACTATATCGTAACAAATTTTGAAGATAGATCAGCATCCGGAAGTTGACAATATGCAATCAATGACGCGACTGTAACAACAGTCTGTAATAATGGGTTTGTAACAACGTCACGATGTAACAACATTGTAGTGTAACAACAGAGGTCATGATAGCAGAGGTGTTTACTCTTCGTGAGGTAGAAACGCCATGTAAAAACACACTGTAACAACATGCTCCCAACTGGTTCTATGCACCTGTATGTTCCAGGTCTCTTGTGCTCAAAGTGGTATCTGAAAGAATAACAAAAGGTCCAAAGAACTTCCTCCAATATTCACCCTAGTTAGCCACAAAAAGGAAACAATACATCATAATAATCAATGAGAATGACAAGATATTAAACAAAGTAAAGTTACACTGTTTTACAATAAGGAAAAAGGAAAAATGAAAATATAGTCCCAAGGTTGGAGGTCAAAAAGGGTCGAAATGAGGGAAGCAAACATAGGAAATAAGTACAAAAATGACACCCAACATCTCCCCCCAGTTGAAGTACTTGCATTTCCTCATGTAGAAAAACTCAGCTTCCTCGATAATATCTCCTGTGTAGATTAGTGAAATCATAGGTGCTAGCCATGTCTTCATTTGGAAATTTGAACCCCTAAGTAGCCACCAACTGTCTTGGCCAGGACTCTTCTTCATAATCGTTCAGTTCATAGTGTTCCTGGTATTCCTCTATTGGCAGCCATATCAAAGGATATTTGAATTTCAGTCCAATCCAGGAAGCGTTGAGGGACTTTATTACCTGGGCGTATGCTGGTACATGTGTAACAACAACTATGAAATTTTGAATGAAAAAGGATCTCCTTCCAGCAATCCAACACTACTAGCGTTAGTGCGTTTGAGACATCCTGTGAGTGCTCAACTCTTCATTTGTGCAAACCAATTGAGGCAGAAATCCACAATTATTCTCCTATAGGCAGAATCGGGTTCCTTTATTCTAGGAGTACTTAAAATATTTCTGAATTCCCGCTTCAGTTCAGTGGCCCTTCCTGGTTCAGCTTGAATCCATAACGTTTTCTTTTCTTCATTAGTCTCCATGGGTTTTGTGGACAGATGCCACTCGATATAATTTCTCATAAATGAAACAAAAGCACGTAACTGCAAATCTCCCATATACGAGAATATAGTTTCTACCATCTGCATACTAGCATGCTCACAAACAATGTTGTGCAAAAATAGCTCGCACAACAATCTCTGTTCATCAAAAGCAGAAGCACAAAAAACATCTAAAAAGGTGCAGGTAGAAGTACCCACATAGGGTCTGTCTTCCATAATAGCTTTTAACTGAAACAAATAGTAACGTTCCCATAGAAAAATAGGGTAGGATGAGGAAGGTCGCCTGCACCTAGCAAGTTGAGGGCAAGGTCATGAAGCTTCCTTTTATCATTAGTCAAATCATGAACCTGCCGCTGTAACAACAACAACTATTCCTCTTGTTTCTTTGCAGCTTCCTTCTGCTTCCATTCCTCCCAACCTCTCTTCAATTCTTACTTTGTCCATTTTTCTTGTAGGGTACCTATTTTCTTCTGATGTTCTTTTAGTGATATCATTCCCTCCTGCAGGGAAAGTGCCTCTTGTTTCCACTTATGCAACTTAGAGATTAGTGAAATCTTCTCGGAACTCCATCCCATAGCAGTTCCCGACGTTCCACTACTTGAAATATCAATGGTGGGTGTGACAACCTCTCTAGGGTGGGATTTCTCCACCTTAGCTGCTGGTTCTTGTGTAATAACAGTGTCATAGGTGGGTTATTATGTAGCAGTCTTCTTCATTTCACCTTGGCCAGCCTCTGTATTCACTGCTGGTTCCTCTGTAACAACAGTGGCCTCTACAGGTTCTTGTGTGTCGACTTCTAGGTCGATTACCATGGGAGGCTCTACTTTAACTGATGGTTCTTGTGTAACAACAATATCTTCAATAGGTTCTTATGGAGTAGCCTCTCCAGGCTCTATTTTAGTCTCCCTTGAGCAGGTGCTTACCCGACAAACTCTATACCCTACTGATGCTAACTCTTGGGCACATGCCGCGCATACGGATCCTGGATTTTTCTCCCCCCTAGCTTTCTTGACAGCTTCAGCTAGGGTATCTAGCCCAGAGGCTTCTGATTTCCCATCTTCGGCTAATCTCTTCTTTAACTATTCATTTTCTTTCTTTAAGTTTTCAATTTCTGAAAGGAGAGTGTAAGTTTCGTTCCTACCTGGTGAGGAGGGTTATTTTTCTTCTTCTTCTAGCTCTTCTGCCTTCTCCTGCTTCTCAGCTGCTGGCGATGGTTCTGTTGGCATCCTAATTTTCACCCTTTGTTTAGGTTTTTTGTCTCCAATTGACTTATCGATGGGCCTCTATTCAATTCTGGCTTTGGTGGACTGGGTTTGGACTCTAGCCTCTTCATGAATTTTTCCTGAAGTCTCAGCTTGTTTCCCCCGGCTCGTCTTGGGTCTTTTCCATTTAAACTCTTCTTAGATATTTTCTTGTTGGTTTAAGACATCCAACAAAATCAGTTTGATAAGACCATGTTTGGTAATACAAGCTTTGGGATGTGCTGCCGCTTTGGCTACTGCAACCATATGCTTGAGATTTCCTAGCAGAAAATATGGAAGATTGATCTTTTGCTGGTGCTGAAGATGGTTCAATAAAGGAAAGTGGTAATTGAAGACAATTGTAGACCTTCCCTCACAGGTAATGTACTTTATCAAATTCAGGGAAAAATCTACCCAAGGTTGGGGAAGTGATAGTCTATCAACCCCTCTTCCTTTCTTCTCTAGTTTTTCTTCTCCTACAAGGAAATCCTCCTTCAGAGAAGGATCATTAACCTTCCCGTTAAACCATCTTCTGCCCTCGGCTGAAAATTTTGGTGACTCGGGAGACAAATTCTTCTGTAACTTCAACCCGAAGACCCCTGACTTGTGTTTGATGGTCGTTCAAATTCTTGGAAAATTCCATCGCAATTGTTTCATCCGGGCCTTTCAACCTTTGAAAGTACTTGAGCCACCCAGCGTCCCTAAATATCTGATATGCTTATGGGAAACTCTGTAAAGCTTCAATGGAGTCCAGATCATGTCTCATTACTGATCCTCCCATATTTTTGTTAACCTCAACTAATCCTTAAGCTCAACCAACCAGGATATCAACACGCTCCTTGCTATCTCCCAACAACCTACTCTGCTATCTTGGATTGAGAATTTCAACTGAGGGTGCACGAACTTCTGGCTGAGGGGGATGATGGAATGTCATGGCGTAAGGTGAAAAGATTTTAAATCATTGATTCATACACACACATACCTTCTATTAATGTCCAATTATGGAAAGTGATGTGCTTCAAGTATGAATCCCCTTTTCAGCAAGATCCAGTCATGATTGGTTTTCATAGTATTCAATTTGATGCATGCAGGATTTAATGGCAGATTTAGGGCTAATGAATTTCTTGTAATCATGAAAATATTTAAGTCCCCCCCCAGTTTAGTGATGATGGCAGTCCACATCCGTCAAAAGGATTGTTATTAATCTTGGCATAATCATGAAATTATTAGAGGATGGTGATGATACCATTTTGGTGACATACCTGAGAGGATGTGGAGGTGGAACTTGATATAATGGCGTGATTTATCTAGCGTTCATGGTGGTATATTTTAAATATCATAATAATTGTTGCATGTTAGGATGGCGGCCAAGGTTCAAAAAAATGTTCATGACTGTCTGCTGTTAAATATGTAACAACCAAGACAACCACTGCATTATCCTTCATAAAGCATTTGGTTAGGAAAAATAAATACTGAAAAGAGTTGGGTCACATCATATTTATAGAATATTAAGGAAATAAAGGATGATGTTCTCGAAAAAATGGGTGTAGCAGCCGCCACACGAATGGTTTTCAATTGCTACCAATCGTCTGGCTGTGCCCCAAAAGAGGTTTTCACAGTCAGGCTTATATATATATATATATATATATATATATATATATATATATATATTTTAAAATGTATGTAATGTTTCTCGCCACAAGAGTGGTTTTCAGCTATTACACTTATTGGAAATTCAAAGTTTGGGCTGCACAGGGGAACATCCCCTGCTGCTGTAACATGAAGATCAGAGTCTGCGAAAATGTTAATAAATGAATCCTTCATTTTATCACTTTGTAATTCTGAGGCCGAAGGAAGAATCCCAGAGGCAACATCAAAACCGCTTCATGCTTAGGATCTAGCCCTCCTAGACCCAGAGAGGGATCTCTCTGTAGGATTTAGATTTGTTTATTGGGCATTTTAGGCTAGTTAAGATAAGAAGAGTTGGGTTTTGAATTTGGTTTGGTGGGGAAAGTGAGGAAAAAGGGCCATTGGGCAATGGAGTCAAAGGGCTTGGGTGACCAATTTGTGGAAGTAATCAAGCAAGAGTGAAACATGGCAAGCTAGGGGTACTACTTTGGATCTCTGAAAATGAAATGGAGTGGGAAGATATAGGAAAGTGAAACTCAATAGAAATTGAGGGGAAATTTAAGAATTCCTCAACTATATTGGAGTGAAATGCTCAGCAGAAACTGAGGAGCAACTAAGAATTCCTTGGTTTAGCATCAGTGGAAAACATAAACTATTGTAGAATTGGCTAGAATAGGGTGCTCTGAAAACAAATCCTATTCATAATTTTCTGTTCTACAAATTAGAATTCATAAACACTAAGACAAAAGAAAAATGAATAACACATAAAACAGGAGAAACTTCATCATTTTGTGCACCACTTGAATCCTGGAAATTTCTCTTGAATTACTTTGCAAGAAGCCACAACATTACAAAATGGGACTCAGTCCCTCATTCAGATCCCCTCCCTTATACTTCAAACAGTGAAGTATATATCAAGCTTAATAACTGAGTACAATCCTTAACAATTACTTTCTTTCTCACTACATAACATAGAGGGACATAACATCACTAGACACGAGTAAATAAAACTGATGGAGTTATGAAGACTGTTGGACATTTGGCATTTTGATCCCTTGCAATCAGGTTTGTCATATTCTTGCTGGTGTGAATTCTATCAAGCCTGACACTTGGGCTATCTAAAATTCTATGGAGCACTACATATGACTTGAAATTTTTATCTTGTTCAAATCTCTCATCTCCTCTCTGAAAATAGAAAGACGATTATAGAGCTGAAAACTGGGTCGAATTTGCTGCAAATGGGGTGCACTCAGACATTTGTTTCTCCCCAATGGTGAAACCTATGTGAAATATGAGAGAGGTTATTGTTATTTTCCCCGTTTTGGTAAAAACCCTCTCTTGGATTCTCAAAATTCGTCTCCATCTCTGCGCAACAGTCACCGTAAAATCATGACCAAAACAGGAAAAACGGAAATCTGAAAAATTGGTATGAAAGATGGATTCGATTCTCCTAACGAAAGACACCTGTGCACAATTTGGGAGAGGTTTTTTTTCTTCAGAAAGTTTTGAACAAAAACCTCTCTCAATGTTTCAAAATTCTCTCCCATTTTCCAGAATATATCCCGCAAAAAAATTGGTCAAACTGGCTAAAAACAATTTTTTATTTGGGGAAAGTAGTTTTGAAGGAGCAGAAGTGGTATTTCGGACCCCCCCTGAAGTGGTAAGTGTTAATAGGGGGGTGGGGGGGTGTTACGAAATCATTAGAGAATGACAGATAAGGGGGGGCCCACTTTTTGAAAACCACCTATTTCGGACCCCCCCTGTGAGGATAAAGTTAGGATGGTAGGGGGGGGGGCGCAAAATGAAATGTAGGACGTCAGATTAATGTGTTGGTGAGCAAGGTGGATATTGGTGGTCACCCACCTATTCCACTTGGGGCCCCACCATTGTCTCTTTCAGTTTTTCAGTTTCGGCACAACTTACTATTTTTAGTAGTTTTTCGGGTCCTGAACTTCCGGAGCTGTTTTGAGGCCCTAAACGACGTTTTTTGGGAAAACGGAGAGCAACATGGGTCCATGGACCATGATTTCTCATTTAAAATTTGTATTCCTCGGATAGATATTTCTAACTAGGTATGGTATGCGTCAAACGAAGATCGTATGCCAAAGTTACGCCCTGGGAAGTTGAAACACCAATTTACCCAAACGGGGCCCATAGTTTTGGTGCTTCATCTCTTAGGGTTAGGGTTTTGGCTGTTTAGGATTTCCCATTGTTTCTAAATAATAAATAGGTCCTCGAGCCTCATTGTAACTCAGTTCAGAGGCCTGTAGCTACCACATCTCTTCTCAGAGATAGCTACCAGCGCCCTAGCTAGTTTTATTTCCATTCTGTCCGTAAGCAAATTTTAGTTCTTTGATATTAATGAAATGAAGTGTTATTTCCACTGCATCTTTGTATCTATGGTTATATGTTTATTCTGTTGCATTCTTGCATAAATCCGGATTAGTGGTATCAGAACGGTCTCCATTTTCTTAATCTTTCTTTGCATGTCACCAACAAGGTTGGGGTATAAGGAGTTAGGGCTCGATCTAGTGGAACCGTTGCAAGATTAGCCTCGCAAACCCCGACGAACGCCCATGGGGGACGAAAAGAAAGAAGAGGGAGCAGGAGATCCTATCAAAATATTGCTCGAGGAGGCCCTAAAAAAAAAAAGGAACGCGATGATGGATAAATTTGCCCAGATCCTTCAACGGCTGCCCACCGGTGGCACATCTGCATCCAACAGCCACTCTAGAGGTGCGAATCCTTTTAAGGTACAAGTAAATTTTGACTTTCCCATATTTGAGGGTCAAATAGATGTAGATGCCAGAATGTGGGATAGATGGGTTAACCCATGCATGGAAGGATATTTCTCGTTCATGACTTTTCCGATGTGGAGTACTAAAATTTTTGCATTCCTCAAAGCTTCTCCTCCATGTCAGTAGACCTGGTGGAACCTGACTGTGAGAAAAGGATGGAGACAGAACCCACTGCTTCTGACCATACCCACTTGGAATTCTTTCCAAGATGCCATCAAGGAACAATACTATCCTGTGGGGAGCTATGAGGACAAGTACATACAATGGACCACGCTGCGGAAATAAAGGGATCAAGATGTGCATGAGTTGATGAATCTATTCCATACCCTGCGCACAAAGTTGGGTATCAAATATTCAAAGAAACATTTGGTGCTAAAGTATCGCGTTTGTCTTCACAGATACATTTAGGAGGAAATGGAGTTCCTCGACATCTCCTCACTTGGTACGACATACTAGTATGTTGCCAAGTTTGAGCAGAAATTCAAACAGAAGAAGCGAGACTTTGGATCTGCGAATCAAAATCAAGGGAAAGGTGCTTCCAAACCGCAGAACAAAGGACAGAGCCAAGGCATGGTGGCTAAAGACAACTCATCGAAGCCACAAGAAAAGAACAGCACCGCAAAGCCAAAGAAGGACACGGGAAAGTGGTGTGAGTTCCATAATATCTCCACCAGTCAGCCATGGAAAGCTGCCACAGCCGCCAGCACGAGATGAGGCTTCTCGAAATGGCGCGTCTAATCTAACTCGCCAACTTGACAAGGGAATGAAAATGGGAATATTTATTGATGCAGAATCAACGCTGTACCAGCACATAATATCCGTAAGGAAGAATCGAAGATCCGAGGAGAGGAATGTTTCTTCCACTCGCATGTGGGTAAAGGCTCCCAAGATGGTTCATTTCACAATGGGAGCCGTTGCAGAATCCCTCATTTTAAAGCAGACGCTGCACATTTAAGGCTTGCCAACCACAACTCACCCACATCCGTACACCATCGGGTGGCTTCACCAAGGACGAGATCTCCGCGTCAGCCAGCAGTGTCGCCTTCCCTATAGCATCAAGCCCTTCGTGGATGAGGTATTATGTGACGTTGCTCCTATTGATGTTTCCGATGTATTATTAGGACAACCACATTTGTAGCGTCATGCCGTGGAGTTCCGACCTCACGTTATTGTTACTTTGGGAAATAAGTTGTACAGGATACCAGAGGTACCACCTCCTGCCGCTATCTCTTTGGTTACTGCAAAACAATGCAGTAAGTTCATTTCCCAAACCAGGAAATTCGTTTTCCTGATGATCCGCCCCCAGGGCAAGAAGAAGACTGTGGCCACGACCTCCAGACAGGGCTCCTCTGCACAACAACAACAAATGGATAAGGTTGGGGAGGAGTACGGGGACATATTCACCTCACCCACAGGGGTTCCTCTGCACTGTCAGGTCAAGCACCCGATTGATCTGACCCCAGGTGCGCCGCTACCTAATGGACCGACTCATTCAAGACTCCTTTCTGCTTCCTGAGAATGATGAAATCAAGAGGCAGATTCAGGAGCTGCTGCAGAAAGGTCACATTCGACCAAGTTCATCACCCTGTGGGAGCCCGATTGTGTTGGTACAGAAGAAGGATGGGATGTGGAGACTCTGTATTGACTATCGGGCATTGAACAAGATCATTGTCCGGAATAGGTACCTGATCCCACGGATTTATGACCTTCTGGACCAACTCAAAGGTACAAAATATTTTAGCAAGATCTACTTGAAGTCTGGGTATCACTAGGTACCAATTGAACCCTCCGATGTGTGGAAGATTGCCTTCAAAGCCAAGGAATGCCTTTTTGAATGGCTGGTCATGCCTTTTGGGTTGACGAATGCTCCCGCAACCCTCATGAGGATGATGGATGACATCTTACGGCCATTCACCAACTCATTTGTAGTGGTGTACTTGAATGACATTCTGCTCTTTAGCTAGACTTGGGAAGAGCACCTTCACCACATCTGACAAGTCCTCCAAAAACTACGACAACACAAGTTGTGTGCCAATTTGGAGAAGTGCACTTTTGGCATGAGCCAGGTTCAATATCTGGGATACATTATTGATGAAAGGGGGGTGCATGTGGATCCAACCAAGATCCAAGTCATTCGGGATTGGCCAGCCCCAACCACTATAACAGAGCTTCGCAGCTTTCTGGGTCTTGCTAATTTCTACCATAGGTTCATGTTGGGATTCTCTCATATCACTTGGCCCTTGAGTCAAGTCACCAAGGGAGGAGCAAGAGAAAAATTCTTTTGGTCGGAACCTCAACAGAAGGCGTTCACAGAATTGAAAAATCGCCTCTGTTCTGCCCCAGTGCTCACTTTACCAGACTTGCAACAGCCGTTTGAGATCGAGACAGATGCCTCTGACTATGCTATTGGGGCAGTTCTTACTCAATAGGGACATCCAGTGGCATATCACAGTGAGACATTGTCTGACACAGTTCGCAAGTATCCCACTTATGACAAAGAAATGTATTCCATTGTGCAAGCTTGTCGATAATGGAAGCATTACATTTTGGGGAAGGAAACAATCATCCACACAGACCACCGGCCCCTGCAGTTCATACAGACACAAGGGAAGTTGCAGAATGATCACCATCAGAAGTGGTCCACATATCTGCAACAGTTTCATTTGAACATCAAGTACAAGAAGGGTAGCACTAATAATGTTGCAGACTTCCTCAGCCGACCATCGATCGTGGCGCTCACCACCATTCTCAACATTTGTGGGCACGAGACTTCTGATTGGTCTCTTCTCTACGAGAGCGACCCAGAATTCGGCCACACTTACAAGGAACTCTTGGGAGGTATGCAAGTTCCAAATTTTCACCTCTAAGATGCACTTTAATGTCACCTAGGACACCTTTGTGTTCCTTCAAGCGAGCGTGCCAAGATGATATGGGAAGCACACTACAGTCGAGTCGCTGGGCATTTCGGGGTCGCAAAAACAATAGCTATACTGCAGAAGTATTTCTATTGGCCAAACCTTCGAAAGGATGTCAAGAAACACATCAAATCCCGCATTGCCTGTGCCATTGCCAAACCGACCATCAAGAAGCAAGGCCTTTATACTCCGCTACCTACCCCTAGTCGACCTTGGGAATCCATATCCATGGATTACATGCCGGGCTTGCCTTCTACTAAGCATGGAAATGACTGTGTTTTCGTGGTCGTTGACAGATTATCGAAGATGGCCATTATGGCGGCTTGCAAGAAGAATATCGCAACAAAATCCACTGCTAAACTCTTCTTTGAATGAGTGTGGGTGCACTTTGGGATCCCACAGTCTATCATATCAGATTGGGATAGCAGGTTCCTCAACACATTTTGGCCCAGCCTCTGGTCAATGTTGGAAACCAAGCTCACCAAGTCCGCAACTTTCCATCCCCAAACAGATGGCTAGACAGAGGTCGTCAACAGAATGATTGTACACATTATGTGCATGTACAATTCAAAGCATCCACGCACATGGGACGAGAGCCTCCCTTATGTACAACATATTTATAATTGGGCTCTCCACAGTTCAAACGGCCATAGCCCCTTTCAGGTGGGCTTGGGATACCAGCCACTATGTCCCATTGACGTAGCCATGCCATTTGCAGCTACTCAGGCCGATTCGGCTCATGTCCAGTCTGAAGTTGACAAAGCAAATAGCTTCGTCGAGCACATTCAACACATTCGCCAACAAGTTCATGACATATTGGATAGAGCCAATGCTAAGTACAAGAAACGCCATGATCAACACTGAGTGCCACACAACTTCTAGGTGGGCAACAAAGTATGGCTACATTTGCAGAAGGAGCGCCTCACTGGACCCCACCGCAAGCTTCGCCCACTCCGATACAGGCCGTACACCACAACCAAGGCTATAGGGAACAATGCTTTCGAGCTCAGTATTCCACCATTCCTTGGTCTGCACCCAATATTCAATGTGGACTGCCTTTGTCCTTACTTCCCACCTCTACTGGACACCTCTGACATTGCAGAACAACTCACACCAACAGAGTTAAACCCAGATTGCATGGAACAGGCCACCACATATTTTATCATGGACATGCAAATCAAGAACACTCACCAACAGAAGATCCAAATATATTGGGTTGTCAAAGCTGGCCAACTCCTGCACCAAGGAAAGTGGCTCACCAGGGACCAAGTTCAGCAGAAATTTCCTCATATCATGAAGGAACTTAACGCAATGGGGACCATTGCTTCCTAAGGGGGGAGGAATGATCCAGGTGGATATTGGTGGTCACCCGCCTATTCCACTTGGAGCCCCACCATTGTCTCTTTTAGTTTTTCAGTTTCAGCACAACTTACTATTTTTAGCATTTTTTCGGGTCCTAAACTTCTGGAGCCGTTTTGAGGCCCTAAACGACGTTTTTCGAGAAAACAGAGAGCAACATGGGTCCATAGAAAAATGTTTCTCATTCAAAATTTGTAGTCCTCGAATAGATCTTTCTAACGAGGTATGGTATGCATCAAACGGAGATCGTATGCCAAAGTTATGCCCCTGGGAAGTTGAAACACCAATTTACCCAAACGGGGCCCATAGTTTTGGCACTTCATCTCCTAGGGTTAGGGTTTTGGCTGTTTGGGATTTGCCATTGTTTATAAATAATAAATAGGCCCTTGAGCCCCATTGTAACTCAGTTCAGAGGCCTGCAACCACCACATCTCTTCTCAGAGATAGCTACCAACACCCTAGCTAGTTTTATTTCCATTGTCTTTAAACAAATTTCAGTTCTTTGATATTAATGAATTGAAGTGTTATTTCCGCTACATCTTTGTATTTATGGTTTTATGTTTATTCTGTTGCATTCCTGCATAAATCCGGATTGGTGGTATCAGAGCAACCTTCTTTTCTCGATCTTTCTTTGCATTTTCCCAACGAGGTCAGGGTATAAGGAGTTAGGGCTCGATCTGGTGGAACCTTTGCAAGATCAGCCTCGCAAACCCCAATGGACACCCATGGGGGATGAAAAGAAAGATAAGGGATTAGGAGATCCTATCAAAATATTGCTCGAGGAGGCCCTCAAAAAACAAAGGAATGCGATGATGGATAACTGTCTATCCTTTTCAATCCGCCGCCACCAATGCAAGTGCATCTCGCATCCAAACAGCCTGTACTGGAGGTGCGACCCTTTTAGGGTACAAGTAATTTTTTGACATTCTATATTTGAGGGTCAAATATATGTAGATTCTAGAGTGAGATAGATGGTTGAATCTATTAGAAGGATATTTCTCGGTTCATGACTTTTCCGACAGGGAGAATATTATTTTTGCACTTCTCAAAGCTGCCCCCCATGTCAAGGACTAGTGGGAAACCCACTGTGAGAAAAAGGACAAGACAGAGCCCTCTCTGTTCTCGACCGTACCCACTTGGAATTATTTCTGAGATGCCATCAAGGAACAATACTATCCTGTGGGGAGCTATGAGGACAAGTACCTACAATGGACTACGCTGTGACAACAAAGGGATCAAGATGTGCATGAGCTGACGAATCTGTTCCATAACCTGGACACCAATTTGGGTATCAAAGATTCAGAGAAGCATCTGGTGCTAAAGTATCACAGTTGCCTACACATATACATTCAGGAGGAAATGGAGTTCCTTGAAATCTCCTCGCTTGGTACAGCATACCGGTATGCTGCCAAGATTGAGAAAAAATTCAAGCAGAAGAAGCGAGACTTTGGATCTGCAAATCAAAAGCAAGGGAAGGGTGCTCCCAAACCACAGAACAAAGGACAGAGCCAAGGCATGGTGACTCAAGACAACCTATCGAAGCCACAAGCAAAGAACAACACCGCGAAGCCGTGCCATGACATACCTGAAAGTGGTGTGAGTTCCATAAGAGATCCACCACAAAACAAGAGGTCTGCTGCGCCGGCCGTAATGAGATGAGGGCTTCTGTCGTACATGCTCCGATCAATCAAAACTCCACAAGGGAATGACAAAGGGAAACAGATTATTGATGTGGAGCCCAACGCCATTGTTGCCACGAAGATCCGTAAGGAGTGAACTGAAGATCCAGGAGAGGAACGCTTCTTCCACTCCCGATAAAAGGGCTCCCCAAGACGGGCTCATTGTCAATAATGGGGAGCCAAAAGAAAACTCATTTTCAGCAGACACCATGAAGAAGTTGGGCTTGTCGAATTACGCTCACCCACATCCATACACCATCTGGTGGCTTCACCAAGGACAAGATCTCTGCATCAACCAGCAGTGTCGCCTTCCCTATAGCATCAAGCCCTTCACAGATGAGGTATTATGTGACGTTGCTTCTATTGATGTTTTTGTTGTATTATTAGGATAACCATACTTGTGAAAGCGTCATGTTGTGTATGAGTCTCGGCCTCACACTGTTATTGTTACTTTGGGAAATAATTTGTACAGGATACCAGAGGTACCACCTCCTGCCGCTATCTCTTTGGTTACTGCAAAACAATGCAGTAAGCTCATTTCCCAAACTAGGAAATTCATTTTCCTGATGATCTGCCCCCAGGGCAAGAAGAAGACTATGGCCATGACCTCCAGACAAGGCTCCTTTGCACGACAACAACAAATGGATAAGGTTGTGGAGGAGTACAACGATATCTTCACCTAACCCACAGGGGTTCCTCTGCATTATTAGGTCAAGCACCTGATTGATCTGACCCCAGGTGCGCCACTACCCAATGGACCAATCTATCGACGCTTTGTTCTAGAGAACGATGAAATAAAGAGGTAGATTCAGGAGCTACTACAGAAAGGTCACATCTGACCAAGCTCATCGCCCTGTGGGAGCCTGATCATGTTAGTACGGAAGAATGATGGGACGTGGAGACTTTGTATTGACTATCGGGCGCTGAACAAGATCACTGTCCAGAATAGGTACCCAATCCCACGGATTAATGACCTTCTGGAACAACTCAAAAGGTGTAAAATATTTCAGCAAGATCGACTTGAAGTCTGGGTATCACCAGGTACCAATTGAACCCTCTGATGTGTGGAAGACTACCTTCAAAGCCAAGGAAGGCCTTTTCGAATGGCCAGTCATGCCTTTCGAGCCGACGCACGTTCCCACAAATCCCGCAGGATGATGGATGAAATCTTATGGCCATTCACCAACCTTAGGCTTCCAGTAGTGGTGTACTTCGGATGGAATACCGATCTTCACTACTGGGAAGAGCACCTTCACCACATCCGCGTCCTCCAAACACTGCGGCATCACAAGTTGTGTGCCAATTTGGAGAAGTGCACTTTGGCATGACCCAGGTTCAATATCTGGGATACATTTTTGATGAAATTGGGGTCCATGTGGATCCAACCAAGATCCAATTCCTTCAGGTTTGGCCAGCCCCAACCACTATAACAGAGCTTCGTAGCTTTCTGGGTCTTGCTAATTTCTATCGTAGGTTCATGTTAGGATTCTCTCATATCACTTGGCCCTTGAGTCAAGTCACCAAGGGAGGAGCAAGAGCAAAATTATTTTGGTCGGAACCTCAACAGAAAGCGTTCACAGAATTGAAAAATTGCCTCTGTTCTGCCCCAGTGCTCACATCACCAGACTTGCAACAACCATTTGAGATCGAGACAGATGCCTTTGACTATGCTATTGGGGCAGTTCTTACTCAACAGGGAGATCCAGTGGCATATCACAGTGAGACATTGTCTGACACAGTTCAAGTTATTCTCGATTATGACAAAGAAAATGTATTACCGTAAAAGTCACAAGAAATTGAATATTACATTTTGGGAAGGAAACAATCATCCACATTGCATCACCGCTCGTTAGCTCATACAGACACAGGGAAGTTGCGTAATGATCACCATCAGAAGTGGTCCACATATCTCAAACAGTTTCATTTGAACATCAAGTACAAGAAGGGTAGCACCAATAATGTTGCAGACTGCCTCAGCCGACCACCGATCGTGGCGCTCACCACCATTCTCAACTCTTGTGGGCACGAGACTTCTGATTGGCCGCTTCTCTACGAGAGCGACCCAGAATTCAGCCACACTTACAAGGCACTCTTGGGGGGTACGCAAGTTCCAAATTTTCACCTCCAAGATGCACTTTTATGTCACCTGGGACACCTTTGTGTTCCTTCAAGCAAGCGTGCCAAGATGATATGGGAAGCACACTACAGTCGAGTCACTCGGAATTTCAGGGTCAAGAAAACAGTAGCAATACTGCAGAAGTATTTCTATTGGCCAAACCTTTGAAAGGATGTTGAGAAGCACATCAGATCCAGCACTGCTTGTGCCATTTCCAAACCAACCATCAAGATGCAAGGCCTATATACTCCGCTACCTACCCCTAGTCGACCTTGGGAATCCATCTCCATGGATTACATGTCGAGCCTGCCTTTTACTAAGAATGGAAATGACTGTGTTTTCGTGGTCGTTGAAAAATTCTCGAAGATGGCCATCATGGCGGCCTGTAAGAAGAATATCACAGCAGAAGCCACTGCTAAACTCTTCTTTGAACGAGTGTGGGTGCACTTTGGGATCCCACAGTCTATCATATCAGATCAAGATAGCAGGTTCCTCAACACATTTTGGTCTAGCCTCCACAATGCTTTTCTTCGGACACCAAGTTCACACTTTTTGTCCACAACTTCCATCCCCAAACAAACATGGCCGTACAGAGGTAGTCACCGTAATGATTGTACACATTCTACGCATGTACAATTCAAAGCATCCACGCACATGGGACGAGAGCCTCCCCTATGTACAACATAATTATAATGGGGCTCTCCATAGTTCAATCGGCCATAGCCCCTTTCAGGTGGGCTTGGGATTCCAGCCATTATGTCCCATTGACGTAGCGATGCCATTTGCAGCTGCTCAGGCCAATTCAGCTCATGTCCAGTCTGAAGTTAACAAAGCAAGTAGCTTCATCGAGCGCATTCAACACATCCACCAACAAGTTCATGATATATTTGACAGAGCCAATGCCAAGTACAAGCAACGCCATGATCAACACCGGGTGCCACACAACTTCCAGGTGGGTGACAAAGTATGGCTACATTTGCAGAAGGAGCGCCTCACTGGACCCCACCGCAAGCTTTGCCCGCTCCGATACGGGCCGTACACCATCACCAAGGCTATAGAGAACAATGCCTTCGAGCTTAGTATTCCACCATTCCTTGGTCTGCACCCAGTCTTCAATGTGGATCGCCTTCGTCCTTACTTCCCACCTCTACTGGACACCTCAGACATTGCAGAACAACTCACACCAACAGAGTTAAACCCAGACTGCATGGAACAGGCCACCACAGATTATATCATGGACATGAAAATCAAGAACACTCACTACGAAGATCCAATCCGCATTGGTTGGCTGGGTCAAGCACCCCCGCACTCAAGGAAAGTGGTTCACCAGGGACCAAGTTCAGCAGAAATTTCCTCATCTCATGGAGGAACTTAACGCAATGGGGACCATTGCTTCCTAAGGGGGGAGGAATGATCCAGGTGGATATTGGTGGTCACCCACCTATTCCACTTGGAGCCCCACCATTATCTCTTTCAGTTTTTCAGTTTCGGGAGAACTTACTATTTTTAGCAGTTTTTCGGGTCCTGAACTTCTGGAGCCATTTTGAGGCCCTAACCGACATTTTTTGGGAAAAAAGAGAGAAACATGGGTCCATGGACTAATGTTGCTTATTAAAATTTTTTATTCCTGAGATAGATCTTTCTAACGAGGCATGGTACGCGTCAAACGAAGATCGTATGCCAAAGTTACGCCCCTGGGAAATTGAAACACCAATTTACACAAACGGGGCCCATAGTTTTGGCGCTTCACTTCCTAGGGTTAAGGTTTTGGCTGTTTAGGATTTCCCATTGTTTCTAAATAATAAATAGGCCTTGAGCCTCATTGTAACTCGGTTCGAGAGATTGTATAGCCATACATATCTTCTCAAATATAAGCTACCAATGCCCTAGCTATTTTATGTCCATTCTGTCTGTAAGCAAATTTCAGTTCTTTGATATTAATGAAATGAAGTGTTATTTCCACTGAATCTTTGTATTTATGGTTATATTTTTATTCTGTTGCGTTCCTACATAAATCTAGATCAGTTGGTGGGTGGATGAGGTCGAAAGTGGTGGGGGGTTAACTCCATGATGTGACATGTAAACTTTAGGATATATTTTATTTTTATTTTTATATTTTTATATTTTATTTTTATTTAATCCTAAGCTTGTTTATGCATGTAATGGTGAAAATGATGGGTGGGTGAAAAAAGGGAGAACAAGGGCATGAAGGGTGCGGCATGGAGATGAAAGGTCAAACAAAAATGGATGGAGGGGGAGAATGGAATTAACCGAGCCTAGCATATGAAGACAATTTCGATCCACGCCTCCATCAACACCAAAATAATATATGAGAAATACTTATGTTGCAGCATTTTGGAGCAGTGTGGGTGGAATTTTTTATCGCTTACTCCTTTTAAATATGCTCCATGAAGAATTTGATTCGGGATGCTTTTGAAAATGAACCTCACTTTGTAGGGTAAAACATTGTTTTCGTCCTGCAAGCCAAACCAATACATATAATTCAGTAACCCTGATTCCCCTATAATTACAGGGTCCTAACAGTGGCTCCCTCTGGGGAATGCTGCCCTCCCAGTGAGGCAGCAGAGAACCACAGATCTCTGAATCCGGTAACCAATGCCTTGGTGATTAATGTGGCAGCAATATGCTCTGCCACAAGCCTCCTACAACTTGAAAATTTGAATACTAAAATCTGAACTATGCCGAAATAAAAAACTAAAAGCAATCTAAAGCTGATGACTGAAAGTAGTCTGAAAATAAAACTGGAAAGATGCTCAGGGTGTTGAGCTTAGTCGCACATCTACCTACTCTAGTCTGAAAAATTGTCCCATCAAATAATAATCAGATTTCCAATGTAATCAGTAAAGCAAATGAGTGCTTGACTGATTCTTGCTCACTTCTTTGAGCAGGCTCAGAAAAAAAAAAAAATGACACTCCCATCTTATCTGTTGTTGAACATAAGTGTTCAACCTTTTCCTTGAATTCTACAGCAAACCGTCCATGGCATAATGCACTCCTTCTCTGAATGATTCTAAGAGGTCAGTAAAGGGATCTTGGACAAACACTTGGTACTGAGGATTCACATGACCAACTTCAACTATGACTGCTCTTTGTTCCAACTGATTAGGCTCCGGATCCTTCTCAAAAAGAATATCTTTATATTCTTCCTGATTATCTGATGTGGCATCTTCATGGTATACCATTATGCTATCCTCAAGCAAATCTGATATATCTTGACTGAGATTGCTAGATTTTGTCTGAAGACGATCCTGTTGATGAGCAAAAGTGATTCCCAGCAATGAACTTTCTTGAGGATGGGCAATAACATCAGCATCAATCTGTTCTACATTTGTTTCTTCAGGAGGAAAGAATTCAATATAATCAGCAGTAGGACCAATAGAATTTATCTCCTGATGACATAAAGATTGAGGAGTTGGCTGCATGTTTAGAATCTGATTAATCTCTTCTTTAGTTAAAGGAGGAGGCATCCTTTGTTTTCTTTGGAGCAAACAACAATTGTTTTCTTTCCCTAGCGAAGAATGACTCTCATGCTGAATGTTTTCTTTAGTTTCATACAAAAGAGTAGGCAAATTATCATTTGCCTTTGAAGGTAGATCATGTGAACCTACTTTCATTTCCTGATTCATCTCATTTTCAGCTATCCTCCCTTGATTATCATGACAGTTAACTTGAGAATGGAAACCATAAAGTGCTTCTAAGAGATCCTCATCATTCATATCTACTAGGTCTTCATTGATACTTTCAATGTATTATATGAAAACCTCAAACTGATCACAACAATTTTCCACTAACGATTGTTGTAGAGGTAAATCCCCTCTACGGACAAAGGCGATCCCTACTAGCCCAGATCGGGTCTAGCAACAATCATATCACGCTAAGGCTCAAGTTCCTAATTACAATAGAACAAATTGTGAAGAAGGCATACCTTAAATCCAATGATGTTGTTCATAGAGAAGATAGCGCTCTCGTTTCCTTATCGATCACAATCCCTTCGCTTGCAGCGATCGAACACACACACGCATACGAGAACACAACAAACACATGCGTAAAACCCGATGTATGCAACTATGTATCAGTCAGAGAATACACAAATCATGATCATAATGAACAATATGAGTGGAACCATAACTGATAGTCGCTTATCATTAATTTATCAAAGGAAAATACAACTAGGCTCTGACGCTGAACCTTCCTTCGGCGGGTTGTCAGCGGAATACGTCTTAGAAAAGCTTGTCGGGAATGGGGACAAGCCTCTCTCTTCGATCGTCAATCTCCTTGGCACTATGAGGACTATCAAAGCTCTTGCAACATTCTTTAGGCTATGAAGGCTCTTGGAGATTAGCTTGCAAAGGGAAATGGCAAG
Source organism: Pinus albicaulis (assembly GCA_034641835.2). Lineage (NCBI taxonomy): Eukaryota > Viridiplantae > Streptophyta > Pinopsida > Pinales > Pinaceae > Pinus > Pinus albicaulis. The sequence continues at coordinate 32,768,628 of MU968363.1, read as the reverse complement.
CTTATATAGATGGTGGAAGAGGAGTTGGGATCCCTACAATCATGGGATTGGCCCTATCCTCAAGGAAGCTTCCATGAGAGGTGGCAAACTACTTCCTCTACATGGAAATCCAGAGCCAAACGTCCCAACTCAATTTAGAGACCAGTTCAGGAGTTGGTTAAAGTCAATCTTCTGCCATTTATTTTTAAAAAACACCCTTTATTAAGCCTGGTGCTAGTGCAACTCTGAGACAGAGCGCCAATTGGCACGCCCTCTTTGAAGGATTTCCCCCATTGGCGCGGGTATAACACATGCTAGTCACGCCAATGATGAAAAGGCTATTTTTAGGGTTTTTGACAAGGATATGTCTTTAGGGAAATGAAAGTTCATGCTTAGGGGAATGCCATGAAAGTGTTTTCAGGTTATGTCATTGCTCACAGGTCATGGAATGAGCCCTTCAATGTGCGGGATGGGGAATTGCAGGGACGATGACAAATTGATGTGTAACAGATGCCCCCTAAATCATGAGGCCCGAAAGAGAGAGAGGGGTGAAGTGCTTTACGAGAACGTGTTCAACTGAAAACACTACCATCGAAAAAACTGCGTGGAGAAGTACAACTGATATCTCAAATACATGATATATATGTGGTATGGGCACAGCCATCCATAACAGATTATACAAGAATCCAAATCCAAGGTATGGACGCAGCCATCTAGTGAGGATCGATAAATAGACTCAAGTATGGTCACAGCCATCCAATGAATGAGTCATGTAACTAATCATAATAATCCACAAAATTGCAGCCTGGATTATAAACAGACGAAATCCACGGTCTTGCGCTCCATCTCGACCTGAAAAAAGTACAGGTTCAAGCATGCGAATGAGTGAGCTGAAGTCGAACATGCAAGAACATCGTCTGATTACCAGCTAATGATGAAATTTGTTAACGGACATGAGAGGTACCATCAATAATGACAATGGCCCTCAAGGTACTATAGGTACAATCTACGACATGCGAATCAATGAGCTGACGTCGAACACCCGTAGAATCACTCGATTAGAGGCCAATGATGAAAACCTCACATCGAACGCGAAGAACCTGCCATTGAGGCATGTAGGCTCCAAGGTACCAGAAAGGAGTCTCTAGATCAGCTTCCTGGATAATGAGCTGAAGTCGACAGGAAGTGACCTTGATCGAAGGTGGGCCATAGTGTTTCCCACATCATCGACGTGAGACAGAGGAACATAATGTCTTTGTGAATCAGGATCAGGCTAGAAACAGAGGAAGGTTGAAATTATGCAGAGGTCAACTTCTCTTGAACATATGGCAGCACGACAGTGAATTTGGTAGTATTTGACATCAACAGATCAAAGGCCATGATGATGAGGCAAAAGAGCAGATGAGAGGTCAAAAGGGATCACCCAAACCCATGGAGGCAAGTGAAAAACGAGATGAGATGTCCCCAACCCGACACGAATGCAGACAAGTGCCGTGTTCAAAAGCGACATATTGCCGACACGACAATGATGTTGGTTCCATTTTTTCCCCACCATTTCTGGCGAGTACCCCAATTATTTTTGAAAACAAGCTTGAAGGAGATAGCATATGCTTGTCATATAAGTCCGTCCTTCGGACGAATCCATCCTAGTACATTTAACGAGCCCTAGGAAGGAGGAACTCGAATATCGTCATTACGACTGGATCCGATGTCATCAGGGTTTAACGAGTCTGACAAAGGAAGAACTCGAAGTCTTTTCATGTTTAGAGAGTTTGAAAATACAGCGGAAAAGTAAAATCCAACAATCCCTTTTCGTAGATAGTTCCTAAAATCTGAAAAGGTAGAAAAATATGTTTGAGGAAACCTCCTAGTCGCGATAGGCTAGGGTATTCCTTTTCGTAAGTAATCTATCCTAGCCCGAAAAAGGGGTAAATGTATACTGGGTAGATGTCGTTTCGTGTCCACTTTAACGAGATCGAAACAACAAGGGACTCAACAATCTTTTCATGTTTAGAGAGTCAGAAAAGAGCTGAAAGATGACTCCAAAGTGACTTTTCGTGTTTTTACTGAGTCCGAAAAAGTATAAAATACAACTCATATCACTACCCAAGTCGCATAAAAAACCTGTCGCTGCACATAAAAGCAAGTGTAAAACCCATTTTCGACAAAATATATTAAAATACTGAGAAAAATGACATTTAAAACCTAATTTTTGACCTGAAAAGTTATAAATAGGCTTCAAATGGTAAAACAAATTTACTTTTACTTTTTAGCTTACTTGGAGAGCAACAGTGGTCTGCTTGTGTGCAAACTTGTGGCGGTGACTGCGACTGATCCGGGACGTCATTCAACCCCTCGTTTGTTCCAGGTAAAAGGTGTTCCCTTAAGCTCCATTTTAATCCATTTTTTATTTGTTTCCATTGTATAGTAAATCTCTGGAGGAGACTTTTAAAAATTTTAGGGCTCCGCCATTGGCGCGGGTATCGGGCACGGACCCGTGCCAATGGAATTTTCCTCACAAAGGGGTCTCACCAACTGGCGCGAATGTTAGGAAAACAGTCGTGCCAATGGCACAACATAATTTTCCGCCTTATATTTCCAAACAGTGAGGCATCCACCTAGATTTTCAAGCATGACAGAGATCTAACAAGGGTTTTTTGATCATGTTGATGCAGGTAACCAAGCACAATGGTTATTGAATGGAAGGAGAGGGAACATGGGGAGGAAGATGAAATGGCTATGGAAAATGAAGCCTGTATGAATGCACTTAAGAACTGTGGACTCAAAAAATTCTTCCTTACTCCATGTTTACGAGCTCAACCTGAGCTGCTACAGTACTTGGTCAACATATGGGACGAAAATGAGGAAGTATTTAAACTTCGGGACCAAGTGTTGGAACTTGAGGTTTATGACGTATATTTCATCATCGGGCTGTCGTGGAGAGGCCCAGTACCCATTCTGATGGGTAGCAGACCTTCCGGAGAAAAGATGGAGCAAGTAATGGCGAGGGTGTGCCCGGGGGCATGAACCGGATCGGGAAGCGGGAAGGTGGACATCCACACTGTTCATGATTTAGCACTCAGAGTAGTGCTACACACCATTACACGAGTTGCGGGATCGCAAGCTCCACATGAGGTGACCAAAGCCCAACTCATACTAGCCTCCGAGTGTATGAACCCCACATTGTTCGATTGGGCCACTGCAGTGACGAGAAATATCAAGAGGCAACTGACAAGATGCAAGCAAGTCAAACTAAAGCAGTTTGGCTACGGTTCCATTTTGGTGTCGTTCATCCTGGAACGACTACCCATTTTCTAGGGCCAAGGGTCATAGTTGCTGAGCCGATACCGAGAGAGCCGAGGATAGCTCGATGGGCAGCACTTATGCCCAGATCAGGAGGAGTCCAACAGATGTCCTGGAGGCTAGAGTTCTTTGGGTGGTTACGATGATAGCTAATCGTGGTCGAGGATTGGCCCTATGCTGGGACCGATTTCACCGGAGATCCCAATCTTCCACTCCCAGAGGGGGAGTATTGGGATGAGGAGTTGGGTATGATACTCTTTTTGATTTTTATGTATTTATGATTTTTCGGTAATACATGTCCGTTTTAACAACAGTTTTATGTGTATGCAGATGTCGGCCCAGAGAGGCCCGTGGGCATGTCGCCCATTGCACGGAGAACCCATGCCGTACATGACCCTCAGGCTGAGGGTGGCGAAGGCGGCGAAATGATCCAGAACTTGGAGGGCATCACCCGGGGGATCCTGGACTATGCACGGCTAGCAGATGTTTCGCTAGCATACCAGCGACACACTGTGGGGGTGCCTAGTCACCTCCACCGACTACTGAGACGCTTAGTGCGTGCGGTGGCTTGTTACCACGAGCATCATGTAGATTAGACATCTAGGGCTTTTCCTGCATATTTTTTGAGAGACATGTCCTCTCCGGCTGTATTAAGACGAACATGTATATTTTTTGATTTCATGTGATGCATACTATGTAAACATTTTGACACACACACACACACACACACACATATATATATATACCTATTTCTAGATGGATCTCTTTACATGTGATGATGTTTTTGTTTATAAATTGCGCAAATGTATATCTAAAACCAAATTAGCTACTACGTCTGTTAATGTATTCATATGCCTGGGTATATGTTGATATGTGATATAATCAAAATTCATTTCCAGTAAATGAATACACAGATACAGACGTAAAATGGATGGGTTTCTAACTGAATAGTGACCATTAAGCTGTAATACTACAAGTTGTGAGTCTAGATACACAAGTAATTCACGAATGCTGAGGTCCATAGCCTTGGTTAATAATTCCAATACGGAACTATATTCCGCGATATTATTTGTAGCAGGACCTAGACACACACCTTGCAGGTTAACCAACTCACCAGTAGGATCGTAGATTACCCAGGGTGCTGAGGACAGATTCCTGGTACTACGAGAGGCACCATCCGCGAAACTCACAAACGGAGTAATAGACATCTGCACAATCAGGAAGACCCGATCAGCAGAAATATGCTTACATCGCACACCACACCACACATGCACACAAATGAATATACACACCTATGTACACACACCACACCAAAAATAACTTCAAGCATAGTATTTTTTAAGGTACAACCCATTTCTAGGCTGCGCCAACGGAACTCCTTCATAATCAATAAGCTCATAAGCCCCGTTTTTCAATACTCGTTTTACAATGTAGGGCCCATGCCACATGGGTTGGAACTTTCCTGCTCCAAGTTTGTCGTGCGCTTGGTCGTATAGGAGGAAGAGGTCCCCTTCGACAAAGGAACGTGGAGATACAGATTGATCAAAGTGGGCTTTGACCCGCTTTTTATGTGCTTCAATGACTAAAGTAGCCAAGCGGCGGGTTTCATCCAACCGTTCCAAATACAAGAGATGCTCTTCTTCAGGAGAAGTGTCGGGCAAAAGTTCCACAGCCAACTTTAAAGAAGGAATTTCGCACTCAACCAGAAGAGTTGCTTCCAGACCATACACCAATTGGAAAGGTGTGAACCCAGTCGCACTCTTTGTTGACGTCCGGTAGGCCCATAGAGATGAGAACAATTGGAGGTGCCAATTGGACTTATGTATCCCAATTTTCCGTTGAAGCATTGTGACCAAAACTTTGTTCACAGCCTCAACCTGGCCATTGGCCTGGGGTTAATATGGCATTGAGCTATCGTGTCGTAAGCCCAATATTGACGTCAGCTCAGCCATCATGTAATCTCGAAAGTGAGTTCCATGATCTATAACAATGGCCTGAGGGACCCCAAAACGTGAAATAATGTGGTTGAAAATAAACTGGGCAGCTGTCTTACCGTCGGCAGCTAGTGTAGGCATCGCTTCGTCCCACTTGGTAAAGTAGTCGACAGTGACGATTATATATGCATGCCCCCCGGCCGAATGAGGGTTACACGTCATGAAATCTATGCCCCATTTCCCAAAAGGGTCGACAGTAATGACAGAATGCAGAGGAAGAGGTGGCGCGCGCATCTTGCGCTGAAAAACCTGACATGCATGACATTTGCAAACTGCAACAATACAGTCTTTGAATATCAACGGCCAGAAGTAACCTGCACGCAGAATCTTCTAGGCAGTGGCATATCCAGAAATGTGACCGCCACAGGCGCCACTGTGACAGTCATTCAAGACTCTTTCAGCCTCTTCTAGGGTTAAGCACCGGCGAAGCACCGAATCTACTCCAACCCGGTATAACGTATCTCCTACAATGCGGTAGGGTTGAGACTGATGCCGAATCCGACGTCGGGCATCTTTGGTCAACTTAGACCGGAATGTTGATGTTTGAAGATACACTATGATGTCGTCGTACCATGGGTCGCGAGTGTTGATAAGGAAGAGTGTTTCATCCAGGATATGATCCTCAGAATGAGATGGGGTGGAGTCTGTCGGGAGGGAGCAAATGAGATCCGTAAAAACCAGTGATTTGGTCGACTTAGTAGTGGTAAACTCTAAGTCAAACTCCTGAAGGATAATGATCCATTTGGAGTATTTTCCCCCCAGTAATTTTCGAGATAGAATATATGTCATGGGGTTGCAATCCGAAACCACGGTTGTTGTACGCAACAGGACGTAGTGGCGAAAATGCTGCACAGCTTGCACTGCGGCTAATGCCAGCTTCTCGATGTGAGCGTAACGTGTTTATGTGTCGAGAAGATTTTGTGATAGGTAATAAACAACGTGTTCATTTCCATCATCGTCATCCTGCACCAGAACCATAGCTATGGTGCTAAACGCGGTGACCAAATATAGAGTGAAATCATGGTGATAGTTTGGAGGATGAAGCAACGAAGCATTAACAAGTAACATCTTTAGCTTCTCGAAGGATTGTTGAGCAATACCGTCCCAACAAAAGGGAATGTTCTGATTTAAAAGACACGTGAAACCTTTGGCAACTTCCGCGTAGTTCGGGATGAAGCGTCGAAGGAAATTAGCTTTTCCCTGTAGACTCTGTAATTGATATAACGAGGAGGGTGATGGGAGATTGAAAATAGCCTCGACTTTTAGAGGGTCGAGGTGAATCCTGTCCTTGGAGACTATGAATCCCAAAAGATGGCCAGAATCCACGCAAAAGATGCATTTATGAGGGTTGAGCCAAATATTATAGCGTCGACAACGAAGGAAAATTTGGCGGAGGTGTTCGGGATGGTCCTCTCGCCGAGCTGAGTGAGCTGGAAGATCATCCAGATAAGGCTGAAAGATATGGCGTATGTCATGGAATGCGTAAGACATAGCACGCTGGAAAGTAGCTCCAGTGTTCTTCAAGTCGAACGGGAGCTTTTTATCAGCAAAGGTACCCCACGGACATATGAATGCAGTCTTGTGTTGATCGGCAGGTAAAATATTTATTTGATTATACCTGGAAAAGCCGTCCATCAAGGAATAAATATTACTCCCAGCACATTCGTCGATGATTTGATCTATGAAGGGGGTGGGATAATTTTCCTTAGGACAGGCTTGATTAATATCATGGTAATCAACACAGACTCTTATAGTGCCCTGTTTCTTATCTACAGGGATGATGTTTGAGACCCATTCTGTGAGGGGAATCAGATAAATGAAGCCCATGTTCAGAAGTTTTTCAACTTCTACTTTAATGGCAGTGGATTTGTGAGGATGCACCAGGCGCAGGCGTTGGCGCACGGGTTTCGCACCGAGGTATGTAGGAATTTCGTGCACCACTATGCTGGGATCAATCCCAGGCATCTCCTCATAGGACCAAGCGAACACATCTCTGAATTCACGGAAAATATCAGTATAAACTCGTATCTCGTCAGGAGAACAAGTCACTCCCACATGTATATTCTCGACTATCCCCGGTTTGACGGAGATGTCGATCGGAATGGTTTGGGTAATGTTGCTCAGGTTTCCTTCCGAAAGAACCTCATGAGTCAAAATGGGCATCTGGAGAGGCGGAGTAGGAACCTGAGATGCAAAACGCTCTAGACAATGTGACATTGCCCCTAGGCTAGGCATGAAGGAGGAACGATGATGTCCATCGCTCCAAAGTAGCTCCTCAAGAGACATTGTTTCAACAATGGCTTCGTCAGAAGGAAAAGTCTCTTTTAGAGGATCAAGCGAGTCGGCCTCACCGAGCCAGGGGGATTGAGAGTAGATATCTAAATCCATGCTCTAAGGAGCATGTTGAAAGGGAGGAGGATCGGATGCGGCGACGATTTCACAGTAGTTAATCTCTACTAGAGTTAAGGGCATCGATTCTCCAAAATCGGTCACCTGTTCAGGCGAAGGGGTGATCCATGGGTCGTCAGACCTGGAGACCATATTAACTTGAACGGTGTGTTCAAGTTAATATATCATGCTAAGGCTATGGTTCCTAATTACAATAAACCAACTTGCGAAGAAGGCCTACCTCAAGTCCAATGCTGTTGTTCGTAGAGAAGATGACGTTCCCGTTCCCTTGCTCCAGCAGATCACAATCCTTTCGCTTGCCACGATCAAACACTTGCACATGCAAGGAACACAACAAACACAAGTGTAAAACCCGATATATGCAATTATGTATCAGTCAAAGAAGACACAACTCATGATCATAATGAACAATACGAGTGGAACCATAACCGATAGTCGCTTATCATTAATTTATCAAAGGAAAATACAACCAGGCTCTGAAGCTGAAACTTCCTTCGACGGGTCGTCAGCGGAATACGTCTCAGCAAAGCTTGTTGGGAATGGGGACAAGCCTCTCTCTTCGATCGTCAATATCCTCGCTATGGATTTGGCACTATGAGGACTATCAAAGCTCTTGTAGCATTCTTTAGGCTATGAAGGCTCTTGGAGATTAGCTTGCAAAGGGAAATGGAAAACTTATATAGATGGTGGAAGAGGAGTTGGGATCCCTACAATCATGGGATTGGCCCTATCCTCAAGGAAGCTTCCATGAGAGGAGGCAAACTACTTCCTCTACATGGAAATTCGGAGCCAAACGTCCCAACTCAATTTAGAGACCAGTTCAGGAGTTGGTTAAAGTCAATCTTCCGCCATTTATTTTTAAAAAACACCCTTTATTAAGCCTGGCGCGAGTGCGACTCTGAGACAGAGCGCCAATTGGCACGCCCTCTTTGAAGGATTTCCCCCATTGGTGCGGGTATAACACAGGCTGGTCGCACCAATGATGAAAAGGCTATTTTTAGGGTTTTTGACAAGGAGATGTCTTCATTTCCCTAGGAGCTCAATAGAAATTGAGGGGCAGTTAATAATTCCTCAACTAGACTGGAGTGCAATGCTCAGCAAAATTTGAGGAGCAACTAAGAATTCTGTAGTTTAGCATCAGTGGAAAACATAGACTATTGTAGAATCAGCTAGAACAGGGTGCTCTGAAAACAAATCATATTCATAATTTTATGTTCTACAAATTAGAATGCAGAAATAATAAGACAATAGAACAATGAATAACACATAAAACATTATAAAATTCACCATTTGGTGCACCACTTGAATCCTGGAAACTTCACTTGAATTACTTTGCAAGAAGCCACAACATTACAGAATGGGACTCAATCCCTCATTCATATTCCCCCCCCATAATTCGAACAATGAAGAATATATCAAGCTTACTAACTGAGTACAATCCTTAACAGTTACATTCTTCTTACTACATAACAGAGAGGGACATAACATCACTGGACACGAGTAAATAAATTTTTTGGAGTTATGAAGACTATGGGACATTTAGCATTTTGATCCGTTGCAATCAGGTTTGTCATATGCTTGTTGGTGTGAATTCTATCAATCCTGAAACTTGGGCTATTTGGTAGTCTCTATAGCGCTACATATGAATTGAAATACTTATCTTGTTCGAATCTCTCATCTCCTCTCTGAAAATAGAAAAGACGGTTACAGAGCTGAAAACTGGGCCGAATTTTCTAAAAATGGGCCGCACTTAGACATTTTTTTCTCCCCACCAGTGACACATATATGAAATTTAAGATAGGTTATTATTATTTTCCCTGTTCTGGTCAAAAACCCCTCTTAGATTCTCAATATTAATCTCCGGCTCTCCACAACAGTCACCATAAAATCATGAAAAAAACAGGAAAAAGGAAATTTGAAACATAGGGCTGAAATATGGCTTCTATTCTCCCAACTGAAGACACTTGTAAAAAATCTGTGAGAGGTTTTTGTTCTTCAGTATGTATTGAAGAAAAACCTCTCTTAGTTTTTTAAAATTCGCTCCCATTTACCCGAAATCTCTCCTGCAAATAGATTGGTCAGACTAGATAAAAATGGTTTTTTATTTGGGGAAAGTGGTTTTGGAGCATAAGTGGTATTTCAGACCCCCTTGAAGTGGTATGTTGTAATAGCAGGGGGGGGGGGTGGGGGGGGGGGAGGGGGATAATGGAATTAACCGAGACCAGTATATGAAGACAATTTCGATCCATGCCTCCATGCAACACTAGAATAATATATGAGAAATACTTATGTTGTGGCATTCTGGAGCAGTGTGGGTGGAATTTTTTTATCGCTTACTCCTTTTAAATATGATCCATGAAGAATTTGATTTAGGATGCTTTTGAAAATGAACCTCACTTTGCAAGGTAAAAAAATTGTTTTCGTCCTGCAAGCCAAACCAAAACATATAGTTCAGAAACCCTGATTCCCCTATAATTATAGGATCCTAACAGTATTATGTTATCACTCTATAATTTATAAGATTGGCAAGAAAAAACAATAGAGGACAACATAAAACCACTTTGGAGTCCAGGACCTAGCCTTCCTAGACTTAGAGAGGGATCTCTCTATTTTGATGATTTAGCTTGATATTTCTAAATGCTAATATTAGGCTAGTTATAGAAATTATGAGGGTTGTTTATGTTGATTGATTGTGTGGTTGGACAGATAGAGCTGTGAGACTTAATCCATTGGGCTATGGAGTCATAAAAGGCTGAATTGTGCATCAAATTTTTATTGGCATTCACAAGGAAAGCTAACTATGCAGACTGGATCTTACTGGCAGTGTGAATATGCGATGAAAGAAACAATGAGTTCAGTAATAGCTAAAGAGAAGTTAAGAATTCTTTAACTATAATTCAGAATAAAACATTAAGATAACAAACACAAACAAAATTAAGGTGCTTTGTCATCAAATCTTAATCTAATTTTTTTTTTTTGAAATCAGAGAAATTGATGCACAACATGAAAAGACAGAGGAAAAACATTAACAAAGAGGAAAGAACATCACCATTAACACAACTCAAGAATCCTGTGAACGGTCTCTTATTATTTATGCCTAGCTCAAAACAGTTACAGTGCTCCAATACAATGATTTTTTACAACACAGAATCTAACAAGGTCCAACTTTCCAACCCTTGATACTGCTAAGGCGTGTAGTATTTATGTAAAACTTAAGTCGGTTCATCTGTCTACTGCGGTAATTACATTTAAGTAGAAATTGGAAAAGTGGAAACTTGCAGGCGGTGATAAGACGGGCCTGGCCCCAACAACAGTCTGTTATTGATTAAAAAGGAATAAATTTCCTCTTAAGCTCCTGAAGAGGCTATGACGGAGTAAAACTTGTAGATTCAGAAGTGTCCTCAGACACATAACTTTATTGATCATAGAAAAAGATTACACAACAAATTGCAGGAGTTTACTAACGTAAAATCTCACTACCACACACTACAATGAAATTAGGAAACTAACCTATTTATAAGCTCTATGCTATAACTTAATCTAGTTATGGATCACTTGGAAAATCAACAAGTGTCCATTTACAATAAATGACCATCTAACCATTCTACTAACTTTATTCCTATTTTAGAGCCTAGGAAACGACTCTATTCTAGAGTCCTATTTTTACTAACAAAATACTATTTCTAAGTATCTTTAATATTGTAATTTAATAAATATATTTATCCTAACTTTACATTATTTAATTTATGTATTTTTGGATTTATAATTACCTTTATGAAAGAGGCTAACATCCCCCCCTTCAAGGATAAATCCAAAAGAAGAACGAGGAACCATCTTCCAAGTTCTCAAGTTGATGCTGAAAAAATCTTCAATCTCAAGAGACCATGAGTCAGCTGTATGTCTGATTCATCTCTGAATGTTGCTTGACAACTCCATCAAGTGCCAAGTTGCAAAAGGATCCATCTGTCCTTTGCATGAAATCAACATCAAAATTTGTTCAAAACCCACTGGCTGATGATGTCAAAAAAAACTCACTGTTGCTTTTGCTGTGCTGAAAACTGTTCACTGCTTCTTTGCTGTCGACTACCTACTGGAAATTTTTTTGATGCCCACTGGTTGTTGAAGATGCCCACTGGTTGATTTTTCTGGTTTTGTCGAGACTTTCAGTCTGAAAACCATTGTCAATTTCATTGACATTTCCCCCCCTTTGTCAGCTGAAAGGAGAGACACTTCTTTGGAAAGTTTCCTGAACTCCCCCCCTTTAGGTGTAGGATTTTTACACTGGTGTACTCCCCCATTCAACTGCATGAGAGTACCATCATCTTTTCACTGTCGGCTGCACTATGTGTGATTGTATGCGATTGTAGAACTGAGACAGTTGTTTAACTGTGGATGACCATTTCCAAGGGTCGCTCCATTCATAATGTATCTTCAATCTGGCTGATTGTTGTTGGTTGCAACATTTTTCTGAGGAATGATTTGGTTTGCCACAATGGTGACAAGGATGGAGATCAAAACACTGATCTTCCATATGACCGGTTCTTTGACAATGAGAACATGTCGGTTGGACGTCAACTTCAGGTTGCGTGCAATTCTGTGTGTCTGCAATTTTGGGTGGCGTGCATTGCTGATTGTCTGCAACTTTCTCAAAACTTGCTGAGGTGAGTGGTGCAAGAAATCCTCCACTGAAGAACTTAATTGGCTTGGAATAATCTGGGATATGCAGGTTGGTGTCATTGTTGACACATCCTAAGCCTCGTCGATTCTTGCTATTGTGAATTTCTTCTCATGGCTTGATGATGGGCTTGGAATAAATTGGAACTGGAACAACTTCGACACTTGAAGCTATTTGGATGAATGACTTATCATCTGGATGGTTCAAAGACTTGAAAGTATCACTCTTTTCTTGCAATTCAATCCTTTAAAGTTGCGACTCTAGTTGAAGAAACTCAATGGTTTCATGTGTTTTTCGTAGATGCCGTGAAAGATCAGCAAGAGTTTCTTTGCTGACTTGCACCATGTCTTCATCACTGGAGATGATCAAACTATGAAGAATGTTTAACAACTGAATATGTTGCGCCATCTGAGCTTGCGCACTTGAAATCAGGATCTCTTGTTGTAGATGTCATAATTTGAACTGTTTCACTTGATTTTGAGACTTGAATCACAAGCTCGCTTGAATGTGGCTTGAATGGCACGCTCGCTTGATTTGTTGCTTATTGTGTTTGCTTAGAACACTTGCTAGAATTTTAGAATTTTCTCGCTTAAACTCTAGAATTTACGCTCGCTTGATGATGATCATGTTTGTTTAAGCGCTCACTTGACTTACTTGATGAATTCACGCTTACTTGAATGAATATCCATGCTCGCTTGATGTCGATCTCAAATTGTTTGATTGGTGTTAGAGTTGAACTTGTTTGGTTTCTTTGATGGTTTTTGCAATGAACTTCACTCTGGCTCGCTTGAAGGTTTGATCTTTGTACTGACTCGATGCAAATTGCTTGAATTAATAATCATGCTTGCTTGCAGGAGATGTGAACTTGTTTCTTCTTTGATTTAAAAACTCATGCACTCACTTGATTTTGTGTAAAGGAAGGGTGTCGAACACTGTCGACAATGCACCCAAGAAAGTTTACAAGGATTTTAATGATTCACTTGTTCTCTTAAAAATTCTTGAACAATGAATTTTTAACGATTCACTTAAAACAATGAATTTTTTTACAAGTTCTTAAATGGATTTGTAAGAATGCTGATGTAGACTTTGCTTTGAAACACTGGAGTTTTCAGATTCATGAACTTGATTGTATTGCGGTGAAGTAGAATGCCGATGTTGAAAATCTTTGATTATATGTTGTAGTGGCGCAATTGCACGTGTTTATCTTGCAGCTATTTCGTTACATGTGTCGTGCTTGCTGATATTGAACTTTATGCATGCGATATTAAATGAAATCATTTATGTGTCACAACTAGACACAAATAAAAAAGCAACAACATGAAGCCATAAAAAACATGCGCCATCACAAACACACATAGTGTACCTAAGATCCCCTTATTCAATTTCGGGTGGATCTAGGACACAATCACAAAAAATAATATGTCTTTATTGAGTATGGAGTACATAAGAAATTTCCACCTTCAAGTAATGAAAATGGCAAACTCACAACCCTCAGAAGCAATTTGTCTTCAAAATCTGGATATTCACCGACTCAATCTCTCTCAAAGTAAAATAATACTTTGAATTACAATAAGGAATTGCCCAAAAAAATTCCACATATCACTCTAAATACAAAACACTTATCCCTCCAAATAAATCACTTTATCTCTCCAAATTACAAAAGACAACTTGTCACTCCAAAAAAAAATATCACCTTATCACTCAAAATTAAAAAAATTCATTCAGCCCTTATAACTCCAAAAATATTTTATCCACTCCTTATCTCTCCCAAAAAATATATTAAAAAACAACCTTATTACAATATTTCCCTTATAACTCCCAAAGATCACTCATTAAAAACCACTCATTTTTCTCCACCTTATTCCTCCTTTAAAATTCACTTTATTAAAAAAAACACACCTTATTTCTCCACAATACATTACAAAAATCACTCATTATCACTCCACTACATAACGTTTCACCTTATAATACCCTTTTCTTTTTTTAATGCTTTTACATACATCCTTTTAAATTATTAAAAGAATTTAATGAACCGTCTGAAATCACATAAAAGTGACATGGTGCTTTTTAGATTTCATAGTTTATGCATGTAAAAGCACCATATATCATTCGATGCGTGTTATTAGTTTCATAGAAAAAGTGGGAGGGTATGTAACCACTATTGACTTTGTGTTGTAATCATCGAATTAATCAGTGATGCCATCGTGTGAGAGTGATTTTGATGAGTGTTGAACTTCAGCGATTGAAAACAAAAAAAAGTTACGGCCTTTTGCAAATAAATTTAACCAACAATCATATATTTAAATCTTCAAACAAGCTTAACCTCCACGAAAGCAACTGTTTCTTCCCAGCTTCCTCACATAGATAGGTTGTATAGATCCCCAGCAAATTGACTCTCTAATCCACTACAAATAGAACTGGCCTGAGTCTTTTGCTCAGCATGTTGGTTTCTTACCCAATAGTTTTTCTCACTCTCACCTCTGTCTTCAGATCTTCTTAGGCCTCTCATCACCCTGCCAATTCCACATCTGCAAAGACCTAGATTAACATTAAGCATGTTCACGAGCCTAAATTTTGTAGCGGCATTGAACACCAGGAGTTCTGGGGAAATGCGGTCAATTGGCGACTATTCATAGTGCCATAAGCTCATAAAATGCCAAAAGTGTGCCTTACCAGAGCACGTCATTATTACTCGTTTACAAATAACTCCGCTTGTGCTATTATGAATAGAATCTAGTATGTGTAGTAGAACACAATTAAAATTTCCGTCTAGTTGGAGATATCGAAAGAGGAATTGGATAAGAAGTTAAGAACTCATTAAGTAATGCTAGTTAAAAGCATAGAAACAAATATCCTGGAGTGAATTATTCTTCACCTTTCTAATCTTAAAACCTTAACTGTGTTTAGGGTCATGTCTCAAGCAAGATGACGGTTGACCCTGTCAATAACAACATGATTCTGACAGTCAATGTACCAGGCTACTTCTGTCCCTTGAAATAAAATATTAGACGTAGAATGATTCATGAATTAAAAAAACAATCCAAATCACAATGCTGCAATATGGAATTTCCCAACTTGTGTTTCTGCGTGTGGAATGATCACGGTTCTGTTGTGTTTATGATGGCAACCAATGTAGTTGTGCTTCAACGCTATGTAAAACTCGAGTTGTGTCGAGCCATCTTTAATGCATAACAACATCCCTCTAGATGCCTTGAGCCACCTTCAATACTCGGCACCAGCTAACACAATGTCAAACCCCTGGATTTTCCATGTTCCAGATTCTGTCAATGGCTTGGACTGCTCTGTGAATAACGAATGACCATGATCCGATTCGATTGAGTGCATGTAGCGGGTCTTTGCCTTGCCGAGTGTGAATCCGACCTGTAAACTTCCCACAGTTAAAGCGATCTCTCTCCCTATATGATCACATGCACGAGAAAATACTTCACAACAGAACTCGTTAGATGATAGCACTCCAGTGAATGGAACATTAGGGTATCGATCTCGTCATTAGGGGATCAACTCCATGGATCTCATTCTTCATCGTTTCACTAGTGCCATTCACACTTGTACACACAACCTATGTATATCTTCAAAACAGGGATCTTAACTCGCTCTGATACCACATGTAGATTCAGAAGTGTCCTCAGACACATACCTTTATTGATCATAGAAAAAGATTACACAACAAATTGCAGGAGTTTACTAACGTAAACTCTCACTACCACACACTACAATGAAATTAGGAAACTAACCTATTTATAAGATCTATGTTCTAACTTAATCTAGTTATGGATCACTTGGAAAATCAACAAGTGTCCATTTACAATAAATGACCATCTAACCATTCTACTAACTTTATTCCTATTTTAGAGCCTAGGAAATGACTCTATTCTAGAGTCCTATTTTTACTAACAAAATACTATTTCTAAGTATCTCTAATATTCTAATTTAATAAATATATTTATCCTAACTTTACATTATTTAATTTATGTATTTTTGGATTTATAATTGCCTTTATGAAAGAGGCTAACAACACTTTGACGAGTGGAACCATGCAAGTGGTGACAAGAAACTTCTGGCCAAGAAGGTGGAGGCAACAGTAAGTTATGATCATAATCTAGCTTTGTCCGATGCCGAAGAGGCAAGGAAGGCTCTGACCCCTAGGCTCTTCCTCTTCGGAAAACCATTGTGAATTATTAAATTGATGAGGTGCTAGCATTTTCGTGGATCGGTGGTCATGCTGCTGCCTCTTCATTTTTTGCTGTTATGTCACCAATGCCCTTTTTTCCCGACTTGACCCCCATGGCACATTCACAATAGTGCCACCATGCCTTCTCTGGCTTGATTCTGCCTCTTCTTCTCGTGTTAGCTCTTTCTTTACAAAACAATGTACAAACCTAATTCACCTAGAATTTGAAATCTTTAGGCCTTTTCTCTGAAATACATCGCATCCGCGCCAACATTGCACTTCGAATTTTGTTGTTTTTATTTTTTCTTTAGCACTTAGCTTCTAAGACTTGCGATGTGTGCTATGTGATCGAGTCCCACCTAGCATCGCACATCGCACTTCGACGATTTTCACACTTACCTCCCACGTCTATCCTTTAAAGGTTGCGATTTACGATTGCGATCAGGTCCCACCTGACATCGCACATCGCACTTCGACGGTTTTAACACTTACCTCCCATGCCTATCCTTTAAAGTTTGCGATCAAATCCCACCTGGAATTGCACATCGCACTTTGGTGATTTTAACACTTACCTCCTGCACCTATCCTTTAAAGTTTGTGATTTGCGATTGCGATCGGATCCCACCGTTGTCACATATCACACTTTGGGGATTATATCACGAAAATTTCGATGAGAGGTAAAGTTTTTAAGGGGGATAATGGTTGGCTGCGACGGTCTGTCATGCAAAACCCAAAGTCGATTTTCAGAGGGGTCCTATGGTGGTAGGTGATTTTGTGAAAGGGGTGGGGGGGGGGGGGAGAAATAACTCTGAGTTGGCATGTGGGAGTAGGATCCGGACATGAAACCGCCCATTTCGGACTCCCTTTCATGGTTAAAGTTTGAAGGCTAAGGGGGGGTGCGAAATGCATCGAAGACCATTGAATGTGGAGGTGGGGAATGTAGATGGTTAACGCGGATGGGTCGGGGCAGGTGATGTGAGGTGGAGTCAGGGTATGAGAGTCAAGGGGGTAAAATGAAACTTAGGATAAGAGAAATAACAAAGGGGCTGGGTAAAAGGATATGCAACGTGGTTATGAACTTAGGATAAAAACATACCATAAGGTCCCAAACTTGACAAAAATCATCCCTTTTCGGACCTTTAGAGAAAAGTTTGATCTTTTCAGTTTGATTATAGGAAAACAATCAAGAAATTTTTAGGCTGCTTAACTATGGCATGAACTTCACATTTTTCCTTTTTAAATACCATCTTTTCTTTTTGTTTTGTTTTATTATTTATCTTTCTTTGGAAAATACTTTTGAATATTGAAATCTATGTACAATATGAAAAATTTTCAAAGAGAAAGTACACAGTCACCTTCTAATACTGTAAATTACAGGACTCTAACAGTGGCTCCAGCTGGGGATGGCACTTTTGTTTAGGGAATTGTCAAGAACACCGCAGACTGGTGGCCTGATCCCAACCTTGCAACCTGATCTGCTACAATCTATATGGCTAAAAACCTTCAAGCTGAAGTCAATGCTCTCTGCAAGCTGAAGTCTGGAGCATACTTGATCTGAAAACTAAAAAGCAATCTGAAACTAAAACTGGAAGAATTATCAAATTACTGAGCTTATTTGCACACCTACCTACCCTAATCTACTGAAATTACTACCTTTTTAAATGATAAAATCATGCCAATACAACCAGTCAAGAAAGTGCTCCAATAAATTTGTCCTTTCAACGCTTTTCACCAAACTCAGAAACAAGCTTCTTAATGGCCTTTGATAAAGACTTTCAGCCCGATTTTCTTTACAGGAAGCTTGGTAAACTTGAAAAACAATAGAAATGCTAGAAATGTATGTCGGCTTTGTGAAGAACAACTCCTCCATATATATATCCACTGGATCAAGGCACTCTTGACTTATCTCTGGGTATTTTGACTCGGCCAACTCAGCTTCATATTGTGGTACTACAGATGTGCTCTCTAGGTCTTCAATCAACTAGGAACATGTTTGCATGCTATCTCATGAATGTTGTGTCAATACTTCTATTGAATCAGACAATGGGGTAGACTATCTAATCGTATCCATATCATAACAGCTTTTAAGAGTATTATGAACACAGGAAGATTGATTTTGAAATCAGAAACCATCCAACGTGTCTGTTATTGGGCCATGTGGTGCTTTAGATGGTCGTGTTGGTTCCTCTGAGACCTCATGTTTCCCCTTATGATTGTCAGCCAGAATGTGATCCCAATTCCCTTTCATAATCTAAAATTCATTAAAGCATAGAGGTAGAGAATCAAACTTGATCACTTCATCATCTACTTTAGACTCTATGATTTCAATATGACTCCGGGAGAGAATTTCTGGATCTGAAAAATGTTCAGGATCATCCCTCTTTTCCTCAACTGACTCATTAGAGCATTCCTCATCCTTCATATTAACCACCTGCTTATAATGCTCTCTTAAGAATGAGGCAAGAACGCATTCGACACTTACTGGAAAAATTTCTGTATTTTCCTCTTTACCATCTTGCTCAGTATGCAAAGTTTGATTGTCATCTTTGCATTGTGATAACTAAGTTTTTTCTTCCCAAGAAAATGTCACTGGCTGCTTCGAACAATCAGCCTCAACCTCAACCATATACTTTTCATCTTGATGATTACTTCTGAGAATATTACTTCCATATGCAAGATCATCCAACATGCACATCATCTCAAGAAATTTCATAGCCCCTCTCTGATTTTGAACTTCTTTTTTGGCTATATTGTGAATTGAGTACATGAACAAGTCATCTTCTGTTTTAGGATGAGACGCAAATTTCTTGGGTACATTTATCCTTGTCTTTTCTAGAGCTAATGGAACATGAGGTATTTGAACAACAAGTTCTTCTTTCCTACTAATCCGTGCACCATTTCATTTGCTGCATTTGTCAAGATATCTAGTTTTATCTCTGAAGATATCAATTTATCTTTTTCTAATTTATCCTTCTCTGCAACCTTTAACTTTTCCTCTCTATTCATGAAGTTTTCTTCAACATCAACTACCATATTTTGCATCTTTTCAAGGGTTGTAGGGTCCCTTTCTCTTAACTGCAAGGCCATAACTGGGTCAAATGCATCTGGGTAGTTCGAGAGAGTTAATCCAGGGGGTGGATTTATATTAGGAGGCATTGAATGGTAGACCTTATTGAACCTGGCTAAAAAATGTTGTACTATCTCCCCTATCTATCTTTTTAAATGGTTATACTCTTTTATGATGAGAAAAAAATTTCCCATTGTAGAATTTATATACAAGATGCATGTATATATCTAGATTCTCCTAATCTAACAATATTTTATCTTCTTTCTAAATACATAATCCTTCCACAGTTAATCTTTTGCGGAAATTAAAATCAATTGCAAACACATGAAGCAATAAAAACAATCGCACATAACATAGTTGTTTAATGGGAAAGCCTGAATCTAAAAACCCCAACTATCATATATTATGTATCATGGAGATCATGTAACAATCTCATACAAAGCTTAGTACATCAAGCTCTTAGTACAATCAATCATCACACACTAATCAGAAGAAATATGCAAATCCATGCACTGATTTCTTGCCACCTGATAGCCTGCCTCCACTGCGCAATCCTTACTGAAGAATAGCTATGAATGAATTCGAATTACCCTTGCCTTGACTGTGCAATCCTCATTGGAAACTCCAATGTGTGTGTGGTGCAATCAATGCATCACTATAGTCACAACAGATAGTCCATCTTTCGCTTTCACCTATCTCTCCACTGGGTCTCCACTGGAACTGATATGCACTATAGTTAACTGCTGTATTGTTCAGTTGATTAATGAGTTATTATTTGTGAATTAATTAAATAATTAATTCACTCTACTCTCACTAGTGTATCATTAAGTTATACTAGATAAAACTAGCTCAACTAAGTTTAACTCCATTAACTGAGTTAAACTGAATAACAACTCCATTAACTACTCTTCCAACTCTGTCATAACTTTTCTAGTTCAGTTCTAACTGAGTCCTCCATCCATGAACCACTAGTAAACCCTAGGAATTGCGTAATTCCTTCAGCCCACTAATTTTTCAAATCTGTGTACTAAAATTAAGTGCTCCAAGAGAATAAGTTGTTGTTTATTATCGGATTATTATTAAGAGCTAATAATAATCGACACTTCTATTTTTAGATCGACGATCTATAAATAGACTTCGCCCAATATTCTAAAAATATAATTTCATCTATTTTTCCAACTTGACCAACCATCCACAAATAGCATCCTACAACTTCTGAAATATGGTCACCATGTCTAAAAATAGACATAGTCTAAAAATAGACTTGCGCCAAAAATAGCCTGCGGGCCCACTTAGTGAAGGCGACTCTTTTCACTAATATCATCATCTTGTTGAATCTCAACACTCCCTCTCAACAAGATATGGATTATCCTTCACCCCGATCCTGCCTCTATGGTATTCGAATTTGCTCCTGGTGAGTGCCTTCGTCAGAATATTTGCATCCTGATCTTCCATAGGAATGTACTGAAGCAACATGATCTTCCGCTGCACAAAATCTCTGATATTATGATACCAAAATTATTTGAATTCACCTGAGATGTATTCACCACCATTATCAATTTGTAGAGCTTTCACTTGCTTCCCCAACTCCTTCTCCACCAATGCTTTAAACTCACAAAACTTTGAGAATGTTTCGCTCTTCTTCTGCATGAAGAATATCCAGCATCTACAAGAATAGTCATAAAAAAATATAACATAATACCTTTGTTTTTCTCTTGAAGCAACCGAGAAAGGTCCACACACATCTATGTGAATTCTCTCCAGGATCACCGAAGCACAGTTCTCCTTCTCATGAAAGGTGGTCTTCAAAAAATTACTCATAGTACATCCGATCTGACTGCGCAAGAGTACCCTTGGGAAGTTCAGTAGAAATCTGATGAAAAGTCTTCAAAGCGCCATGGTGAAGATGGCCCAATATCCTGTGCCATAATTCACCCTCATCCCGGCTCACCACTTCTTCTGCTTTGCCCACCATTGCAGTGCAGCCATCTACCTCCAGCTTGTAGATATTATTAACTCGAATCCCTATCTTCTTGGTTTGAACCATTGTTTTATGTTGAAGGAAGGATTTTCCCTCACTGAAAACAACATCATAACCTTTGTGTTCCAACATTGCAACTGAGACCAAGTTCTTCTTCAGACCTGTAATATGCATAACATCCTTCAACAAGAATGGATTACCGGACTCCCTCTCAAAGGTAATGGTTCTAATGCCGGTCGCACTGTATCGACCATCGTCGCCCATCTCTATATGCATCTGGAGGTCCTTCTCCTCCAAGTCACTAAACAACTCCCTGTCTCCCATCATATGGAAAGACGCACCACTATCAAGATACCACACCGATCCCATATATCTTGAAGCCAAGCATGTGATCACAGATATATCAAGTTCAAATTACAAGGCTAAGGCCTCTCAGCTATAACTCCAACAACCTTCTTGTTCTTCTTCTTTTGTGGGTATTTAGTGGCGAAATGCCCACGTTCGTGATAGTGAAAACACTTCACCTTGGACAAATCCTGCTTCTTGCGTTTAGCTTTGGATTTTGAAGGAAATTTATTCCCCTTCCCTTTCCTTTCTTTGGCAGCCAAAGCGAAATTCTCTTCATCTTCATTCTTCGATGAAGAGCCATCCCTGGTACCTCGCCTTATCTCCTCCTGCACAAGATCCGACCAAAGTCGCTCCCATCTCGACAATTTCTCCCATCCATTGATAGAGTCTTTGTAGCTATGCCAACTCTTAGAAAGCCCAAGGAGAGCCAAGCTCACCAAGTATTCATCATCAACAGTAATCCCCACACTTCCCAGTTCATCCCTATAGGTGAAAAACTTCGTGAGATATTTTGGAATATTGTCGCACTTCTCCATTTTTATTTTTCTGAGATTGTCTTTTAGTGCCAACTTCCTCTGGTTGCTGCTGCTTTGGAAAAAATATGTCAAAGCCTTCCACATTAAGAATGGAGTGGCTTTCCCGTGAAGGCTGGACACAATATGGTCCTTCACACCTTCCAAAACAATTATTCTTGTCTTTGCTATCTTCTTTTGCCATGCGTCAAGTAATGTAGCATTGATAGATCCCAGCTTAGGAACATCACTATCGATGAACTCCTTTAGTCCATTATCCTAAAGCATCGCCTCCATCCTATCCTTCCAGGCTATGTAATTCGAGCTCCCATAAAGGGCATACTCCAATCGCATCCCATTGAAATACATTTCAATGTATACTCAACTTCTGCACCAAGAATTTTATGAAGAAAATTTGAATTGTCCACCAGCACAAACTCATCAATTCTTCACAATTGCAATCTTCAAGAATTAACACTGCTCCAATACCATGTAGAAATTATATAAAATATGCATGTATATATCCAGATTCTCCTGATCTAACAATATTTTATCTTCTTGTTAAATACAAAATCCTTCCACTGTTAATATTTTGCGGAAATTAAAATCAATTGCAAACACATGAAGCAATAAAAACAATCACACATAACACAGTTGTTTAACGGGAAATCCTGAAGCTGAAAACCCAAACTATCATATATTATGTATCATGGAGATCATGTAAGAATCTCATACAAATCTTAGTACATCAAGCTCTCAGTACAATCAATCATCACACACTAATCAGAAGAAATCTGCAAATCCATGCACTGATTTCTTGCCACTTGATAGTGTGCCTCCACTGCTTAATACCCGCTGAAGAATAGCTCTGAATGAATTTGAATTACCCTTTCCTTGATTGCGCAATCCTCATTGGCAACTCCAATGTGTGTGTGGTGCAATCAATGCATCGCTATAGTCACAACAGATAGTCCATCTTGCCCTTTCACCTATCTCTCCACTGGGTCTCCATTGGAACTGCCATGCACTGTAGTTAACTGCTGTATTGTTCAGTTGATTAATGAGTTATTATTTGTGAATTAATTAACTAATTAATTCACTCCACTCTCACTAGTGTATCATTCATTTAGACTAGATACAACTAGCTCAACTAAGTTTAACTCCATTAACTGAGTTAAAATGAATAACAACTCCATGAACTACTCTTCCAACTCTGTCATAACTTTTCCACTTCAGTTCTAATTGAGTCCTCCATACATGAACCACCAGTAAACCCTAGGAATTGCGTAATTCCTTCAGCCCACTGATTTTCAAAATCTGTGCATTGAAATTAAGTGCTCCAAGAGAATAAGTTGCTGTTTATTGTTGGATTATTATTAAGAGCTAATAATAATTGACACTTCTATTTTTAGATCGACGATCTATAAACAGAATTCGCCCAATATTATAAAAATAGAATTTCATCTATTTTCCAACTTGACCAACCATCCACAAATAGCATCCTGCAACTTCTGAAATATGATCACCATGTCTAAAAATAGACTTGCACCAAAAATGGCCTGCGGGCCCACTTAGTGAAGGTGAATCTTTTCACTAAGCTCATCATCTTATTGAACCTCAACACCCATGACTACTCATCTATCAAGGAAAACTTGAGTGAGTTGATGAAAGTTACTAATGCTTGCAGCTAGAAGATCTTTAAACCAATTTTTAACTTTACCTTGAAATGATAGGGCAAACATTATGATACACACATCATCTTCTGCCACCTCAAATAGATCAAGTAAATCCTAAAGATTTTGTATGTATTATTCGACAGTGATATTTGCAATTTCTCCATCAAATCTAGGTAGATTATTGATAAAATTTGCAGGGAGGTCATGGAGGATGGGAGGCAAAACCAAAGGCTAGTATATGTTTGGGACTTTTACATGCATAGGCGGTAAGCAGGAGGCTTATAACCATGTGGGAATTTATAAGGAGTAGGGGATAACGCCTGAAGCTCATGTTTCGCTAGGTTTTCCACAAGTGCATCCGGGATGTGCATAGGTGTATATGTATGTACATGGTATACAATTTTGGGCTTAGCTTCTTTAGGCTCATTAAATTTCCAATGATAAATATAAACCTTAGTAGTGTACCCTTGATCAGGATTAAAGTAGGATACAACATAGTTACAGATAAAAACAACAATTTCTTGAATCCAATTTGGGCTTGAATACTTTCTCTTTCTAGGCTGACTGGTCACGTTTCAGGTCCTTCTCTAGTGGAGTCTTTGAATGGAACTAGTCTGAATTGGAGTCGCCAAGTGGATGATTTCAAATTTCTTGTGTCTAGCTTGTTGTCCACCATCAACAACCACATACCAGTCTTTGAAAATACTTGAATCATCTAATTTTGACTGGGGTTTCTGAGTTCTGAAGAAACACCAAGATTTTTCAATAAGTGTTTTCCTAGTATGGTCGCCATTATGTTATCACTCTATAATTTATAATATTGGAAGGAACAAATGACAGAGAACAACATCAAACCACTTTGGAGTCCAGGACCTAGCCTTCCTAGACTCAGAGAGGGCTCTCTCTATTTTTATGATTTAGCTTGATAATTCTAAATGCTGATATTAGGCTAGTTATAGAAATTCTGAGGGTTGTTTATTTTGATTGATTGTGTAGTTGGATATATAGAGCTGTGAGACTTAATCCATTGGGCTATGGAGTCATAAAAGGCTAAATTGTGCATCAAAATTTCAAGTTCATTCACAGGGCAAGCTAACTATGCATATTGGATCTTTCTGGCAGTGTGGATATGAGATGAAAGAAAGCAGTGAGTTCAGTAATAGCTAAAGAGAAGTTAAGAATTCTTTAACTATACTTCAGAAGAAAACATTAAGATAACAAACACAGACATAATTAAGGTTCTCTCTCAACAAATATTAATCTAAAGTTTCTGTTTTGCAATTAGAGAAATTGATGCACATCATGAAAATACAGAGGAAAAACATTAACACAGAGGAAAGAACATAACCATTAACATAGCTCAAGAATCCTGTGAACAGTCTCTTATTATTTATGCCTAGCTCAAAACAGTTACAATGCTCCAATACAATGATATTTTACAACACATAATATAACAAAGTCCAACCTTCCAACCCCTGATACTGCTAAGGCATGCAATATTTATATAAAAATTAAGTCGATTCATCTGTCTACTGCAGTGATTATATTTAAGCCGAAACTGGACAAGTGGAAACTTGTAGGCGGTGATAAGATGGGCCTAGCCCCAACAACAGTCTGTTATTGATTACAGAGGAAGAAATTGCCCCTTAAGCTCCCAAAGAGGCTATGATGGAGTAACACTATGACGAGTGGAACCACACAGGCGGTGACAAGATAATTTTGGCCAAGAATGTGGAGGAACCAGTCTGTTATGATCATAATCTAGATTTTTCTGATGCTGAAGAGGCAAGGAAGGTTCTGACCCCTTGGCTCTTCCTCTTCAGAAAACTGTTGTGGAATTATTAAATTGATGAGGTGTTGTACTTTTCGTGGATCAGTGGCCGTGTTTTTGCCTCTTCGTTTTCTACTGTTATATCACCAATTCCATTTTTTCCCAACTTGACCCCCCTGGCACATTCACAATAATGCCACCATACCTTCTCTGGCTTAATTCTGCCTCTTCTGCCAGTGTTAGCTCTTTATTTACAAAACAACGTACAAACCTAATGCACCTAGTCTTTGAAATCTTTAGGCCTTTGCTATGAAATACATCGCATCCATGCCAACATCGCACTTCGCATTTCACTGTTTTTAACTTTTCTTTAGCACTTATCTTCTAAGACTTGTGATGTGTGCTATGCGATCAAGTCCCACTTAGCATCGCACATCATACTTTGATGATTTTCACACTTATATCCCGCGCCTATCCTTTAAAGTTTGTGATTTACGATTTGCGATCGGGTCCCACTTGACGTTGCACATCGCACTTCGGCAGTGTTAACACTTACCTCTTGTGCTTATCATTTAAATTTTGTGATTTGCGATTGCGATCGGGTCCCACTTGGCATCGCACATCACACTTTGGTGATTTTAACACTTACCTCCTGCGCCTATCCTTTAAAGTTTGTGATTTGCGATTGCGATCGGGTCCCACCTTCGTCGCATATTGCACTTCGAGGATTATATCACGAACCTTCGTGCTTATATTTTAAAACTTGTGACATGCGATGAGAGGAAAAGGTTTTAAGGGGGATAATGTTTGGCTATGATGGTCCATCATGCAAAACCCGAAGTCGGTTTTCAGAGGGTTCCTAAGGTGGTAGGAGTTATTGTGAAAGGGGGGGGCAGTGAAAAATATCTATGAGTTGATGCGTGGGAGTAGGGCCCGCACTTGAAATTTCCCATTTTGGACTACCCTTCATGATTAAAGTTTGAAGGCTAAGGGGGGGGGGGGTGCGAAATGCATCGAAGAGCATCGGATGTGGAGGTGGGGAACATAGATGGTTAATGCGGATGGGTTGGGGCAGGTGATGTGAGGTGGAGTCGGGGTATGATAGTCGAGGGGGTAAAATGAAACTTAGGATAAGCAAAATAAAAAATGGGTGGGGTAAAAGGATATGCAACGTGGTCTGGGAATTAAGATAAAAACATACAATAAGGTCCCAAAATTGAAAAAAAATCATCCCTTTTCAGACCTTTAGAGAAAAATTTGATCTTTTCAGTTTGATTATAGGAAAACAATCAAGTATTTTTTAGGCTGCTTACCTGTGGTATGAAATTTGCATTTTTCCTTTTTAAATACCCTCTTTTCTTCTTATTTTGTTTATCTTCATCTTTCTTTGGAAAATACTTTTGAATATTGACATCTATGTACAATATGAAAAATTTTCAAAGAGAAAGTACACAATCTTCAAAATAGGTTGATGATATAACCTCAGATGGTTCCCATTAACCAGTAACGATGTCTTAGCACTATCAACGAAAACCAATTTTACAGTCCCATTTTCAAAGGCTGTGTCTACTTCGTAAGGACCTAGCCATCTGTTGCAGAGCTTTCCCTTGAAATCCTTGAAACTTTAATCGTAAAAGATAGCCCAATATCCTTTCTAAAATTTATTTTTCTTAATGAACCTATCATGCCATCTAGATCTTTGCTGCTGAATGATCTTTGTATACTGAATGACAGCTAGTCATTTCTCTTCCAACTCATTGAGCTAATTCAACCTTTGTCTTTGTGCTGTACTTAAATCCATATTGACCTATAATTTTGTACTCGATGTTTTTATTTCGAACTCTATGGGGAATATGGGATTCTTACCGTACACCAATTAGTAGGGTGATGTTGTGAAACTAGCTCCAAAAATAGAAGAAGAGAGAGATCAACACCTTATAAATCAACCACTTCGAGGGGGAAACCTCCAATACATTACATAAATGAACAATTCTTGGATGATACAAATGACCAAAACCTCCTTCTATATATAGGAGTCCATTGGGCCACAATATAATCCTAGCCGACCTAACAATAATAATGTAAGGGCACAATATTAACAATATTGGCATTATAGGGGCACAACAATAACAATAAGGGGGCTACACTAATAACAATAAGGGATTAAACTAGTAATATAGGGACCTAACATTCCCCTCTCCTTAAAAAAAGTGTTGTCCTTAACACTTGAGTAGCTCTGGGTGCTTCTATATAAATTCTCATCCTTCCATGTAGAATCTTTAGTGGGTAAGTTCTTCCACTTGATGAGATACTCTAAAATTGATCGATTTCGTAGTTGTCAAGTTCTTGTTTCAGTGACTGCGTCAGGTTCGAATAGGATTTTTCCTTCCTCATCAAGTTCTAGAAATATTGTTTGATTTGGAAGATTTTCACCTATAACCTTCTTTAAGCATGAAACATGGAACACTGGATGCACTTGCGAAGAAGCAAGAAGCTCCAATTTGTATGCCATAGTGCCAATCTTTTGCAACACCCTGTAAGGACCATAGTGCTTTGGAGATAACTTATTATCCTTCTTAGCTTGCTTGAGGGACATTTGTTTGTATGGTTGTAGCCGTAAAAAGACCCAGTGTCCTACATCAAAACTTCTCTCGTTGCGATGTTGATATACCTGTTGTTTCATTCAATTTTGTGCCAAATTTAGGTTATCTTTTAAGAGTTGGAGAACTTATTTTTGAAGCCCGATGTGATCTTCCACAGCTCGAACCTTAGAATTTTCTCTTAAATATGATGTGATGGACGGTGGATGATATCCATAAAGTGCCATAAATGGGGTCATTTTTGTTGCAGTATGGAAGAAAGTGCTATACCACCATTCAGCGAGAGGTAACCACTTGACCCATTATGTTTGTTTATCAGATACAAAACAAGGAAGATATCTTTCCAAACATTTATTCACTATCTCAGTTTGACCATCAG
This sequence comes from Pinus albicaulis, assembly GCA_034641835.2. Classification (NCBI taxonomy): domain Eukaryota; kingdom Viridiplantae; phylum Streptophyta; class Pinopsida; order Pinales; family Pinaceae; genus Pinus; species Pinus albicaulis. The sequence continues at coordinate 32,739,742 of MU968363.1, read as the reverse complement.
ATTGAGGATGATAAGATGAGCTATGAGCTAATTGAGCACCCAAACAAGAAAATAACTCTGTCCAAAAATTTCCAGTAAAAATGGGATCTCTGTTGCTCACAATAATATTTTGGTTTCCATGTAGCTTTTGAATTCTGTCCATAAATGTAGTAGCAAATGTACTTGCTTTAAATGGATGAGATATTGCACAAAAGTGTGCATACTTGGTAAGTCTATCAACTACCACCATGGTGACATTATTTCCTTCGGACTTAGGTAAACCTGTGATAAAATCCATTGAAATCTCCTCCCAACGTTGACTTGGAATGGATAAAGGTTGTAGAAGACCCGGGGTCTTAATTGCCTCAACTTTATTTTGCTGGAAAACCAAACATTCCGCCACAAACTTTTGAATATCAGATTTAAGGCCATCCCAAAAAAAATTCTTTCTTCACCCTGTGGTAAGTTTTTAAAAATCCTGAGTGTCCTCCTAAAGGAGAAGTGTGAAATTGCAAAATAATATTTTGTTTTAGTTGGGAATTATTACAAAGATATAAGCAATCTTTGTACCATAAGGAATCATTTTTCCAACCAAATGTATTAGATGTACTAGGATCTTGTTGCAACTTTTGAATGAGTGTCCACACTTCTTCGTCCTTCTTCCATTCATCCCTTGCTTCGGTTATCCAATCTGGTTGGATAATAGAAATGGAACAAAGCAACGCTTCCACCTCTTCATTATTTCTTGATATTGCATCTGCAACAACATTTAGCTTCCCTTTTTTGTAGATTATTTCAAAGTCATAACCCAACATCTTTGTGACCCATTTTTTTTTCTCTTCTGAAGATATTCTTTGTTCCAAAAAGTGTTTAAGACTATCATGGTCATTTTTTACCTTGAAGTGTCTTCCCATTAGGTAAGGTCGCCATTTATTTAGTGCATGTAGTATTGCTAACATTTCCTTCTCATAAATAGCTTTCTATAAATAATTTCCTTTGATTGGACAACTTTCAAAAGCAATGGGTCTTCCTTCTTGCATTAAGACAACACCAATTCCATTTCCTGAGGCATCAAATTCCACAATAAAGGTTTTTGTGAAGTTTGGCATAACTAAGACCGGTGCTAGGCACATTGCCTCTTTAATATGTTCAAAGGCCTTAGTTTCTTTAGGAGTCCATGAAAATGCATCTTTCTTCAATATTGTTGTTAGAGGTGCTGCTATTCTCCCATAATTCTTAACAAAATTGTGATAATACCATGTTAACCCGAGAAATCCTCGCAACTTCTTTATGGTTGTTGGGACTCTCCATTCATTAATGGCTTTAATTTTGTTAGGGTCTACCTTAACACCCTCATGAGATATAATATGACCCAGATATTCCACCTCTTGTACTCCAAAGAAAAATTTGGATGTTTTTGCATATAATTGTTTCTCCTGCAATAGTTTGAGCACCCTGTCAACATGTTGAACATGATCATTCCAAGATCTGCTGTAGATTAGTATATCATCAAAAAATACTAGAACAAAATTTCTAAGGAAGAGTTTGCAAATGGAATTCATCAACCCTTGAAATGTAGAAGGTGCATTGGTAAGGCCAAAAGGCATGACCAAAAATTCATAATGACCCTCATGAGTTCGAAATGCTGTTTTCGGAATATCTTTAGTGTTCATTCTAATTTGATGGTATCTTGAACGAAGATCCAACTTGGTAAAATAAATTGCTCCATGTAATTCATCCAATAATTCATCAATCACATGAATGAGAAATTTATCTTTTAAGGTGAGCTTATTGAGCTCCCTATAATCCAGACACATGCACCATGATCCATCCTTCTTGTGCACCAATACTGCTAGAGCAGAGAAAGAACTTTGACTAGGTTGAATTATACTGGCCTCTAACATTTCTGCAATCATCCGTTCAATTTTGCTCTTTTGGACATAAGGATATCTATAAGGCCTGATGTTTGGAGGGACACTTCCTGGAATCAAATGAATAGCATGATCATGATCACAAATAGGTGGGAGTCCTTTGGGAGTTTCAAACACCTTGGAATGATTGTCCAAGGAGATCTGCAGAAATAGATGATTTTTATGCTGGAACTTCTAGTGAGCATAATTGTGAAATTACGCCTCGTTGTTCTTTCTTCAGAATCTTTGTCACGAAATTAGAGCTTATTATTTTTCCTGGCTTCCTTGCGATACCCCATAATTCGACTTCCTTTCCTTGTGAAAAAAATTTCAAGAAAAGTTCTTGAAAATTAAAAGCAACCATCCCCAAACATTGTAACCATTGTACTCCTAGAACAACATCAGCACCTCCCATTGGAATGGAAAGCATTAGACTATTCAATACATATTCCCCCATGGTTAGCTTGATATTATGACATTTTCCAAAGAAATTTATAGTTCCTCCATTTGCAACCATAACTTGACATTCTGGTGCTGGATATAGACAACAATTCAATTCCTTGGCTACCTTACAATGAATAAAATTATGGGTACTACCCGAATCAATCAACAGTATTACCTTTTTCTTCTTGATATGCCCTTATATCTTGAGAGTTTGAGGAGTGGTAATTCCTGCCAATGTATTACACGATATGGCTGGACTCATTTCTTCCTCTTCTAGGGTTGGTTCCTGGTGTATATCCTCTTCTTTTGAATATTCTTGTTCATTTTCTTCTTCGTCTTCACAATCTATGTAAAATAATTTCTTCTCAGCACACTTATGGCCTTTAGTGTAGTTGCTATCACAACTGTAGCAAAGCCCTTTTGCTATTTTTTCTTCCAATTATTTTGGTGTCAACCTTGTAGATTGTGGAAGTCTAGGAGTAGGAATACTTCCATCTTTATAGATGTGAGTGGTAGGCTTCCTTGTTGCCATAATTTTACATTCAATTTTTCTTGCCAACCTAAATCCTTTCTCCAATAAATCAGGTTCCCAAATGCGAACTTCATGTCGGATGTTATCCTTTAAAATCCCTATGAAGACATCAATCCTGTGTTCCTATGGAATATCAGTTACCCTTATATTCAATTTTTGGAACTCCTTAATGTGCTCCATCACTGAACCCTTTTGTTTGAGATTTACCAATTGGCTAAAGAAGGCATTGCTTTTTGTATCCTCATAATGTGTTATCATTTCCTCTGTAAAAATTTACCAAGTGACAATTTTTTTATGGGAGCAAAGCCATTGATACCATACAAATGTATTTTGTTCTAAATGTAAAGTTGCAATGCATACCTTTTGTGTGTTTTGCACATTATTGAGATCAAAATATTAATCTATCCGTAGTATCCATGTGCTACGGGATCCTTTGCCATAAAACTTCCCTCATATCCATCTGCAATATGGTGGTTCTCTCCATCCAATGATAGGAGTTTATGAAATCATGATTAACATTTATTTTGTTCTCATCATGAGTTTCCTCTACTATATTTTCACCATTAGGAAACATTTCTTGTATCAACTTTGCCAAACCTTCGATGTATACTTTTAGATCATTCTTCATGTTTTCCATTTTTTCATCGATCTTAGCTTCCATGTCATCCATATTAGCATCCATGCCAACTTCCATGCCCTCCATGTTAGCTTCCAAACCATTCATCTTAGCTTCCACGCCTTTCTTTAAACCATCCATCTTAGTTTCCACGCCTTTCTTCAAAACTTCCATTTAATTTTTTGTTGCTCTTTGTGATAGGTGCACTTGTTCTTGTAATTTTTACATCTCATGTTGCATTTCTTTGTCTTCATGATTCATAGTAGAGCCTTCTGAAGGCTTAATGGGTGTTGAATTCTTTTTAGGGGGAATTTTAGAACCCAATACTAATATCTATTCTTCAATATGACCTTGGAATAAATTCAAACTAATTTTTTCAAATGAGACTTATGTAATTCAAAAACAAATACACACCTTTTTCTTGCTTTTGAGGAGCTCGATATTGAACCTAAATTATCTCTGTGATTTCGGATCATAAATATTTGAAATTTGTTCCTGAGGTAGCCCTCTTAATCCTCTTTCGAATGCCATAGGTATGACCTGATTTTCATTCTTCAAGGCAAAGGTATGTCCAATCTCCCACAATGACCTACTTATGGACTAGTTTAGTTGAGCGAACTTGTACGACTTGCCACGTGTCATTGCTTCCTCCTTTGGCTCTAAAATTTATAGACAGGAAACTACAGTCCGTGTAATTTTTTCCACTCTTTAAAAAATTCCAATCCGATGTTTAGAGAGAGAGTTATGAATATTTTCCCATGATCACCTCTTTCAGATGAAATTCAGGAGCCTGAAAGAGCCCTAACTTCCACAGATCCTAACTCCAAATATTATAAGAATAAATCTCTGAAATTTTTCCAGGACGTTCCTCGGGATTTTAGCTTCGCTCTATGAAAATTCCAGCTTCTAAAACCTCGTAGAAAAAAATTTATAGCGAACATTCCGCGATGAATTCTTTAGTTTAAATTTAGTAGCCTGTAAAAATCCCTAACTTCCATAGATCATATCTCCGAAAATATTGTGAACTAAGCTCTGAAAGTTTGCGATGATGTTCCTCAAGATTGCGGCTTCACGCTATAAAAATTTCAGCTTCTGAACCTTCGTAGAAAAAAAGGTTATAGAAAAAATGCCATGATGACCTATTTGGAGCAGCGAAATCCTAGAATCCAAAGCTCTGATACCACGTGTTGTGAAACTAGCTCAAAAAATAGAAGAAAAGAGAGATCAATGCCTTAGAAATCAACCACTTTGAGGGGGAAACCTCCAATACATTACATAAATGCAAAATTCTTGGATGATACAAATGACCAAAACCTCCTTCTATATATAGGAGTCCATGGGGCCACAATATAATCCTAGCCGACCTAACAATAATAATGTAAGGGCACAATAATAAAAATATTGGCGTTAGAGGGGTACAACAATAATAATAAGGGGGCTACACTAATAAAAATAAGGGACTAAACTAGTAATATAGGGACCTAACAGGTGAGAAGCCCGTAGTGTCCCTCCATGTTGTTCTATAAGCCCACAGTACCTCTGGAAGTTTTTCGGCCCAATTCCTTCGGTGACTGGCTATTTTCTTTGTCGAAATCCCCTCAATAACTTTGTTGGTGCTCTCCACTTGACCATTTTCTTGTGGATGATAAGGTGAAGTGATCCTATGATTAATCCCATACTTCTCAATCAATTTATGAATCAAATGAGATGTAAATTCCCCCCCCCCCCCCATCCGTCACTATCTCCCTGGGAATCCCAAAACAAACAAAAATATCTTTGAACAGGAAGTCTGAAACAACCTGCTCTGTAGCTCTGGTTAATGTCTTCTCTTTGACCCACTTTGTGACGTAATCTGTACATACCAATATATATGATCTTTGTTGTGATGAAGGATTAATTGGCCCTACAAAATATAGGGCCCACTTCTCAAATGTCTCTATCACTACTTGAGGTTGTAATGGCATCTCGTCTGATTGCAGAGGCTGACCCATCCTTTGGCAGCTATCACACCCCTTTACAAACTTCTTGGCATCCTAAAATATAGGTTTCAGTAGTAACCTATTGAGAGCACTTTGTACCCAGTCCTCTTGTCCACGAAGTGCCCTCCACAGGGCTCCTCATGGCAAGCCTTCAAGATATCAAAACTATCGTCTTCTCTAACACCGCGCCGAATCTGAAAGTCCAGTCCAGTGTGCTATAGATTTCCCTCTATCCAGGAGTATGTGGCACTCTGTTGTATGATCTTCTTCTTTCTTTGGAAGATAAATGATGTGGGAATTTACCTGCGGCAAGATAGCTGGCTATATATGCATACCACTGTGAGTGAGTAGATATGGAAAAAAAATACTCATCCAGAAAAGAATCCTCAGAAAGGAAATCAACAACTACATTTTATTTTCCAGTTTTATCTAGAATAGTGATATCAAATTCCTATAACAGCAATAACCATCGTGTAACTCTACCATTGGTAATATTATTATTCATTAAAAATCGAATGACAGAGTGGTCAGTGTGTACAAATACTTGATACTCGATGATGTAATGCTGAAAATTATTGATAACATGCACTACTGCTAGGAATTCTTTCTCGGTCACTATATAATTGAGCTCAGTTGGAGTTAAATTTTTGTTAATATAATAGATGGCATAAGGCTTCTTTTCCTCCAGCTCACCCAAAACAACACCTACAACTATGTCATATGCATCTATAGAGATATGAAATGGTAGTTTCCAGTTTGGTCCTCGTAAAACAGGTGCTGCTATTACACATTGATTTAGCTTAAAAAAGGCTTGCTCACACTTCCTTGTCCACAAAAATTCCACATATTTCATAAGCAAAGAAAACAAAGGAGATGCAATCTTTGAAATTTTTTCTATAAATATTCTATAGTACCCTTTCTCGGAATTCTTTTTCGGTCACTATGTAATTGAGCTCAGCTGGAGTTAAATTCTTGCTGATATAATAGATGGAATAAGGTTTCTTTTCCTCTAGCTGACCCAAAACAACACCTACAACTATGTCAGATGCATCTGTAGAGATATGAAATGGTAGTTTCTAGTTTGGTCCTCGTAAAACAAGTGTTGCTGTTACACAGTGCTTCAGCTTCAAAAAAGCTTGCTCACACTTCCCTGTCCACACAAATTCCACATATTTCATAAGCAAAGAAAACAAAGGAGATGCAATATTTGAAATTTTTTCTATAAATATTCTATATTACCTTGCATGTCCCAAAAAGCTATGTACCTCCTTTTGAATCCTGGGAGTTGGAATTTTTGAGATTACCTCAATTTTTGTAGGGTCTACCTTGATTCCATCTACCAAAATGAAGTGTCACATCAAAATTCCTCAATCATCATCATGTGGCACTTCTCAGTGCTCAAAGAAACATTAGTTTGTACACAACGTTTCAACACCTTTTCCAAATTAACTAATGATGTTTCAAAAGCATCTCCATAGGGTGTAAAATAATCCATGAAAATTTCAAGTTAGTCATTCAACAGATCTGAAAAGATACCCAATATTTCCATTTGAAAGGTTGTAGGTGCATTGAAGAGGCCAAAAGGAAGGACTTTGTATGAAAATTTACCCCATGAATAAGTAAAGGTTGTCTGTCTTTGTCTTCTGGAGAAATCTGTATTTGGTTATAGCCACTGAATCCATCCGGGAATGAATTTTTTTCCCAGAAAGAGTATCCAAGACCTAATCTATAAATGGTAAAGGAAAATGGTCCTTTTGGGTGGCCTTGTTAAGTTCTCTATCATCTACATAGACTCTCCATTTTCCATTCTTTTTTGGTACAATGACGAGTAGAGACACCCACCAACTGTCAGAGATGGGATAAATGATGTTAGCATTAAGGAGTTTCTGTAATTCCTCTTTCACTATCTTCTTAAGTATGAGATTCATTCGGCGTTGTGGTTATCTAACTGGTTTGCATCAATATTTAAGTTAAATGTGGTGAGTGCACAAGCTAGGATGGATTCATTTAATATCAGTGTAATCCCATGCAAATTACTTTTTATACTTATGTAATAGCTGCATTAAAAATCTGTTTTGTTGAGTAGTCAAATTAGGATTAATGTTTAAATGTTTACCTGGCTTAATTTCGATAGGACTGTTATAAGTATATCGAATGGTTCTCATATGTTCAATATTTACATCATCTACCTCATCCTCCTCCCCTAAATCTCTAATGGAAGCAACAAAAAGGGAATTTCTAATAAAACCGTTAATAATTTCATCCTCTATTTCATCCTTAAAATATTGTGCCTTTCCAAGTGTGAGGAGAGGTAGGGAGAAGTCAGATTCAGGTTCAAATTCATCCCATCAAGGACTAGTCAAATCCATGCGTGGTTTCGCTGGGGGGTAAAGGTTCAGATTCTTAGTGGCTTGCCCATCTAAGATCATCATAGATCCAGATCTACATTCGATAAATGCATTTGTAGCGGGATAGCCATGGTCTTCCCAAAATTAAAGGATGACCCCTGTTAGGAATCTGTAATCAGCAAGATTGGCAAAGTCTGATCACAGAAACAACATCGTTTCAACCACTTTTGGATTATAGGATCTAGCCCTCCTGAATCCGGAGACGGATCTCTCCAATAAGTGCAAAGATGGATTTGTATTTGAAGTTTTGGGTAATGATATTAGGCTAGTTATGAAGGCCGAGGGTTTTTTTGTTTTGTTTTTGGAAGGTTGAGCATGATTACTGTTTGAGGTGGAAAGTTCTAAGTGCAAAGAGTTTCAAAGGTGATAAGTTGCAAGCAAATAGAACAAGCCTTGGCCGGGAAGATAGATAATTGCAGGTTTTAGCCCATTGGGCTATGGAGTCATAATAGGGTTTAATTTAAATATAAAAAGGCAAGAGTGGTTCATGGGGCAAGTCATCTATGTCTAAGGATCTCTTGAAAGTTTGATTTATGGAATGAAATGATACATCAAGAAGGGGAATTAAACAGATAAAGAACAAAGAGTAGCCTAGGATCTGGTAAGTACTTTGAAACTAGCCAGCCTTTGACAAAAACTTAAGAAAGACATGAAAGTAAACTAGGATCTGGTAAGTACTTTGAAACTAGCCAGCCTTTGATACACTTTCAATAGAAAAAATATAAAAACATAGGGAAACACAAATGATAACAAAGGATGGTCTAAGATCTGGTAAGTACTTTGAAACTAGTCAGCTTTCAACACATTCCAAGGGAAACATTTAGACAATCTTTGGGGATAAAACTAGGACCAAGGCACACCATATATTCCTTAGTTCATCTCTACTTAACATGAAATGAAAGTAACATCCAAGAACAATATTAAGCTACAACAATAAGACGAGGGAACACCATCATTCCTATGCTTAAATTGAATTGAATCATCCCCAAATAACATAGATTGGAAGAAAAAATTCAGATACAGATTTTTAGTCAGAGAAGGGTACTGGTATATAGTAGGTCCTAACTCTATGCATGCTATTCTTTATAAGAGAAGATGAACACAGTGAAAACAAAAACAAAATAAAAAGTCACAATGAGAAAAACATCACCATCAACATAGACCAGGTTCCCCTAAAACAACTTGTATTGATGCTCCAAACCAGTTACAGCTTTAAGTCCAATGCTTTAGTTTAAAAATCATCTACACATCTCAGCCTAAGTTATCTATCACAAGCAGAGCTCCAAGGGCCAGTGAACACTATTTACAAGTAGAAGTCTCAAGCTCAATTACATTTCAATGTTCAGTAGCCAAATCAACCAACCCCTCTCTCATCTTATATAGTAGTATTTATAGAAGAATGAGGAGGTGAGATCTGAGAAAAAGATCTCTAAAGATAATTAATACAGACTTAAATGGATTCTCGAACTTTGGGGGGGCTCAATGAAGAAGCTTACATAGGTGTCCTCTGTATTAAATGATTCACATAAATATTTAAGCTCGGTGGGAGCTCTTACTGACTTTTGAGGCTCTGTGTGGTGTCAAAGTAACTCTGTTGATATTATGTCATTAAGTTTGTTTGCAAAATTTACTCTCTAGCTGTGCTTGAGACAATATCTGATCCTAATCAATAAATTTGACATCTGATATGAATGCTTTGAGGTACAGGTGGCATTATGGTAGCTGGGAGGAATCGATTTGCCTCAGCTATGGTGGTGGAAGCCTTATGTCTGATGAACCTTTATGATTTTTCTTTTAACTGTGCCTTAATTTGGGATTAGGCTTTTGATAAACCATTTTAGACATAATCCCCAAAGATCTGTCTTCAATCTTCGGTTTTGGTGTGTCTCCTGTCTTCAACACTAATACTCTCTGTTTTGTGCCTGATTTGTTGTGTTTGTTGGTGTGTAGGGCTGCGCAGGGGTGATATGGCATCAATTCCTCATGAAACACCGATGAAACGTGGAGTTCAAACCCTACGAATGATTCTCTTTGATGAATCGAAGGCAGGAGGACCGTCACCCTCAGCCTTTGAATTTTCTTCAGTATGGCTGAAAAACCATTTAAACCCTGCAAAATACAAAAAAAATTATGAAATCCTGCATATATAGGTTTAATGATTTGGAAGGACATGTGGGGAGAAATCATCCAACGGTCGAGATTGATCAGAAGAGGTCAGAGGAGAGCAGAGGAGGAAATTAAATCAGAACTGTCGATCGTGCAGAGATCGACGGTCGGGAGTGGAGGTGAATAAACAATGTGAAGGGTTCACATTATTCGGCAACATAAAATAAAAAGCGGAAACAAAGGTTTAAAACCTTTGTTTTGGAGAAAAATGATTGAAAAGATGAGTGGGGAGCTCGGGACGAACATGGGCCGTCGGATGAGATCGGCCTACGTGACCAACGGTGGAGATCGCATGTCAAAAACCTTATAAAATACGCCCGGACCTCAAAAATGGTTAATAAAATCATGCTGTATAAAGTCCCGAGGTCCAGATCTGCTGACTGTGTAGGGAAACAATAAGACCCGCCCCAATTAAATCATGCCGCGTGGACGCTGATGTGGCGCTGGGACCACCAGCTTTGTGGGACCATTGATTGTCGCTGTGGATGAGGGAAATGGGTGATGGATTTTGTGGGCCATCGATCTGCAGATCAGATCGATGGTAGAGATCCTTTAATGACCGCACCGTACCTTCGCTTATCTCACGGGTTTCCTCAGAGCGCGATCACCGTCCGATGAGCGGCCTCAAATTGGATGGCGCGCATCGATATCGCGAAGAGTCCACAGTCGAACTTTAACGCCTAGGGAAAATGGTATCGCCATACTACCCTAGGCCACGTGTCGGCTGGCGGGGTTGATCGCTGCCGATTGGAAAATACTTCTTCCCTCTCAAAAGCGGTGCGATGAATCCCGCCCGGTTTTGAAAAGTTAATATAACAACAAAAAACATTAAAAACCCAGAAATAAAATATACACAAAGGTTTGTGTGTCGGGCGGGTTTTATATTTGTGACTTGGCTTGGTGCTTGTCTGCGGGGCCATGGATGTATGGAAGATAATATGACCGAGGGTTATAACGCGAGGGGCTAATCAGCATCGGAGATTGGTTTAAACAAAAACAGTGTGCTCGGTGAGTCGCTCTGATGCGATAAGCGCTTGAAGGTTTAATGCTTGGTTCCAGCACCAGGGCGTTTGGAGGGGAAAGGTTTTGGACTTAGCCCATGGGGGCTTAAACAAAAATATGTATTTTTATGTATTTTTCAATGTTTTTTAAGGGTTTTGAGGGTTTCGATAAGGCCAAGAAAGGGTCTTAAAAATTATCAAAGGGGTTTAGATGAAGGGGAAAAGGGAAAAACATGAAAATGAGGGATTTTGATGAGAATGAAAAAGGGTAGAAAATGAGGTTAGTTGTTTAATGGAGGAACGGGAAAAAGGGATTTTGCAGCAGTCTATCATAAAATCAGCAGAATTTCCAGAGAATAAAATGAGAATGGTAGGAAATATTTTGGACAGAAGCATGAGGCCTTTATGAGTCTCCAAGAGCCAACAATGTTTTCAATAAAAATTGTTCCTTGAAGGCTCCAAAATTATTTAGCCACCTTTTGATATAAAAAATTTCATGGGTGGCTAACAGTGGCTCCACTTGGGGATGGTGCCTTCTTGAAGGCATCAAGAACTTTCAGAATTGCATCCTTTGGGAGGTTGATCAGTTGCCTCATCCATTGGGCTGCCTTTCTTACCTTGTATGATATTATTTTTCTCTGAAAACATATTAGCAGCCATAAAAACAATGGATCTTCCATCAACAAGCTTTCTACCTACCCAATCCTACAAATCTAACATTTTTTCTTCTTTAGAGTGCACTTGGATTGGAAAACTCTTTTACAAAATTTTATTCTTTTGAAAATAGGAAATCTAATCTATTTCTACTCCTTATTTCTCCATGGAATCAGATTGAATAGTTGAGCCCATATGATTCTCTACCTAATCTACTATCTGTTGGGATTGAACTGCCAACAGATTTTATTCACTAAATTCTACAACAGAAATTTAAAAACAGCTAAGTGAAGATTAAGCTGTTTGACTTGCTGTGATCTATGGCATAAAAACAAGTTGCACATAGAAATTTATTCTGCACAAAATTTAAAACAAAATGGAAGGCTTGAGATCTGAAATTTAAAAGCATTTCCTTCCCCTTTTATAGCTCTGTTTTGATTTTTTCTTGAGCTGTCTTTCTTTTGTCAACTGGTTCGGATTTTGAGCTAATTGGAACCAAATTTACATCTTTTTTGACTCAGAATTTGAAACAAATTTGAGTCACTCTCTTTGGAAACTTAGGTTTAGATTTTGAGCATGTTTGAACCTTTAATTTCTATCCTAAACTACCTACTGATAAGCCAAGTTTAAATAGTTTGGAAAATCAAATTCACTATCCTATCAGCAAAAAATTTAAAACTAGTTAGTCAAGATTAAGCTGTTTGACTAACTAGAAGTGTGTTCTCCAGGAGTGGCATTTGAGTTTGCACACTTTCAGATTTGTTTCTCTTTTTTGGTATGGGGCTATACCTTTCTTGTTTTCACAATCTGCCCTCTTTTCTTTCTTTCTTTGTTTTTGTGTTTTTGATTTTTATAACTTTGAATGCAATAATGGGTGAAGTATTTATAATGGAAAAAGATAAACAGGTTTTCAGAACATGGAATGTATCAAGAGAAGTAATGCTTGAGCTTCCTGGCATTGACAGGACCCCCAAACAATTATGCTCCATTCAACTCTTGTAAGAAATAGGCATTGTTACCAGCAGCTAAATGGATAGAGTAAGGGCCAAGCCACAAGTTGTCAAATTTTCCATGCTTGCCCGTCTCTTCCCTCCTTGAGTCCCACTTCAAAACTTTGTCCCCAATATTGAAATTGCTGGCCTTTGTTCTTCTGTCAAAAAGCTTTTTAATGCTGTCCTGCTTTTGCAATTCTTTGTTATAAACCTCCTCTCTTGTTTGCTGAAGATGAATGGTCTGATTTATTCTTCTGATCATGTCATTATCTTCAGTTTGCAACTCTTGAATCAACTTCATCACTGGTACACCAAGGCTGGTTGGAAAAATTGCATCAGTACCATGCACAAGCTGGAAAGGTGACATGCTAATAGATTTCTTCAAAGTCAATATATCAGCCCAAAGTGCATGAACTAGCTTTGTGTGCCAAGACATTTTGTTGTCCTCCAACAGTTTCTTGATTATGTTCACTAAGCTTTTGTTTGAGGATTCTACAAGTCCATTACCTTGAGGGTAATAGGCCGTGGAATGCCCCAATTTTATTTGATATCTGTGACAGAATTCAACCATATTCTATGATCCAAATGCTACTGCATTATCAGTGATGATCTTGGTAGGACAGCGAAATCTGGAGAGAATGTTAGTCTCCATGAATTTTATAATAACAGAATCATTGGCCTGCCTACAAGGAATGGCTTCTATCCACTTAGTGAAATAGTTTGTGGTAGTGAGAATCCATCTATGCTGAGTAGAATATGGTGGATGGATTTCTCCTATGAAGTCAGGTCCCCACTGTTGAAAAGGAGCTTCAACAGTGATTGGATGCAGAGGTAGGGGTAGCAGTTTTCTTCTGCCTTCAAAAAGTTGGCATTTATGGTAGGAAATGATCATCTTATGAACATCATGAAATAGAGTAGGCCAATAGAAACCAGCCCTCAAAATTTTGTTGGCTGTTGTCTTCCAGTACAAATGACCTCCACACTCTCCTTAATGGAACTCGTGCTTAACCTTCTCTGCATCAAAATCAGGCAAACATTTAAGCAATAGACCAATTGCATTTTTCCAATAAAGACATCTATCTATAATGCAATAGTTTACAAATTTTAACTTTAGGAATCTTGCCTTTGTCTTTGTCAAACCAGGAGGTGTATTCAAATTAAGCAAAACATAAATAACATCAGCATACTAAGAGGAATTTTTAAAATGATTTTCCACAATGGGAGTTGAAATTTCCTCTTGATCATCTAAAGCATTAATCATATTAATATCAAGAACTTCAAAATTTGATTCAGCCATTAATGCTAGACCTTGGCCTTTGATCAGCGTAGTGGGTTTTATCTCTAAATCATATTCAAGGATAACAACAATCCACATACCTCTCTTACCATCTGGGTTTTGCGTTAGAATGTCTTTAACAACTGAGTTTGGGACAAAGGCAATGATGTGTGAGTGAAGGATGTATACTCTGAAGTCTTTCAAAGATTTAACCAAAGCAAAAGCTTGCTTCTCCATAATGTTATACTTCAGAGGGGCACCCCTCAATGCCTTGCTAAAGAATGCAATAGGCTGTTCTTGTCCTTGTGGATTTTTCTGTAAAAGGACAACAACTATGGAATGTTCCGATGCAAATGAAAAAATATAAAAATCTTTTGAAAAATCAGGACTTATTAGAACTGGTGTTTTGGTTAATGCTTGTTTTACCAGGTCAAAGGACTTCTTTTCTTCCAAGGTCCACTTTACCCCTTGCTCCTTTTTCAACATGTTTGTGATATTTATAAGAAGCTTAGCCAAGTTGGGGATGAACCTTCTCAAAAAGTTAATCTTTCCAATGAAAGATTGCAACTCCTTGATGTTCCAAGGATGAGATATTTGCAATATGGCCTCAATGATTTTGGGATCTATATTAATACACTCTTCTGAAATGATGTGCCCAAGAAGTTTACCTTCTTGGAGCACAAACTGTGTTTTCTTAGGGTTTAAAGATATCCCAAATTTTTTGCATTTCTCAAAAAATTTTCTTAAATGTTCTAAGTGCTCTTCATTTGTTTTTGAAAACACAGTGACATCATCAAGGTATATAATGATGAACAAGCTCATTTCTTCCAAGAATGCTTTGTCCATGGATCTTTGAAAAGTTTCTCCAGCATTCATTAGAACAAAAGGCATTTTCACATACATGAAAGTGCCCCATGGTGTAGTAAATGCTGTCTTTAATTGATCAACAGGGTGAAATAAGATTTGATTGTACCTTGAGTAGCCATCAAGCAAAGAAATTCTTCTAGACCCTACCACCATTTGTAAAATATGATCCATCTTAGGTAAAGGGTAGTTGTATTTTAATGAAGTTTTGTTTAAGTCTCTAAAGTCTATAAAAAGCCTGATTTCTCCAGTTTTCTTCCTAACTGACACCAGATTAGACACCCACTCATAATATCTAATAGGGACAATAATACCAGCTTGATACATTTTCATGATCTCCTTCTGAACCAAGGGCAACTAGATAGGGTTTATTCTACGCAATTTCTGTTTGAATGGTTTTTGGTTTTCTTTGAGGGGAATTTTGTGCTGTATTATTTCAGTGTCATAGGATTTAAGATCTTCGTAACTCCACACAAAAACATCAGAAAATTCTTTAAACACCTCTATGTGTTTGAGTTTAATGTGAGCTGGTAATGTTTTAGATAGTTTAATCATTTTCGGTTTAAGTTCATTGCCTATATTGCACTCTTCCACTTCAGTCTCTACAGGTTCCAATTTTGGCTTCTTTGCCACATCGTTAAAATCAAACAACTCTTATAAAGGTGCCAGATCGCTTGGCAAACTTTCATCTTTGGACTGCAGGGTTTCTAAATCCTCTGTTTCTAACTCTGCATTCAATTCTATTTTTTTCTTAAGTTTGCTTGACAGTAGATTAACGTTGGCAAGTTCAGGGGACGGTTCTTCTTCTCCAAGAAAATTTTCTTCATTGCAGTTTGTATCATAATCTGAGTCTGAACTGTGTAGTTCGAATTCATTTTTGAATTGCATGAAGTCTTCTATTTGTCTGTCTCCGTCAAAATCCTGCCAATAATTTTCATTATCAGGCACAGCTAGTCTAAATTTCATCTGAGTTGTGCAGTCTTTGGTCTCATATGGCGTTAAGCATGTTCTAGCTGCAAAGGCTAAATTATGAGCCGCAATATTTCTTTTTCTTGGGACAAAAATCAGTTTGGACTCCTCGAATGTTTTTAAAAGGTCCATGACATCATTTTGGTAGGCTCTAAGTCTGGGATGATTTGCGTTATACTCCCCATTGACTTGCCTAATGACTAACTTTGAATCCCCATAAAAATTGATTCTTCTGGCTCCTAACTTTTTCAACAAACGCAAGCCTAGAAGTAGGGATTCATATTCCGCTATGTTATTAGAACACTGAAAATTTAATTTGCAGGAAATGCTTTCCGTGTGGTTGTTTTCAGTGTTGCAGATCCAGACACTCGCACCAGCATTGGTCTTAGTGCAAGACCCATCGAAGTGCATACTCCATAGAGGAATAGTCTCGGTTTCATCTTGGTTACTGTCCTCTTCAACTACTGTGCTTTCTGATTGTTGTTGAATATCAACACTTAGTTTAACTTGTTATACCGCTTCAAATATTTTATTGGGTTGAGGACTACTTTCTTGACTCTCAATGTTTAAAAGCAAAGGACACATGATTTTTAGCTCAAGACCTGTGTTTTGTTTGCTAGAGTTTACAGGTTCAGCCAAATGTTCTGACACTCCTACTTTATCTTCTTCCTCCTCTCTATTTATCATTGAATCAGACAAGGTCATTGGTTCACTGAAAGTTTCATTATTGAAAAGGATAAATGAATCCAGGCCTGTGTTTATGGAATAGAGAGGAGAATTTTTTGGTCTGTCTTGACTTGTGACTGTGTATTGCATATGAGACTCCCTGTAAAGTCTTCTAGTCTGATTGAAAACATGGATAGTCGCATAGGTCATGTCCATCTGCATAGTCCCTTGTAACTTAGCCCCCCAAGATCTTGATAGCAACATTCCATACTTGGGGGGAACATCAGCCACAAAAATATCCATTACTAAGCATTTGGCTGGGATTTGGGCAAAGTTAACACATAGGTCTTTGATTAATCCTAAACACTTTACTCTGCTTGAGTCAAAGGAGTAAAGGTATTTGTAAGGTCTGGTGATTTCTAGACCAAGGCTCTCCATTACAGCTTTGGGAATTAAATTATGAGAGGTTCCTAAATCATGCATAGTGTTGTGCAAATTTTTGTCATGAACATTTAAACTTATATAAAAGGGAGGAACAAGTCCCTCTTGATATCTACCTTCAATATTAGGACCAAAAATAAGCTCTAGTTGGCCATCATTAAGATTAACTGTGTCATTATTCTCTTTAATGTTTAAAGCCTTCAAAATTTGGGTCCTAAATACATGCTGGGCAACTAACTCAGTAAGGGGAACAAAGATTTTGATCTTTGAAATTTCCTGCTCTAGGCTGAAAGGAATTTGGTTCTTTGAAGAACTTGTCTTAGCCTTACTAGTTGCTAGTCTATCGGCAACATCAGCTTGTTGATTTGTTTTATTTACATTTGACAAAACGGTTTTAACATGAGTGCTAATTGAAGTGTTAGTACTACTAGGGTCTGCACTCTGTTTTTCACTGTTTTGAGTGCATTTCTCTCTACCTTTATCAGAATTAACAGTCACTGTTTTGTCCTTCTGTTTGACAACTTTAGGCTTGGTTGTAGTGTTGTTTTGTGAAGATTTTTCAGAGGTTTTGGTGTTGGGAGTTTGTTGACTGGTTTTTCTTCTAAGGTCATATTCTTTCTGAGACTCTATGATGAAATTTTCCATGTCTTGATAATGACTTTCATCATCATCTATTTTGTCATCATAAGGTGTATACAGGCCTTGTTTTCTATCGTAATGAATCTCAAAGTCATCATCATCTACCCCCAGCATGTTGATATCATCTTCCTCTATTATCTCATCTGTTTCCTCAACCTCACTTACATAGTTTTGATGAAAGGGAGGAGTGATCTGTTGATCATCTTCCCTGGGTCTGTTTGGAGGTTGATTCCTTCTAAAATTATGATTCTGGTTATGGTTTCTATTTTGAGGAGAAGTTTGGTTTTGACTGGCTTGTGCTCTCTCAAGGATGCTCATTTTCTTAATCATCTCTTCCATCATTCTTTCCATCTTAGAATTGGAAGTAGAGGGTGTAGATTCCTCTCTAAAGGACACTCTCTTTTCATTTTTCATTCTTTCTCTCTTCTCCATCAAGTTGACTTCCATAGAAAGAGCATCCTTTTGCATCTCTTCAAGAGTTGTAGGGTCTCTCTCTCTTAGCTGATAGGCCATCTCAGGGTCAAACCCTTCAGGAAACTTGTTTAAAGCCGAGCCTTGTGGAGGTTTTAGATCTGGGGAAAGTGCATTATAGACATTGTTAAATATGGTACAATAAGCTTGTACACTTTCCCCAGTGTTTCTATGGAGGTTATTGTAATCAGAAAGGACTTGGAGAGGGTTATTATTTACTTCACATTTGTTTAAGAATGTCTGATGGAAGGCTTGGAGGTCATTGATACTACGGGGGGTTAAGCCTTTAAACCATTTTCTTACTTCTCCCCCTAAACTTTGAGCAAATAATCTAAGCTTGAAAAAATCATCATCAATTTCATTTTTGTTGAAGTAGTCATTCATCTTATTCACATGTTGTGATGTAGTTGTAGCATTGCTAGCATCATATAATGGAATTTTGGATTGATAGTCCTGTGGAAGATTGACTAGTAGTACAGGAAGGAATAAGGGAGCATACCATGTAGCCATGGCAGGAGGTGGAGGTGGATTTACAAGAGGTAAAGTGGGCTGGAATGGAGTGGTTTTAAAAGTGGATGTAGGGTGAGAAGAAATGGATGGACCAGGAGTAAATTGCTAAGCTGATCTTGGATGAGAGACACCTAAGTTAAGAAGGAAATGAAAATCAGGAGGTGTTGTTTCTCTACTACCAGGGTGTTCACTTATTTCAGGAGATGAAAGTGAAGACTCATAATCTAACTGATCTAAATCATCAAGAGATCTAGCTCTAAAGGGATTTACTAAGTCAACTTGTGATTGTTGTAGAGCTGAAAGATTTTCAGGAACCGAATTAGCTCTCAAGGGTGATTTGAAAACAGTTGATAATTTAATCCTAGGAGACTTCCTAAGGATGCTTTCTGGGTTGTCAACTATCTTAGGTGGATCAGGGTCAGGATAGGCTCTAGTGTGAATCTTTCTAGGAGCCACTATGATATGTTTTTCAGACCCAAATAAACAAGAAAAGTTCAACCAGGTATGATGGTCTTTAAATGGTCAACTAATCTGTTTGCACAAATTTTAATCCTACAGTCCTCTAACTGAGTTTGGATGATATTAAAATGATAAGGGTTCTTCCCAGTGGAGTCTTAAGGTCTGTTTAGGATTTTGAAGTCACCAAGTGGAAGTTTTTAGCTCCTAAGGAGGTAAAAGGTTTTATGGTCCACCACCATGTTTATTTGATACCAAT
Organism: Pinus albicaulis; assembly: GCA_034641835.2. Lineage (NCBI taxonomy): Eukaryota > Viridiplantae > Streptophyta > Pinopsida > Pinales > Pinaceae > Pinus > Pinus albicaulis. The sequence goes on along the minus strand of MU968363.1, from coordinate 32,720,510 downwards.
CTAAAATATTTTTGGTTTTTTCTGAGTTATTTTTAGTTGTGTGGTTTCTAAGAATGTCCTAAATTTGTTTCAAAACTCAGCTATGGTTATGAGACAAAGACAGTTTACTCTTATGGCTAAGCCAACTGATCTTTCAAGGTTAGATAAAATCTTATGAGAATCCTAGGTTTTACCTAGTTTGTCACTGATTCAAACAAGTTTCACCATGATTACCACTTATTGGTAGTGCTTGAAAAGGTGGATTTTTACTCACTTAAACAATGTTTTTTAGCCAGAGATGTTATGCCTAACAATTCAACCAGCTAACAGAAATTTTTTTATTAAATCAAGAGATTTCTGAGATACCTAAAGTATTCAACCAAATATTCTGGGTTCGGTCCCTAGCGGAGTCACCATAAATGTTAGGAATCTATAATCAGCAATATTGGCAAAGTACGATCACAGAAAAAACATCATTTCAACCACTTTGGGATTCTAGGATCTAGCCCTCCTGAATCCAGAGAGGGATCTCTCCAATAAGTGCAAAGATGGATTTGTATTTGAAGTTTTGGGTAATGATATTAGGCTAGTTATGAAGGCTGAGGGTTTTTTTTTGTTTTTGGATGGTTGAGCATGATTACTATTTGAGGTGGAAGTTGCAAGCAAATAGAACAAGCCTTGGCCAGGAAGACAGATAATTGCAGGTTTTAGTCCATTGGGCTATGGAGTCATAATAGGGTTTAATTGAAACAACAAAAGGCAAGAGTGGTTCATGGGACAAGTAATCTATGTCTAAGGATCTCTTGAAAGTTTGATTTATGGAATGAAATGATACATCAAGAAGGGGAATTAAACAGATGAAGAATAAAGAGTAGCCTAGGATCTGGTAAGTACTTTGAAACTAGCCAGCCTTTGACAAACACTTAAGAAAGACATGAAAGTAAACTAGGATCTGGTAATTACTTTGAAACTAGCCAGCCTTTGATACACTTTCAATATAAAACATATAAAAACAAAGGGAAACACAAATGATAACAAAGTATGGTCTAAGATCTGGTAAGTACTTTGAAACTAGCCAGCTTTCAACACATTCCAAGGGAAACATTCAGACAGTCTTTGGGGATAAAAATAGGACCAGGGTACACCATATATTCCTTAGTTAATCTCTACTTAACATGAAATTAAAGTAACATCCAAGAAAAATATTCAGCTACAACAATAAGACGAGGGAACGCCAACATTCCTATGCTTAAACTAAATTGAATCATCCCCAAATAACAGAGATTGGAAGAAAACATTCAGATAAATATTTTCAGTCAGAGAAGGGTACTGGTATATAGTAGGTCCTAACTCTATGCATGTTGTTCTTTATAAGAGAAGATGAACACAGTGAAAACAGAAACAAAATAACAAGTCACAATGAGAAAAACATCATCGTCAACATAGACCAAGATCCCATAAATCAGCTTGTATTGATGCTCCAAACCCGCTACAGCTTTAAGTCCAATGCTTTAGTTTAACAATCATATACACATCTCAGCCTAACTTATCTATCACAAGCAGAGCTCCAATGGCCAGTGAACACTATTTACAAGTAGAAGTCTCAAGCTCAATTACATTTCAATGTTCAGTAGCCAAATCAACCAACCCCTCTCTCATCTTATACAGTAGTATTTATAGAAGAGTGAGGGGGTGAGATCTGAGAAAAAAACCTCTGAAGATAATTAATATAGACTTAAATGGCTTCTCAGCCTTTTGGGGGCCTCAATGAAGAAGCTTACATAGGTGTCCTCTGTATTAAATGATTCACATAAAGATTTAAGCTCGGTGGGAGCTATTACTGACTTTTGAGGCTCTGTGTGGTGTTAATGTAAATTTGCTGATATTCTGTCATTAAGTTTGTTTGCAAAATTTACTCTATGGCTACACTTGAGAAAAATATCCGATCCTGATCAATAACTTCGGCCTATGATATGAATGCTTTGAGGCACAGGTGGCATTGTGGTAGCTTGGAGGAATCGATTTGCCTTAGCTGTGGCAGTGGAAGGCTTTTTTCTGATGAACCTTTATGATTTTTCTTTTAACTGTGTCTTAATTGGGGATTAGGCTTTTGATAAATTATCTTAGACGTAATCCCCAAAGATCTGTCTTCAATCTTCGGTTCTGGTGTGTCTCCTGTCTTCAACACTAATACTCTCTGTTTTGTGCCTGATTTGCTGTGTTTGTTGGTGTGTAGGGCTGTGCAGGGGTGATATGGCATCAATGCCTCATGAAACACCGATGAAATGTGGAGTTCAAACCCTGTGAATGATTCTCTTTGATGAATCGAAGGTAGGAGGACCGTCACCCTCAGCCTTTGAATTTTCTTCAGTATGGCAGAAAAACCATTTAAACCCTGCAAAATACAAAAAACATTATGAAATCCTGCATATATAGGTTTACTGCTTTGGAAGGTCATGTGGGGAGAGCGTGGCCGTTGGATGGCAACATCCAACGGTCAAGATTGATCAGAAGAGGTTAGAGGAGAGCGGAGGAGGAAATTAAATCAGAACCGTCGATCACGCAGAGATCGACGGTCGGGAGTGGAGGTGAATAAACAACGTGAAGGGTTCACATTATTTGGAAAAATAAAATAAAAAGCAGAAACAAAGGTTTAAAACCTTTGTTTTGGAGAAAAATGATTGAAAATATGAGTGGGGAGATCGGGATGAACGTGGGCCGTCGGATGAGATCGGCCTACGCGACCAACGATGGAGATCGCATGTCAAAAACCTTATAAAATACGCCTGGACCTCAAAAAAGGTTAATAAAATCATGTTGTATAAAGTCCACAGGTTCGGATCTGCTGACTATGCGGGGAAACAATTAGACCCGCCCCAATTAAATCATGCCGCGTGGACACTGATGTGGCACTGGGACCACCGGCTCTGTGGGACCATTGACTACCGCTGTGGACAAGGGAAACGGGTGATGGAGTTTGTGGGCCGTCGATCTGCAGATCAGATCGACGACGGAGATCCTTTAATGACCACGCCGTACCTTCGCTTATCTCACGGGTTTCTTCAGAGTGAAATCACCATCCGATGAGCGGCCTCAAATCAGATGGCGCACATCGATATCGTGCGGAGCCCACAGTCGAACTTTAATGCCCGGGGAAAATGGTATCGCCATACCGCCCTAGGCCACATGTCGGCCGGTGGGGTTGATCGCTGTCGATGGGAAAAAACCGCTTCCTTCTTAAAAGTGGTGCGATGAATCCCGCCCGGTTTTGAAAAGTTAATATAACAACAAAAAAATTAAAAACCCAGAAATCAAATATACACAAAGGTTTGTGTGTCGGGTGGGTTTTATATTTGTGACTTGGCTTGGTGCCCATCTGCGGGGCCATGGATGTATGGAAGATAATATGACCGTGGGTTATAACGTGAGGGGCTAATTGGCATCGGAGTTTGGTTTAAACAAAAACAGTGCGCTCGGTGAGTTGCTCCGACGTGATAAGCGCTTGAAGCTTTAATGCCTGGTTCCAGCACCAGGGCGTTTGGAGGGGAAAGGTTTTGGATTTAGCCCATGGGGGCTTAAAGAAAAATATGTATTTTTATGTGGTTTTCAATGTTTTTCAAGGGTTTTGAGGGTTTCGATAATGCCAAGAAAGGGTCTTAAACCTTATCAAAGGGGTTTAGATGAAGGGGAAAAGGGAAAAACATGAAAATGAGGGATTTTGATGAGAATGAAAAAGGGTAGAAAATGAGGTTAGTTGTTTAATGGAGGAATAGGAAAAAGGGATTTTGCAGCAGTCTCTCGTAAAATCAACAGAATTTCTAGAGTATAAAATGAGAATGGTAGGAAAGATTTTGGACAGAAGCATGAGGCCTTTATGAGTCTCCAAGAGCCAACAGTTTTTGCAATAAAAATTGTTCCTTGAAGGCTCCAAAATGACTTAGCCACCTTTTGATATAACAAATTTCATGGGTGGCTAACAACCCCCAAGGTTGGATTTGGTTTGAAAAATGAGAAAATCAGCTGGATATCTCCAAGAAGCTACAATAATCACCAAATATTATATCATTCCTTCAAGTTTGGCATGAGACCTATATGCTAATTCAAGTACTGTAAGTGTAGGTATAAGTCCATGAAGTCCAAGGGAGATAAAAATATCCTTTGTAATTACATTAATGTTCACCCCCAAATCGATCAAAGTATTAGTTATGGGCTGGTCATAAATATGAACAGTAACTGTAGGATTACCTGGGTCGTTCTATTTAGTTAACTAAGGCTAATAAATCATTATTTGGGACATTTTCCCCATAACATGGATAGTAGCAGGGTACTTCGGCTTCCTTCCAGGATTTTTGACACACAGATCTCTCACAGTTTTGGCATAATTAGGTAATTCCTTGAGGGCTTGTAACAGTGGAATCCTCACATACAAATTCTATAATTCCTTGAGAAACTCTGATTCAATTTGTGAAGCTGGGCTAGTTTCAATTAATCGATGAGGGTATGGAGGATCCTGAGTTCTTATAGCTAAGTAAGTTGTCATAGATGCACCATCCCTACTTGAATTGGCTGTTGTAGGAACAACAAACCTTTTCGATTTGGATGCTATAGGTGTAACAATTGGTGTTCTATCAACTGTTACAGGTGTAACAACCATTTCAAAATCTACTATACCCCTTCTGGGTGACTCACTTTATTCCTCCGTAATGATAGGAGTGTGGCCAGGTCTGATTACTTTTCCCGATCGAAGTTGAATCTCATTGAGCCCAATAGGAGTAATAAAGTAGGTCTGGAAAGTAGCTGGAGTGTCTATGCTCTGGGCTGCCTTGTTATTTAGATTGGGGTTAGGTTGCACAAGCAATTGGGGTTGGATAGGACGTGCAAGCGTTTGGATAGGAAGTAGTTGTAACTACTTATGCTTCATTGGTAGTGCAGAGGGGGCTGGACCTTGGCCATTATCTTTCCAATTATGACTCCAAGGATACGATTATGATGCAGGATATTGCATTGGTGGAGGGGAAGGCCACTGGTTCCGGGGTGAAGGAAATTGTGTTGAGGAAGGAGTAGGATATGGCCATGGGAATTGCTGACCATTATAAACATTATTCCAAGGATTAAAAGAGAAAAAATATGGAGGCATACCTGTAGGTTGAAGCTACCATGGTCTCTTTGATTTGATGAAGTAGGAAGACTGGAATTCCTCGCTTGATTCCTTAAGCACTACTTTCAGTCTGGATAGTTCTAGGCATTGACCAGTGGAATGCGCCAACTCACAAATGTTGCATAAGCTAACGATGTTGAGTTCACATTCCCTTTGTAGATGTTTCTTTTTGCATCAAGGACAAAATATTGCCAAATTTTCTTCAGCTTCTGCTTGTGCTTTCTTGACTTGTACTGTGGTTATTTGGGTAGATAAAGTACTAAGGAGGTTGGTTTTAAGATCCTCAAATATATTCCCGAACTCTGCTCTAGTTACTCCTCCACTTGTGGACTTCTGTATCCGGACTGTAGGGTCTCGAACTAAACTCATTCCCTTGTTTGATCCTCTTGAACTCTATAGACAGAGCTTCATTATTTCTTCAAGTGATTCCTGCGACATGTCTCCTTTTCCCAACATATTCAAATGTTCTAGAAAATCATCTCTCATACCTCTTAGAAATATTTGTTTCAAGATTTCCGGGGCTAAGTCACCAAACTTAGACCTTTGTAAATTATAATGGAATCATTCCATGTAGTCTTCCAAGCTCTCCTCTTCCTTCTGTGTAATTTTGAATATTTCTTCCTTCAAATCCCTGGTTTGAGATTAATCCTAATACTTAGAGAGGAATTCCTCCATCTCACTCTAGTTTTGGATCATGCTAGCTCCCAGTCTCATGAACCATCTCAACGCTGCTTCTTTCAGAGTAGCAGGTAACAATTTTAGCTGTTGGTTGTCTGAAGTGTAGTCGTAACTTTTACATAGGATATTAAACTCAAACATAAAAGTGTTAGGATCTTCGATAGCCATCCCTTGAAAGGATGGTAGATATGATAAGGGAATAATTTTCATAGGAGCTTCATCTCGTGTTTCTGTTATTGGGAATTCATAAGTAACAGTACCATATGTTCTAGTATTTTCATCCCCCATAGTCGATCCTTCCTAATGAGATGAGCTGACCTCAAAATGTACAGGGGATTGACAAATGGATAAGGGATTAGGCTATTTCAGGACCGAATGCTTCAATGCACTACCCAAATCTAGACGATGATAATCAAATAAGCTTTGTTCCAGTTCAGGCTTTGGGTGCCCTTCGCTAGTTTCCGCTTGTCCTTCAATTCTCATATTTTGATCAACAAATTTCCATTTTTGTTTCTGATATGGAGTCTTAATCTCAGGAGTGGATATGTTGGGTGAAGGATGGTGAGGTCTAGATACTGAAGGTGCAGATGCCTCCGACCTTGATATAGTGGCAAATTTCTACAGTCCTGTCTTTCTGGTGTCCTTGTATGAATTGGAATATTATTTATCTACTTTTAAAATCAGATCCACAAAGAATGTCTTCCTTCGCAAATCTACACTTTTCTTTTCCTTTTTACGACCCGTCTTTCTTGTAGTTAGATAGAGTGGGGGTTGTCTTGGTTTCTCTACTGTCCTAAATGCACACATGGACCCTATGTGTATCAATCCTTACTATGGGTACCTTAGTTCTACAATGGTGAGCCCACTCAGGTATGTTAGAGAAATGTGTAGTTTCTTTCCTCTCGTCTTACCGCCCAACAACAGTATAGCCAAAGGCATGTTCTAGAAAAAAAACACCGAAAACCCACACTTCTAGGTGTCCCAACGTAGCAACGGTGAGCTTTCTCAAGTATGTTAGAGCGATGCATAGGTTCCTACTGTTGGGCTGCAAATACGACCTATTTTTAACACTTATTTCATTCATTTCTACTCTTATTTATCATGTAATTTATCGTAATTTATCATAATTATAAGTCCATTTTATAATTATTTATGCTCTTATGGATAAATATTATTTCTTCTCCTTTATTTTTTATAAATTGATGATTATTATGCATAATTTTATCAATGATGGTTTATTAATATATATTGTAACAACACTCACCATTTTAGCCTCCAAGATATTTGCCAGATTGTACATTTGATCTCCAAATCATCATCAAATATTCCAACTTAGAAATTTGCTGGAATAAGAAGTGACAATTTTGCGGTTGAGATTATGGGCAAGTGAAGAAGAATCTGGAAAATATGGAACATGGGTTTTGTCCAGAACAGACCAATTTAACTTTTTGAAAGAACGGTTTGCCCAAATTCAACCTGTATTGATAGAAACGCAGGGTTCTTTGAGCATGATTTTCTCAGATTTGTTGTTGCGGCCGTCCTCCAAATCTTAACTGCAAAGCCAAATTCGCCTTGCTCTTGTTGAAAGATGGATGGAAATATATTTTCTGGTTGATTAAGTTGTTGGGAACAATCCAATATTATTATGAGAGATCATATTTGCTATTTAATTTCTCCTCTTTCTGATTATAAAAGGAGAGCATGTATTATGTATGAGGAAAAGGATTTGATGATTAAACTCTCTTTTTGTAACTCTGTAATTTCTTAACTCTCGTGATCAGAGAACGACTTCTGTAAACATTGTTTATGCCTGATTCATACAAGAGTTCGTTGTCGTTTAATTTCTTAGCGCTGGAGTAAATCCCAGTGGCGTTTCATTGGTGGTTGAGGGCCCGACCCTAATGGATTGATCCGTTGTTTGTATCTCTACCTTTTCATTATTGTTGTGAGATAGTTCATATTTTCTTTTATTACAGTTTGCAAGTTAATCGGTTTGCTGTTTAATTTCTTTGATATCAGTGTGTTATATTAACGAATCGCGTTGCTGTTCTTTTATTATTTAACAAGAATCTCAACACTGTATAATTTATCTTGTTAATACCTTAATAGAGCTTCGCTGTTCTATTTCCATTATGGTTTCATTCCACTTGCTGTTCCGTTTGATTGATATGCATTACATATTGTTGTTCAATAGGATTGGTTATTTGATTCCATTAATTAGAGTTTGTTGTTTAGATTTATTAAATAGGATTCGTTGTTCAATTCCTTTAATTACAGTTTGTTGTCCATTTACATTGTTTTTCATTTCTGTTTATTAATTGCAAAGAGTTTTCTTTTAAAGAGTTTTCCTAGTTTAATTTCAATAGTAGCTATAGTTCAATTTCTATTTCATTTTAATTGCTTTAAAGCAGGACTGTCAACTGTAGAAAACATTGGTTATTGCTTCCTCGTTCCCAGATTGATTGTCTTTTTCCAGTTTGATTTCAATTGCATCAATTTCTAGAGGAATGAGTTATTGCTATTGTATCCTCGATTGATGTTTGCTGAGTGAATAGTTGGATTTCAGAGCATTTGAGTTTATGTTGTTGTAGTTAGATTTCTTTTTCAAGCATCCATTTACTCTTTCATTTAGAACACTGTACTACATATTGAAGAGCATTACTCTTGGATAAATTTCTGCCTCAGACAGAGTACACTCTTGAAATAAAAATTCGCTCCCAGATTGATAATTAATGTGAGATAAATAGGTGTTAAAAATATACCTTTTATGCACTCAACAATTACCTTTTGTCTTACCACCCAACAATTGCTGACTAAGAACACCCTTCCATCAAACAAACAATTCTGGTTGATTGTGTTGTCACTGCCATCCCTGACAATGACGCAAAATGTTGAACTATTTTAATAACTGTTAATTAAATAATGCAATATACATAAATTATCAATCCAGGGACGTCTTTTATTTCAATGACAGTTGCACTGTCTGTGCCGATACATCATACCAGAAGCATAATTAAAACAAGAATAAATCGTTTTTGAACCAATTTTTGGAAATTAACACTCATGCCGGATTAAAAGATCTACAATAATGCAATCACACTTCAGATAAATCGGTATCTAGCGTGCCACACGATAACTACACTAGCTGGTACTTCTAATTGAATATGTGCAACAACATAATAAATACCTGAACTAAAGTAGATATACTTACAACCAATATAAAAATGGCAACACTTCACAAATACGCAGAAGAAAATATGAAATATACTACTACTACTTTATCACTGTAGTCCCTATACTTCCTCCCTAACAGGGCGCGAGAGAAGATAGAAATTAAATAAGAATTAAATCTATCAACACATGTAACAACAACAACATGATATTTTGTATTATGATGAGCACAATTACATAGTCAAAATGATGATACCGTTCTGTGCTAAACCCCCGACCTTAGAGGTATGAGTGCTTATAAAAGTTACATGTCCAGAAAATGAGGAAAATATCAGTCATGAGAATCTTACGATTCTCATGCTGATCAAAATAAAGTAATTATAGTCACAATAGATTCCCTCAATAGAGCCTTGATTGGGAAAATATTGATTTCAATCAAAAACACCTAAAGCTGTTATCCTAAATGACGATACATAATGACTCCAACAGCTGCCGTTGGAATGCGACAGTTGTAGCGTAACAAATTTTGAAGACATATCAACATCCGAAAGTTGATAGTATGCAATCAACAATGCGACTATAACAACATTTTGTAACAACGGGTTTGTAACAGCGTTGCGATGTAACAACATCGTAGTGTAAGAGAAGAGGTCATGACAGTGGAGGTGTTGACTCTTCATGAGGTAGAAACATCATACAACATCACAATGTAACATCATGCTCCCAACTGGTTCTATGCACCTGTATGTTCGGAGTCTCTTGTGCTTAAAGTGGTATCTGAAAGAATAGAAAAAGGACCAAAGAACTTCCTCCAATATTCACCCTAGTTAGCCACAAAAGGAAACAATACATCATAATAATAAATGAGAACGACAAGATAATAAACATAGTAAAGTTACAATATTTTACAATAAGGAAAAAGGCAAAGACAGTCCCAAGGTTGGAGGTCAAAAAGGGTTGAAATGAGGGAATAAAATGTAGAAAATAAGTACAAAAATGACACCCAACAATTACCTAACTTAAAAAACCACCAACATAAGACATTGTATTTTTCTGTGTACCTTATTAGTTTTGGTCATCTTTAAACCATCATCAAGGAGCACTTCGACTTTGTAGAAGACTTCAACTTATAGCCAGGTTTGTTGAGATTCAACAAGATGATGAGCTTAGTAAAAAGAGTTGCCTTCACTAAGTGGGCCCGCAGGCTATTTTTGGAGCAAGTCTATTTTTAGATTATGTCTATTTTTAGACATGGTGATCATATTTCAGAAGTTGGAGGATGCTATTTGTGGATGGTTGATCAAGTTGAAAAAATAGATGAAATTCTATTTTTAGAATATTGGGCGAAGTCTATTTATAGATCATCGATCTAAAAATAGAAGTGTCAATTATTATTAGCTCTTAATAATAATCCAAAAATAAACAACAACTTATTCTCTTGGAGCACTTAATTATAGTGCACAGATTTGGAAAATCAGTGGGCTGAGGGAATTACGCAATTACCAAGGGAAACTGCTGGTTCATGCATGGAGGACTCAGTTAGAACTGAAGTGGCAAAGTTATGACAGAGTTGGAAGAGTAGTTCATGGAGTTATATTCAGTTTAACTCAGTTAGACTCAGTTGAGCTAGTTGTATCTAGTCTAACTAAATGATACACTAGTGAGAGTGGAGTGAATTAATTCACTAATAATAACTCATTAATCAACTGAATAATACAACAGTTAACTATAGTGCATGTTAGTTCCAGTGGAGACCCAATGGAGAGATAGGTGAAAGGGCAAGATGGACTATCTGTTGTGACTATAGTGATGCATTGATTGCACCACACACAAATTGGAGTTGCCAATGAGGATTGCACAGTCAAGGAAAGGGTAATTCAAATTCATTCAGAGCTATTCTTCAGTAGGGATTGCACAGTGGAGGCAGGCTAATAGGAGGGCAAAGATCGGTGCATGGATATGCAAATTTTTCCTGATTAGTGTGTGACGCTTGTATTGTACTGAGAGATTTATGTACTAATATTTGTATGAGATTGTTACATGATCTCCATGATACAAAATATATGATAGTTGGGGTTTTCAGCTTCAGGCTTTCCTGTTAACAACTGTGTTATGTGCGATTTTTTTTATTCATGCTTCACATGTGTGTGCAATTAATTTTCTGCAAAAGATTAACAATGGAATGATTCTGTATTTTGCAAGAAGTTAAATATTGTGAGATCAGGGGAATATGGATGTATGCATTCTTAGTGTATACTAGTTTCTACATGGTATCAGAGGATTTTTAATTCTTGAAGATTTCAATTGTGAAGAATTGGTGAGTTTGTGTTGGTGGACAATTCGAATTTGCTACAGAAGATTCTTGGTGCAGAAGTTGAGTATACATTGAAATGTATTTCAATGGGTTGCAATTGGAGTATGCCCTTGATGGAAGCTTGAATTACATATCCTAGAAGGACAGGATGGAGGTGGTTCTGGGGGATAATGGACTGAAGGAGTTCATCGATAACGATGTTCCTAAGCCGGGATCTAGCGATGCTGCATTACTTGACGCATGGAAAAAGAAGAGAGAAAAGACAAGAAGAATTCTGTTGGAAGGTGTGAAGGACCATATTGTGTCCAAAATTCATGGGAAGGCCACTCCATTCTTAATGTGGAAGGCTTTGACAGATTTTTCCAAAGTAGAAGTGATCAGAGGAAGTTGGTGCTTAAAGACAAGCTCAGAAAAATAAAAATGGAGAAGGGAGACAGTATTCCAAAATATCTCACGAAGTTTGTCCACTACAAGGATGATTTGGGAAGTTTGGGGGTTACTGTTGATGATGAAGACTTGGTGAGCTTGGCTCTCCTTGGGCTTCCGAAGAGTTGGCATAGCTATGAAGACTCTGTCAATGGACGAGAGAAACTGCCAGGATGGGAGCGACTTTGGTCGGATCTTGTGTAGGAGGAGATAAGGCGAGGTACCAGGGACGGCTCTTCATCGAAGAATGAAGATGAAGAGAATTGAACTTTGGCTGCCAAAGAAAGGAAAGGGAAGGGAAGAAATTTCCTTCAAAATCCGATGCTAAAGGCAAGAAGTAGGATTTGTCCAAGGTGAAATGTTTTCACTGTCACGAACATGGGCATTTTGCCACTGACTGCCCACAGAAGAAGAAGAACAAGAAGGCTGTTGGAGCTGTAGCTGGAGAGGCCTTAGCCTCATAATTTGAACTTGATTTCTCTTTGATCGCATGCTTGGTTTCAAGCGTAATGGGATCGGCGTGGTATCTTGATAGTGGTGCATGTTTCCATATGACGGGATACAAGGAGTTGTTCAATGACTTGGAGGAGAAGGACCTCCAGATGCATATAGAGATGGGTGACGATGGTTGGTATAGTGCGACTGGAATTGGAACTATTACCTTTGAGAGGGAGTCTGGTAATCCATTCTTGTTGAAGGATGTTATGCATGTTCCAGGTCTGAAGAAGAACTTGGTATCGGTCGCAATGCTGGAAGACAAAGGTTATGATGTTGTTTTTAGTGAGGGAAAAGCCTTCCTTCGACATAAAACAATGGGTCAAACCAAGAAGATAGGGGTTCGAATTAAGAATATCTACAAGCTAGAGGTATATGGTTGCACTGCAATGGTGGGTAAAGCAGAAGAAGTGGTGAGCTGGGATGAGGGCGAATTATGGCACAGGAGATTGGGCCATCTTCACCATGGCGCTTTGAAGATTTTGTAGCAGATTTCTATTGGACTTCCCAAGGGTACTCTTGCGCAGTCATATTAGTGCAAGGGATGTACTATGGGTAATTTTTCGAAGAACACCTTTCATGAGAAGGAGAACCGTGCTTCGGTGATCCTGGAGAGAATTCACACAGACGTGTGTGGACCTATCTCGGTGGCTTCAACAACAAAACACAGGTATTATGTTATATTTGTTGATGATTATTCTCGTAGATGCTGGATCTTCTTCATGCAAAAGAAGAGTGAAACCTTCTCAAATTTATATGAGTTCAAAGCATTGGTGGAGAAGGATTTGGGGAAGCAAGTGAAAGCTCTATGGAGCGATAATGGTGGTGAATACATCTCGGGTGAATTCAAAGACTTCTGTAGCAAAGAAGGAATTTGAAGAGAACTCATAGCACCTCATAACCCACAACAGAATGGGGTTGCTGAGGGGAAGAACAGAATGATCGTGGGTGCTGCACGAGCGATGCTGCATGATTAGGGCCTATCGATGCACTTGTGTGTGGAAGCATGCAACACTGCAGTTTATGTGAAAAACCATTGTCCTCATAGAGTACTTGGCATGAGTACACCTGAAGAATCTTTTACTGGTAAGAAGCTTAATATTTCTCATTTGAAGATTTTTGGCTCATCTGTTTACATTCATGTGACAAAGGACACCAGGAAGAAGCTGGAGCTGACTGTAGAATTTGGGATATTTGTGGGGTACACAGAAACACCCCATAATTATTGTGTGTATTTTCCAGATAGTTGGATGACTGTGGTGCGACGGGATATAAAATTTAATGAGGTGAAAGCCATGAAATTGTCGCTTGAGAGGGAGCTACACTTGCATGTAGAGGAGGAACTTATTGTTCCCAAAGATAAGCCTCTAGATGTGGATCAGCCACAGGAGGAGATTCATGGAGTGGAGGAGTCCACTCATGCAGAACCAAACATCAGACAAGGCAGAAAGCGTACCACAGAAGCTGAGATACTGAAGCTTGATGCGGCATAGAATGTAGGAGTCCCTAAATCACAGCGTAGACAGAGACAGTCACCTGACCGATTTACTGGATACATGGCTCTTATGAGCAAGTGTATCGTGACAGAGCCATATTATTTTGAAGAAGCAGTGCAGGAGCCCACATGGGTAGATGCCATGGTGGAGGAGTATGACTTCATTGTCAGAAATAGTGCTTGGGAGATTGTTCCAAGGCTGGTGGGAAAATCAGTTGTAGGATAAAGATGGATCTACAAGGTAAAGAAAGTTTCTGATGGGAGCATCGAGAAGTATAAGGAAAGATTTGTTGCCTGGGGCTTCTCACAGATCGAGGGGATTGACTATGAAGAAACCTTTTCACTTGTCGCACGGTATTCTTCCATACGGACCATCCTTTCTCTCTCAGCGCAGATGGGTTGGCACATTCATCAGATGGATGTGAAGACTACATTCCTTAATGGGATCATTGAGGAAGAGGTGTAAATTGAGCAGCCTGAAGGATTTTATATCTTCAGTAGCGAGTCGCATGTGTGCAGGCTCAAACGAGTGCTGTATGGGCTAAAACAAGCACCTCATGCTTGGTACACTCAGATCGACAACTATTTCACTAGACTTGGCTTCACGAAGAGTGAGGCGGATGCAAACCTGTACCAAATTGTGGTGGAGGGTAAGATTTTAATCATTGTTCTTTATGTTGATGATTTAATACTAACGGGTGATGATCATTTGATACACTCATGTAAGGTAGATCTTGCAAAGGAGTTTGAGATGAAGGATTTGGGCCTCCTTCATTATTTCCTTGGATTGGAAATATGGCAGCGGGAAGGTGAACTGTTTGTGTCTCAAGGCAAGTATGCCCGGGAGATACTGGAAAAGTTTCACATGTATGGTTGCAAGCCTATTGATACTCCTCTTCCAGGAAATTGGAGGAAAGAGGATGCTACATCGACAGAGGTAGCAGATGCCACTGTTTATCGACAGTTGGTGGGTTCGCTCATGTATTTAGTAAATAGAAGACTAGACATATGCTATGTGGTGAACCAGCTTTCACAAGTGATGGTTAAGCCTACCAAGCTATTTTGGAAGGCAGGGAAGCATGTCCTAAGATATCTCAGGGGCACATCTGAGTATGTTTTATGGTACAAACAGACGGATGAGGTGAAGTTGCATGGCTTCACGGATGCAGATTGGGCAGGAAGGCAAACAGACAGAAAGAGCACATCAGGAGGGATTTTCAATATCAGATCTACAACAGTTTCTTGGTACAGTAGGAAACAAAGATCTGTGGCACTCAGTTCAGCGGAAGCAGAATGCATGGCAACAAGTCAAGCTACATGTGAGGCTATCTAGATGAGGAAGATCCTATTTGGTTTGTTTGGTTCACATTTAGATCCTACAATGATACATTGTGATAATCAGAGTTGCATTAAACTCACGATTAATACTATGTTTCATGATAGATCTAAACATATTGATATCCGGTATCATCATATCAGAGATTGTGTGTAGTGAAAGATCATGTTGCTTCAGTACATTCCTACGGAGGATCAGGATGCAGATATTCTGGCGAAGGCACTCACCAGGAGTAAATTCGAATACCATAGAGGAAGGATCGAGGTGAAGGATAATCCCTATCTTGTTGAGAGGAAGTGTTGAGATTCAACAAGATGATGAGCTTAGTGAAAAGAGTCACCTTCATTAAGTGGGTCCACAGGCTATTTTTGGCACAAGTCTATTTTTAGACTATGTCTATTTTTAGACATGGTGATCATATTTGAGAAGTTGTAGGATGCTATTTGTGGATGGTTGATCAAGTTGGAAAAATAGATGAAATTATATTTTTAGAATATTGGGCGAAGTATATTTATAGATCGTCGATCTAAAAATAGAAGTGTCGATTATTATTAGCTCTTAATAATAATATGAAAATAAACAACAAATTATTCTCTTGGAGCACTTAATTTCAGTGCACATATTTGGAAAATCAGTGGGCTGAGGGAATTACGCAATTCCCAAGGGCAACTGGTGGTTCATGCATGGAGGACTTAGTTAGAACTAAAGTGGAAAAGTTATGACAGAGTTGGAAGAGTAGTTCATGGAGTTGTATTTAGTTTAACTTAGTTAGACTTAGTTGAGCTAGTTGTATCTAGTCTAACCGAATGATACACTAGTGAGAGTGGAGTGAATTAATTAGTTAATTAATTCACATATAATAACTCATTAATCAACTGAACAATACAACAGTTAACAATAGTGCATGTCAGTTATAGTAGAGACCCAGTGGAGAGATAGGTGAAAGGGCAAGATGGACTATCAGTTGTGACTATAGTGATGCATTGATTTCACCACACACACATTGGAGTTGCCAATGAGGATTGTGCAGTCAAGGCAAGGGTAATTCAAATTCATTCAGAGCTATTCTTCAGCAGGGATTGCGCAGTGGAGGCAGGTTAGCAGGAAGGCAAAGATTGGTGCATGGATTTGCAGATTTTTCCCGATTAGTGTGTCACGATTGTATTGTACTGAGAGCTTGATGTACTAAGCTTTGTATGAGATTGTTACATGATCTCCATGATACATAATATATGATATTTGGGGTTTTCAGCTTCAGGATTTCCTGTTAAACAACTGTTTTATGTGCGAATGTTTTTATTTATGCTGCACATGTGTGTGAAATTATTTTTCTGCAAAATATTAACAGTGGAATGATTCTATATTTTACAAGAAGTTAAATATTGTGAGATCAGGGGAATCTAGATGTATGCATGCTTAGTGTATACTAATTTCTACAAGGTTCATAAATGTTCCAAAAACTACTTCAAGCTAAGTTCCAAAGTTGGTGGTCATCCTTAAACTGCCACAAGTAGAATAATTCAACTTATACTACCTCATTTGATTTGTGGTATTCATTAAACCACTATTTTAGAGAGAACATCCAACCATTGGCTTCCATGCAATTTATATTTCATCTCTCTTCTTGGACTCATATACACCCCTTTGGATTAAAGGTGGGAATGTTGAAAACATATCCTCTTGGGTTATGCAAACTTAGTTCATTCACTTGAATGGAATGTGGAAAGCCTGAAGTGAAGGCCAACAATCATAGAAGTCTAGGATACTTCTTGTTAGATGAAACAAGGGTAAAAAAAAATATAATTTTATATGTATATTTTGTGAATAATATTTATCTCACGTTGATCCTAATATGCAATATTTTATTTTCTTGAGGAAATAAGATGCTTAATTGTGTGAAGGTCTCAACTAAAAACTGAATTATTAATTTTAGTTAAAAAATGTGATATAATGGAAATTTTACCTTTAACCATCTCTCACTTCAACTAGCATAATTATTAATTTAGCAACTTAATCGATACAAATTATGGGGGTGGGGGACAATGAGACATGTTCTTCCCACCTCCCTTAATAACTTCAAATAGGCTTGAAAGTGGTTCATCAGTGTAGGCCATTGGGCTCTCACAATAAATATAGTATAATGGATCTCTGTTAATGCATATAGTTTTGTTTGTTAGTGGAGGTAGTCTAGGAATTAAGTAGCTTGACTCCCAGGGAGGTGTCTTATAGAGGAGCACATGTGATTGTGTTCCATGGGAGTTTGGATTTTGATCCTTCTCCTTGGGTCATTTAGGTATGCTCACATTTAGAAATCCCCCCCACAAGGTTTTATATATTTGTTTTAATCACAAAATCCCTAGCTAATTAGATCCCCTCTGTGGCTTTTGTTGTTTCATATGGTTATCTTATTGACATCTATTTTTGTTATCATTTTGAGTTCCTTTCTGTTAGTATGAATCCTTCGTCGAAGTGTACGAAAAAGGACCACTTTAGCTACGCATAACTAATAGCCCTAACAACAATAGTGGCTGCCAAACATCTTCAGATATGTGATTAGTAATAAAAATGCTGCAACAACCAGATCTATAAATGGAAAGACATTAAGCAGTAAAATAAAGGGGTTTGCTCCATGCATCCAACAGACAAGACAAGAGCAC
The DNA here is from genome assembly GCA_034641835.2 of Pinus albicaulis. Taxonomy (NCBI): domain Eukaryota; kingdom Viridiplantae; phylum Streptophyta; class Pinopsida; order Pinales; family Pinaceae; genus Pinus; species Pinus albicaulis. Next base: position 32,702,801 of record MU968363.1, on the reverse strand, counting down.
AATTTTTTGAAAGAATTTTTATATTACAGGGCACCTGGGAGGAAAACAAGAAGGTGTATCCAGCTCTCCTCAATGGGATGGGTTCTTTGTAGTCCTCAGCACTTCAGATCTAAGCTTTCTTTCTCTAGTAGGTGTAGA